>VYXC01010094.1:1762468-1948726 GCA_013397175.1 Platysteira castanea
TCCCAGAGATGGATAAAGAGAACTCTTGTGTTTTTCTGGAATTGCTCGTCCTTAAACTTGTACCCCAGTGGCTGAACGTGAACCCTCGAGACCAGTCGTGGGAAAGCTGTCATTGAGGGAAAGGGACTCACACCTGCCAACAGTAACACAACCCGGGCGGCTGTTGGTGCCATAAGAAATTGTCCTCATGGTAAAGTACCGCAGCAACAAAAGAGACTTCTCTCTTTACATGGACTGATAAAAGGTGGTTTTAAAGTGGTCAACTGACTGAAATGAGTCTCAGTTTGTGTCTTTATGTTGGATAAATACGGGAAGGTGCTGAAAGGAGAAAGGGAGTGTTTGGGTTTGTTTTTTTCTTTTTTCTCTTAATACCTTCTTATTTCTTTTTAACTTTAGTTTTAGTAATAAACTTCATTGCATTCATTACAGTGTGGTGCCTGCTTTGTATTCCTCCTTAATTCTTATCTCACAGAAAGGACAAATGCAAACCAACCCACTACATGATGCTTGCCTTCCATTAGAAGATATGTTCATTTCAGACATTTCCTCCTAATTTGTCTCAAACTGAGACAGTATATAGCAAAGACTTGATGTGCTTTCACAGTTCATTCATTTGTGCAAGTGTAATAATTTAAGAATTATAAGAATTGTCAAAATATGTTCCATTTAGGTTGCTTCCTGACTAATGGAAGTTTTTATCCACATTCACTTATATCTGAGATTGGCTCAGATATACCTACAAGCCATTTTCAAGTTTATAAGTGTATTTATAAAATGTAATGCTTTTAGTTTCCAGTAAGCTGTGTGTTACATTCAAAGCAGTGGCATGAACACAGTAGAAGCAATCATCTAATGTAAATGTATTATTTGAGCCATATCTTTTGAGATCCAATATTAATTAATAATATTTCATGGCCATCCTAATTTATTTTTCCAATCTTCTTTCTTCCATGACAAGTTTCCTATGAAAATATGTTACTAATTAAAAACAAAAAAAGTAAGAAAATTCATGTCTCTCAAAGACAATGAATATCTTTATGTTCCCACTCTGAATTTCATACATTAGAGTGGTCATTTTATTAAAACTGTGCTTATAATTTCAGAGTGCCACTTGGTTAATAAATTGAGCTGGTCCAATCGATGCATTACCTGTTAGAAGTCTCCTAATCCTCCAATGCCTTAAAAAAGATTCGTATTAAACTGTAGTGATTTACATTTCTACAGAAATAGAAACTTAAAAAGTTTTTAAGATTAATGACATTGGGATGAATGCCAAGACAGGATATACTGAAATAGGAAGGCATGTAGGTTGTGTGAATCCCCTTTGCTGCTCTTCAGGAGGACACAAAGAAGGAATAGCTAAAACAGCTGTACCAGTAGACTTTCCTGGACAGCAACTGCAATACTTCAAAATGTGTATCAGCAATTACTTTTTATTAAAAAAAAAAAAAATCCAAAAATATTAGGAGATAGCTGATAAAGGCATTGAGACAAGTCACATTACACAGGGCAAGGCATCAGAAGTTATTAGATACAAATAGTATTTTTGAAATGTGTGTTATTTCTGAAGCTCATCTGACTAGTCTAATTTCCCTTCTCTAGAAATTATTTAGTCTATCCTAAGCAGGAGTGATCTTAACTTATACTGACAAGTACATCTTATTGCTTTCCCTCTAGCACTTATGGTCTAAGATGAAGTTTATATTTCAAAATGGGCTTAAGAACTCATTTCATCACAGAAGCACTCAGTTAACATTGCTTAGTCACATTAAAATACTCCCTCTACCCACAGAAAAATCTGAAGTAAAACAATAGAAAGATTTAGCAAAATATAAATCTGCAAGTGATCACAAATTTTAAGACAACACTACAAGCCCAAGTGTGCATGAATGTATACATACGGAACACGAATGCATACAAGAACTGCAAAAGTATTCCACTTTTCCTGGAACCAACCCCTTTGTAAACTTTCTGGTCACTTTTAAATTCCTTCCTTTCTTTAGTCTCCCAACTTATGATTCCATTAACCTTCAAAAAAGTTGCTAAATTTATTGTTGATTTTCTCTGAAGAAGTACTGGCTAATGACTGACAAAATTTTTAGTGCAGAAAGTTCTCTGAATATTTTTTGTATAACTCAGTTATATTATCATAGAGTAATGCTTTTACATAATTTACTTTAAAACCCAAATATAAAAAAAAAATTAGAATCCAATTTCCCCAGCCTTAGGAGAAAAATTTTGACAGTTTTGATTCATGGACATTAGACACTAAAACCACAATACAACATGATTTTTAAGAGTTTGACTGAAATTACACATAGTAAATCTCTCATTTTTGAATTAAGTCAGTAATTAAACTCAAAATTTCAGCTAAAGACTCCTAAACCAAGCAGTCAAAATAAGGAATGGCCCAGCTTTTCCATAAGAAAAACAATTAATTTAGACTGGAAGATAAGGTTAACTTCTAATTAGAAGCAGCATGTTCTAAAATTTCTAGTTTTCCTGGGTAACATGAATTGCTAGTTGGCATGTTTTTCATTACTTAGGATATACTCTTATCATGCTTATTAATGATGTTTCCACTCCTTTACTAAGATTTGATGCAGGTTGAAAATCAGTATTTCTTAAAATAGCCTGCATACTGCAAACTAGTACAGAATGCTTTACAATTCATTTCACCAAATGTTATTAAGGATAGTAAATATGACAGTGAAGCTGACTATAGTAGTGTAGAATTGCCTACTATTGTAAAGCAATGAAAAGTAAAATGTAAATTTAAAAAATAGCCTTGTGATTTACTAAAAGAGTAACATTTTTATCGTTACCTGTGGTGCAGCAGCACGTTGGATCAATGCTAATCAAAGGTGGGGACAGACCAATGTTAGAAGATAATACAGAAAACAATGAATGCAAAAAAAGTTACTTGAAAAAATGAAACAACTATTCTTGTACAACAGGCAATCAGAAACCATACCAGATTGAGAGAGAAAATGTCTTCATAGAAATTAACTCAGGTTTTCTCGAGCTTCTTCTTCTTCAATAATGTCACTACTAATTAATACTTTTAAAGACTATAGTTTTCCAGAAATCAGTCCCAAATGAGCCACTATTTCCATTTCACTGCAGCCAGAATCTCCTCTGGGAAATACTTCCCCAAGGAACCATGCTCAAAAACTTTCTGTGCTATCATTTCATAAAATATGGTATTTCACAGTCTACTGGTAATTATCTTAATCTGCAGGTAAGTCATAGTACCACACATTATGAAAATGTTTTTTTATTTCTATCTTATTTGGAGATGAGGGAAGACCTTAGACTTGGACTACCTTGGATTTGGTTCTCTAGAATTTTTCAGCAGTCCTGAGTATATATACAATACCTCTGTTGCAACAACCAGAGTTAGCTCTCCCCTCGTGATCCATGTAAACATAATTCCCTTCACGTTCCACTGTCTCCTCCAAGATTACAGCTCAATTTTCCTTGCCATCTCCAAACACCAATTGCTGCATAAATCCTGTTTAAAATTGGCTTACAATAATTTTATTGTCAATTTACAATTTCAGACTGAAGGAAAAGTAAACACACAGATGACTAAACAACCACAATTTTCACTAAAATGCACATAAAAGCAGACCGAAAAAGCAAAGATATAATTTTGGAAGAAGACAGAAAAATGAAAAAGAGCATGTAAAAGGCTTTCATTTTACTTATGTGTTTCCTTTTTCTTTAACCCAACCCCAGTATTGAGACACAAAATCCTAGCAGAAGAGATTTTGTCTTTTGTTAAGTTAAAGCTGAAACAAGCAGTCATGGATAGCAATTTCTTCATTTTCACCATGTTAATTGGTTTTAATCTCAAATAGCATGTGTCTGTCATCATCACACTGTGACTATGCCAAACTACAGATAAATCTAAAATACCTGTTAGCATTCTCTCTGTGACACCAAATAGCTCAAATCAAAACGAACTGTGCAACTATTCTAGTTCTGCTTCTTGGGTAAGCTTGTACCTTGGGATATCATTATTAGGCTTCTTTTTGCACTAGATGTCTAAAAAAAGCCTTATGCACACATTGTAGCAGTGTTCTGTAACACAGTCACCTTTTCTCCTTACTTCCATTTCTAAATATACACTAAAGTAAGCTCACCTCATTGATCCTTCCCATTTCTGTTTTTTCCACACAGAGATGGGCAACATGTCTTCAAATGTGTTATTTTGCAGAGAAAACAGGATCTTTTTTTCGTGATATGTCAACATTAAAAGGAAAAAGACCTCCAACTTGCATTGTAACTGAATGAAATGTCTTTTATTCAATACAAAGTATTATTACATCCATTCATAGTCATGTCAGATAAAAAAAAATAATGCTGTCAGATAAAAGTGTTTTTAGGCCATCTACCAGTGCATCAGTTGGGAAAAAGATGCCATCATAAAACACTAGATCTATTAAATTTTATATGCCACCTCTTCAGACATCAGCCCTCTTTGTGGTATCATTGAAGTCACAAATGAAGATTCATTTTACCCACTTTAGCACAGGAAAGCAGCACTAACCAATTCCACCCACAAGTGAAAGCATGATTATCACTTGATCTCATGTCAGAGTCAAGCCTTTTATATTTCAAGAGTTTTCAATATGTATTCTTAGATTACTTCAGAGACTCAACCAGGACACAGGTACCCTATTTACTCCCCATTAATTGCAAAAACTATTTTGCATATCTTAACAACATTGACTTTTTAGATTCTTTCCTGCCTTATTTATAAGTCTTTCGGGCTCATCAGGATGTGCAACACTGTAATAGTATCTGGCAAACCTGACACCTACCTCCTTTGTGTTCTCAAATAATGATTGCCCCCCGATGTGTACACAGATGTAGATCACATACTCAATGCAGACAGCAAGAAAGGGAGGGTGACTCCGACATAAAAAGAAGTTGAACAAACTAGTGAAAAGATCCAACATCGCATTGAATTACTTTTAGTGCCAAATGTACTAGGAAGTACTAATGTTTAATTATTATAGAAAATATTAATCTCACTAGTAATATAGCTGTAAAAATTCCCTAAGATAAAGGATAAATTTGATATATGTCTTTCTCCTGGTTTGTGGCAACCAGAGAGAAGCACCAAACCAAACCAAACCAAAACAACCCCCCCAAAAAACCCCCCAAACGCCAAACAAACAAACAAACAAACAAAAGAAACATTTCTCAGGGTATCCCAGGTCCTGCTGGACATTCAGTTGCAACAGGAGGAATGGGGAGGATGGGGAGGTAGGGACACAAACAACCTGAAAATGTGTTTATATACATTATGATTAAAAATAAGCCTGTATTCTCCAGTGACAGTCCATCACCAGAATTTTGTAGAACTTGGGCCTGCTAATTAAGTTTTCCTATTCCTGAAGCAATCTCAGAGGTAAGCCTGAAAAATATTGATTGCCTTGTAAGTTTGATATATATTTGGGCTGTCATTATTGAAGCCGTGCTGCACTTCAGAGCCCTTCCTTTTGATTAATGACTTGCAAAAAAACCCAAAACAACAGGTTAAATGCTACTCACATCTGACTCATTTTTTAAATCTACAACATACACCTTTTACTAACTGTCTCTGCATAATCTAATAAACTTTTTAAATCCGTATTTTAATTAGAAGATAATTAAATAGCAAAGCTGGGTACTTTCAAGATACACAAAAAGATTGCTTTATCAATGATAAAAAGATTCTCAGCTCATTGAAGGGACTGGGAATACCAATTTAAGGCAAAATGAATACTGCTTGATAACAAGCAGCACAGCACTTCTCTCAACCCAAGAAATGTGAATATATGTTATTCACGCCTTAAATAACTAGGATGCAAATAAAAGCCTGCTTTGGATTTGCAGAGTAAAATGCACATATCACAATGTGCCTCTCTGGAAGTGTGATTTATTTTTCATCACTGCTTTTATTTAGTTGTACTCATTATGATAATCCAGAGAGTTTCTAATTTTTGCATTTAAAGATATTTCTTTCTCTGCATCCCCATATATATATGTATATATATCTTATTACTCATAAATTCAGTGCTCATATGTGAAGTACTAGAGAAAAGCTTCTACAATAACCTGGACCTGTCTACAATAACCTGGACCTAAAATGAGGAAAGTACTTGGGTTCCATATTCTGTATTTATTCTGCAACTTCTAACATGGTATTTTAAAAGGACATATAGATAACTAGATAAAAGGTCTAATGACCAACTCATTTCTGTTATATAGAAAAAAGAAAAGAAATCCAAATTTCTTTTGGTTAACTGCATGTATTTTCTCCTGTAGTGTGTATTAAACAGGACCTATAAAATTTCTAGGCAAATGATACACAAAATATTCACTATAAGAGTGTAATATCTTCTGAACCCAAATGCATACTGAAAATGCAGACACATGTATGGATAAAGTAATATTGTTTAGATATTTTAGATCATAGTGAAAAATAAATAGTCTGTTTACAATGCTTAAAGCAACAGAAGTTAATATGAAAAAACTAGAAACAGCATCTGACAGAAAAGGTAAGGAGTACTAGAAACATATTAAAATTGACCTCCCTTAATAATTGATGCACACAGACTTACACCTGGAGCTTGATACCCCATGACTGAATCAACAGCAATGATGTCTGCTCTTCTGTTAGACTTTCTTGTCTCCTGACCATTACCCAAATTCTAAATGTGTGAGTTCTCATCTATCTGTAAACAATTACATATTCCCAAGACGGAGCATCCTTTGGCTTTCTTTTGGATCCCTACTCAATTTATCTTTTACCTGTTGCTTTTTGCTTTTCAACTTAACATTAGGGAAAAGAATGGATTTTATCAAAATATTTAGGCACAACTTTTGTTTGAGAAAACTGCAATTTATTTTAAGAATTCCAAGTACTACCTGAACACTGTTAGCTATTCTACTGTCACAGCACTTGGGAAGTCTAGTCAGAGGACAAGGGTGGGCTGCAGTAAATGCAAGACAAAGAGGCTCAAATAGTTTCTCTGTTCAAGCACACAGCGTGACTTCAGACAGAACTGGGGGAAAATGTGCTCCCATATAAGCATTTCCATGCTTTTATACAGATACCATCTCCACAGTCAATAAATTTTCACCTTTTGAAAAACAGATTCTGTGCTTTTCATTAGTCACTCCACTTGACAGATATTTTGTGGCTATTTTCATCTGGCATTCTTGCTAGTCTGAATTGATCTAGAGTGGAATACATTGCAGTAGGCTTTGCTGAAAACCAAACTTATGCTTTTATATTTTAATCAGAAAAGGCTGTCTCAGCTGTTGGTTACATGATATTCAAAATTATCTTCACTCATGCTTTGGGCCAAATTATTCTAAAGGAGGCAACACTCCAGAGTTTCACTGCACTTCTAACTCATCAGAAAAGATGAAATTTGACCTTTAGCGTTCACTTCCAAGCACATTAATGGTCCACAGTTTCATTATAAAAACTAAAAGAAATGGCAATTTACCATGAAACTCACTGCAGACAAAAGTGCTGACAGCTTTCTTAGCTGTCATTCTGTTTTCTTTTTGCAGGCATAGGAAATCTATCCATGGATAGAAATCCCTCCAAAGCATAAACAAAAAACCCCAACAAAACCCCAAACGAATGAACCTAAACAAAACAACTATACATAAAATCTTCCGATGTCTCTTATAACCACTATGTTATTTGATAAATGTTATTAATGGTTATATATGAACACTTGGCACTACAAGCCCCTATTACAGAGACTGGCACTTTACACAGATCAAGGTAGCAAGACAATTCCCTTCATTTTGTGACAAACATGCTATTTTTGGTTGCATACACTCCGCTAAAGGAAATAAGAACTTTTACTATCTTATCTGCCATCCCAGCAATTGTGTACTATGCACGTATCCTACTAACAGAATTTGCCCTTATGGATAATAATGTGGGCTAAACAAGAGTCTGCCCTTCCACTTCCACTGCTAGAAAACTGCAGCAGGTCAGGGGAGATGGTGCTCATTACATCTGGGGTAGAGTTGATTTTCTTCATGCTCGCTGGTGGGGGCTGCATTTCAGATTTTTGCTGTTGATAACACAGATGCTTTCATTATTACTGTGCAGCACATAGAGTCAAGGCCTTTTCTGCTTGCCACCTCACCCCACCAGTGAGGACACTGGGGGTACACAAGGATTTGTGAGGGGACACAGCTAGAACTGTTGACTGTCACTAACCAAAGGGATATTCCAGAACATTTGGCATCATGCTCAGCACATGCATCTGGGGAATGAAGGAGGAAGGGGGTGGGGGAATGTTTCGAGTGATAGTGTTTGCGTCCCCAAGTCACCGTTATGCATGATAAGGCCCTACTCTCCTGGAGATGGCTGAACACCTGCCTGCCCATGGGAACTGGTGAATGAATTCCTTGGTTTGCTTTGCGTATGTGCACAATTTCGCTTTATCTATTAAACTATCTTTATTTCAACTCATGAGTTTTCTCTTTCTTTTAAACTCCTGATTCTTCCTCATCCCACTGTGGAAGAGTGAGCTAGTGGTTCCATGGGACTGAGCTGTCAGCTAGGGTGAAACCACAACAGAGGGTACCCCAGCTGCTGGCTCATTAGTATCCCTCGGCAGTAAGCAAAATTAAGATACCCTCTTATACTACTCTTGTTGTAAATGCCCCTTCTTTCCTCCCATCTTTGTAAGACAGTAACCTATGAAGTGCCAAACCAATTTTTTTTCTCCCATAAATACCTATTGATACAAGGTTTCCTCCAAAATTATGATTGTGATACCCCATAAACAAACCTCACTCAAACCGATTGAGTCGCTGAGGTTCTCTCAAGGAGTCTACTTGAAGAAAAGGAAAACAAAATCTCCTCGTTTTTCTTTGACGCACTTACTGGATCATGTGATAAATTAAAGGCTGTGCTTTGTTTTCTTTTCTTTTGCTTCACTTGCTATAAATTCATGCCTTGCACCACTCGTTACAAGGCTGGGTATTCTGTCCTAGCCTTTTTGCTCAGAATAACAGACCAACTAGGAACGAATAATACCATAAGAATGCATTAGGAAGAAACTTCTCAGGATAGAATCAAAAGGATCATGACAAGACTAAGCACATAGGATAAATTACTTCATTAGAATCATAAGATTCTTTAAAGCCTTTTTTGGGAAAAGGAAAAGAAAAAAGAAAAAAAAAAAAAAAAAAGAAAGGCTAAACCAGTGGTTCTACGTCAATACTTCTACTCCTGAAACTGCTACCATATAACACTGGTTCATGAATATATCTTGTGGTGAATATTTGAGTAAGAAAGCAGAAAAAGAGAGTGGCTGATACAGGAAAAAAACAAAGGCTAGATCTAAAAATCTAACTGAAAGTGAGAATCCCCGAAATAATGCATAAATAGAATAGAATATTTCAGTTGGAACAGACCTCTAATGATCATCTGGTTCAACTGCTTGACTGCTTCAGCAATGACAAAAAGTTTGTTATTGAGGCATTGTCCAAATGCCTCTTTAATACTGACAGGATTGGGGTATCAACCACCTCTCTAGGAAGCCTGTTCTAGTATTTGCCCAACCTCTTGGTAAAGAAAAGCTTCCTAATGTCAAATCTGAATCTCCCCCAAAAGTAATAAGAAATTTAAGATTCTCTCAGATTATGTCAAAATCCCACTTATGTAATTAAACAAAAATCTCTATTAAGATAATTTTTGATACTGACTATGAGGAAACAAATGCCACAATCTACTTGACCATAAAGCTCTTGACTAATTCATCTTCTACTGAAGTCACAGAATCATGGAATGGTTTGTGTTGGAAGAGATCTTAAAAATTATCTAGTTCCAATCTCCATGCACAGACAGGGACTCCTCCCATTAGACCAGGTTGCCCTGTCCACTTCCAGGGATGTGGCATCCCCAGCTTCTCCGGAAACCTGTTCCAGTGCCTCACCATCCTCACAGTAAAAAACTTATTCCTACTGTCTAATCTAATCCCACCTTCTTTCAGTTTAAAGCCATTCCTCATTGTCCTATTACTACATACCCTCACAAATAGTTCTTCAAGACTACAAAGCCTTGTAGCCAATAGGTACTGGAAGGCTGCTGCAAGGTCTCCCTGGAACCTTCTCTTCTCCAGGCTGAACAACCCCAACTCTTGTTTAAAATACTGAATGAAGCATTAAAGAAGTCAGAAGGGTCACATAGTTAAAGATTACTGGAAATTTGTTAACTTGTCAAATTAAAAACATAATGAAACCAAACTGAAAAAAAAAAAAAACAAAAACCAACGTCAAAACAAACACCATCATCGTAGTTATCTTTTCTTTGTCTCAATCCCAGGCTGCAATCTATGCTACTGATTTATTTCATCTGAAAACATTTGAACTAAATGACATTATGTCCTAGGTTACAGTGTAAGATGTACCCAAAAAAATTGTATTCTATTCACCATCTTCATAAGCTGTTAAAACCGGTGGGACAGTGTCCCCCACCTCCTTGATGACTCACCCCTGATAAACTCATGGGGTTATCTCTTGTTAATGGGCCAGCTGTTAACTCCAGGTGGGGCAGAGTTCTTTATCTCTCCCATGACCCATCCTCCCTCCAGGGAGATATCTTCTGTTAATGGGCCATCACCGTATGACTGATAAGATTACATCCTATTGTGAGATGCTCCGCCCAGAGGGAGGAGCCAGGCGTTCCATCCTGGATATAAGCTGAGATTCTGAACACCACATGAGGGCTTGCCTACTGGACTCCCAGAAGACAAGACCTACTGCTGGACTTTCAGACCCTTCTTTCTACAGGATCACTGCTTCAACAGGACCGCTTTGCTTGGACTGCCACCACCATAGAGTGTCAGGTTGTATTCTGACTTTTGTCAGTAACCTTGTACTACTGCATTTATTTATTTCTTTTAATTTTCTCCTATTAAAATTATAATTCTGACTTGCGATCTCCCACTGGTTTGATTTCAAACTAGTACACATAAGCAATCTGGAGATGACAAGAACCTAAAATCATCCTTTCCTTGTACTCTATCAGCCCCAAAATGCAGTGGATACTAGCGAGGCAATCTAGCAGAAAATACCACTTTTTTATGTCTTTATCTTCATAAATTCCCATCTCCAGCCCTTTCTGACCTCCACCCGCATGCTGTGGAATGGTGAGGACTATACCTGAATTCCATTAGGGCATGGAATTAGATGCTGCCAACTAGCTTTCTGGTCACTGTAACTTTAGTTTAATAGACAGAAAAAGTTACTTCTAAAAGTGATCTCAGTCACACTAGTGTTCAGGTTAATTTTTTCTAAAACAGAGTAACGCTTGACTCATAATCTTTCAAAAATACTCATGTGACTGACCAGTTGTATATCAAGATCCACACATTTTCCATAAAGGATGAAACTGCAACTAGGTAAAAATGCTGATCATGTGAGAAAGGAGGTCCTTCAAGGGTTAGCTGCTCCATAGTAATCACATCTATCCCTAAGAAGTAATATTTCAAGTTAGCTAGACTCACTTATTATTGTATACAGGCATCCACGTTACTACAGGTGTTTTAACTAGTCACTTAGTTGAACTCACATTAAAGAATTGTGTTGAACAATAAATTGAATTTGACAGAGCAATGCTCAGAATTGTATTTAGCAGTTCACATTATGGAATAGCATCAGTGAAGCACATGGTTTCACCTATTGATATTTTCTTCAACATAAAAGTAAAAAAAAAAACTGCCTGTGATGTTAAAAACTGACATTGATGATGCTGGGGACTTTCAGAAACACAGACAAAATCAATCTGAGACCTGGGAAAGTGCTATTACTTCATGAAAATGATGCTCTGCTTCTCTGCAACTGAAAACAACACAAAGAGGAATGACAGTAGAAGCAGGAAACATGAAGAGAGCATGACTCTCACCCCCCCACCCAAAAAGTCTACAACCAGTCTATGATACATAAGCTGAATAAGCACATAAGTGTCAGTTGCTATATTCTTACATCTCATGTCTACAACCAGTCTATGATACACAAGCTGGATAAGCACATAAGTGTCAGTTGCTATATTCTTAGATCTCATATCAGTGAAAGGAGACTACAGAAAAACAGCATTACAAGTGGTAAGATATGACACCCAAACTCGTGGAAGTGCTAACATCTGACAAAGAGGGAAAAACTAAACCAACCAACCCAAAGTAATCCTCAACCACCCAAAGAGCAGATGCTCTTAGGACTTCTGTTCATACAGGGCATTTATTACATCAAAGAGAAGAGTAGGTATTTTACTACCGTTTCTTTTCTCCCCAGAATCCCTGCAATGACACCTGAAACTTCTTCAAGCTATCTGCCTCTCTTTGCCTGGTGTAGTCCTACAGAACAGCCTTAGTGGGTCAGTAAAGTTAACTGCTGTCTTAGGCACAGAGATATTACTATGGAATGTGTTCAGAAATTGTGCCATTAGAGGACACATTCAGAGTATTACAAGGTACCACAGATCAGTTCTCCCTATCCTCCTTAAAGTATGAGTAAGAGCACAGTGCAGTGGACACAAAAGCCTTTATTAATTAACAGGACCATTTAAAGAGGACATAGGATGGCTACACCTTATACTGGTAGGTCTCCAAACACTTGTATTATCAGCATATGCCTAACACTGAAATGCTTTTATTTAGTTTTTAAAGAAAAAAAGTTTTGCTCCTGATAAGAAGCATATTCTTAACTGATAAAAAATATTAAAGTGATGCCCCACCCATCTTAAACACTGTACCTTGATAACCTGCTGGAAGAGCCCATGCTCTGTCCTGGAACTGTTCTTTAAATCACTCCTCAAGAACTTTGTCCTGTGATATGCAAAATCAAAACGAGACTGAAGTACTTTATTATAGAAGATCCATGGCTAAAGCATTCACCCAAGATGGGTTCCTTCTGTGCCAAAGCAGGAGCCAAACCTTCCAAGAGATAGTCCTGAGATCAGACCACAGGTGGCCTTCTCATTAGGAATTCAAAAATCACACACATGTAAAATAACACAGACAAACTCAACACTTTTAGCAGCAGGAAACACATACACCTTTATCAGCTGAATAAAGTGGAGAAGGAAAGGGAATTGTAGAAATCCAGAAAGCATGCTATCTATTCCTTTCATTTATGGTGTGTAATCTTTAAAATTAGAGTGAAAAGCACACCCGTTCACCTTAAAAGCTTAAAGCACATTTGTAAAGATGACAAGACACCTCTTGCCTGTGTGGCCACTTATTCCTAACAGCTCAAGATCCTCACTAATTAATACAAATGAATGCATGTCAACATATGATGACAAAACAATGAGACCACAAAAACAAAAAAGGAACTCAGCATTTATTAAGGAAACTTTAATATTATTACAATTTATAAGAATAAAAGCCCACAAGATTCAAGTGTATAGTTTTAACCTTTTGTTTAAATATGTCAGGGAACACTACTATCAAACCTGCCAAAGAAACATCTATTTCTCTGCAGTGAAAGAGTACAAAAACTCAATAACTCACTGTTTACTTTCTTACCTTAAGATAGTATGAAGCAAAAAAGATAAAAAGAGAAGTCAGTCTGATAATCTACTGCTGAATATTGCAGCCATTTTTAAAGTAGCTGGCTCCTGATATATTCGACATGTAAAAAAAAAGTCATTTTGTTCTACTGCTATTCTGATAAAGGAAAATTTCCATATTTCTTTTTAAAAGAGTGTAAAGTGAACTTAATTAACTAACATGCTTTCCTATTTCATTAGCTGAAAATGTTATTGCCTGTTCAGAGAAAGACAGGCAGAGTTCTGTAGAATCTGACCATAGTAATTTAGATGCAATTCCTGTCTTCCTTTTCTCACCTGTACAACTGTACTATCCTTAATAAAATAGGTCTTAAATTTCAATGCACAGCATGAATTACAGTCCTAGGTCTCACCTTCGATTCAACCTTTGCTCAAAAGAAGCTCTGATGCAATTTTAGCTGCATTATCAGTCAGTTTAACTCCCAATTTGCCAGTTTGAATTTTCCATGTCATCAAACAATTTCCTTTAAACACTGGGTGCCAACTTTCCATATCTTAAGTATATGAAGCATCCTCCTGAGTGTGAAATGTGGGGAACTTCATCCCTTTTCATTTTTGGTTCTTATAAATCTAGGTCATATTTGCATCTTTCTTTGGAATATTTTCAAGGGTTTTTTTAACCTCATTTTTAAAAAAAGAAAGTAGAAACAGAGGTGTGCCCTTAGAAATACTGACCAGAGACTTTACAAAAAATATTTTTCATTAGAATTGCAGGTCATTGGAACAAAAGGAAACACTAAGATATTTTTCATACAATTAGTATTTTGTGGGCTGACACTCTTGCTTTAGGTTAAAAAAAAATACTCTTTCTCTTTTGGCTGAGAAAGTCTCACTACATGCAAAATTCTGAACAGATTTGTACTAGTTTTGAGCTTTGTTGTGAAAAGACTTTTTGAGGAAGAGCTGTGCGGTGGACTACGGATATATTTTTATTCTATTTTTCCTGACCAAGTCTGCAAAGAATTCTGTAAGTATGTAGAAGTATGTGGCAAGTATGTAGAATTAGGAAGAATAACAGTTCTAGCCATTTCTTCAAAAAACTAAAGCAAAAAACCCCCACACAACTTAAATGCAATTTTCTTCAACACAGTTGCAACTAAAGACCACATGAAAATAGCTATCTATTCTTTTAAGTATGGGAAGGTCGAAAGACCTTTTAAGTAATACATTCAAAACTCTCAAGAAAGGTATCTTTCACTTTATGAAAAGTCACTACAATTCTTCTCTTTTTTGGGGGGAGGGGGTGGGGGAGGCAGGAGTGGTAAGCTGAGGGTATCATTAAACAAATATGACACAAATCCTTCCTATGACCAAGAACTATTACATCAATAGGCCTATTAATCTTTCTCTAGCAAAATAATGTGGGGAAAAAATGGTTTCTCAATTTTTATGAGAAAAATCATATTGATGGGTATGGCTGTTGTAGAAATAGTAAGTATAACTTTGGCATGTTCCAAGTTCAGCAGCTTCATTGAATTTGCTAAGTTGACAATGAATGAAACTTTGTAGAGTCTCTTCCCAGAAATACCATCAGCACAGCTTTGCTAAATACAGACAACTTTGACTGGTATATCAGCTCATTTTCTCCAAAACATGCTAAAAGAACAAACTCATAAGTGGAAAAGTCAAATTAAGATTTCAGCTAATGATTTTAGGAAGTTTCAGTCACTGATATCTCTGTTTGGGATTCTTCTTTGCAGGCCCTTAGTTGCTTATTTTTACTAAAAAGTAATTAACTAAGTACAGTAGAATGGGTTTTAGCCTATTAAGTTATTTTCATGGGAATTTAAATAAATTAGTTATAATTAGATCTAATGAAATCTCTAAGAGTGCTGTGTTTAACTGCAGAAATTATTCTATTGCCTGTGACTACTACAGTATCAGAATACATTCAAAACATCCTTTCCATGTGAGCTCTCAAATTAACATAAAGATCGAAAAGAAAATTCAATATTTACTTTCTTTTGCCATCCATTATTAAAATGTGTAACAAAAAGATCAAAACAAAGTAAAAAATATTGAGACAAAAAGGATTGTAATATTAATTGTTGGAGAAAAGGAAACTGGATAATAGGCTCAAGAAAGTATCATTTAGGTTGAACTCCTAGAGAGATTGGAAAATTAAGTCAACAGACCTTTTGCAGTACTTCTAAGTGGTTCAGTACTAATATTATATACAAGAAATGTGGAAATAAATTGAAAGCCTTGCTTACAGTAAGAAAACAATCAGAAGACAACCAGCATTTTCAACAAAGTGAACACCTCCAAAAAGACAGAAGAACAAGGCAAGGAAACTTGTGTTGTTCAAGTTTAGAATAAAAACTCCATCTTCTCTCAAAAGACAGCACAAACTACCATAAGACTCACTCTTATAAGGTTCTAGAGCTTCTAGAAAAGTAACAGATCTCTTCATGACTGCAGTTACTATTGATTGTAGTAATAACAAAACAGAAGCACATGAAGTCTTTTCTTCGTTGTGAAGTTCCTAGTACCTTTGTTTCTTTTGGTTTTTGTTCACTTAAATACACAGGTTTAATGTGTTAATAAAGGGGAGACAATGATAAAAACTTTGTCCTTTTTTCTCTTCCTGTTCCTTTTCTAATTTCACAGTTCTTACTCTTACCCTCAGTCCTTACAGTCCACAATTCTTTTGCCTGTCAGATGTTCCAAAAAGAGCACACGTAGTGCTGCCTGAGAGTCTAGAGTTTCTTCCTGGATTTCACCTCTTTATGGACAACAGTCCATAAAGATTGCATTATTGATGGCTTATTAACCATTCCGCCAGAGAGAATTTAAAAACAGATTTCAGTTTGGGACAAATTTCACTGTTATTATATTTCTTATTTGAGTAGGTATCGCTCATCTTATTTCTCAATCCAATCACTTTCTTATCATTTATCATTATCACTACTCTTACTCAGGACCATTTGTGTTATACCTCAGCTGGGAATGTCCACTGAATGATTGGCACAGTCAACTCTTGGTAAATGGCTGTAAGCCTAAATTCACTTTTTACCTTTTTGGAAAGTCTACTCCCTTTCTGGTACTGTTTTACACATTACTAAACCCTATTAGCATCCTCATCAGAAGTTTCTCCCATACGAGAAAGCCTCCTGCACTGGAAAGGCTGTTTAAATATGTTCAATGTGTCGCTGCTTTGTTACGTTACAAATAGGCAAGTTCCTCGATCACCTTTGTGACAAAAGATTTCAGACCACTGAACACAGTGAGGAAGATCAGCATGCCTATGCTGAATATCTTGCAAACTATTTTGCTTATCAGAAATTTCACTTCATTACCTTGTGCAGTCAGACGTTGTCAACAGATTTTATCCACCCCAACACGTTCATCATATATGATTTTTTAGCACAAAAAAGGACTATTTTAATTTGCCAGAAATAGTACATAATTTCTTTAGGTGTAAAATATAACAGGAGAAGTTGAAGAGGGTTCTGTTGCAGTGGGGCACAGTGGCTGCTTACCCCCATCTTTAGCATGCACTGGTGGATCACAAATAACAGGTGATTCTGAATAGATGTTTACCTTTAACACTGTAAAGGACCTGTTTTTCACTGATTAGAGGAAAAGCCCAAGTAGACTAGGTTTAAAAAGATTGAGGGGGACCATAACACCGATAAAGAAAAATTATCTTTTTGTATATTCAAGACAAAGAAAGATATTAGTTAAAGGACAGGATTTAGAAGTCAGCAGGTCCAAGAAATTTTTTTCTGGGCTTTTTGATACACAGTGAAAACAATTTCTACGCCACAGCTGGGTAAGTTTTCTATAGAATCACCACTGTTTCCACTGTTTTCTTACCAGAGTCCTTCCTGTATTTACAAACATTATTTCAGGATTGGCTCAGCAGTTAACACATGATTAAGGTAGCAGGAGGAAAAAAACTATCAAGATATGCTTGCAAGCAAAAAAAAAACCAAAAAACCACTTTTATAATGTTCAGAAACATTATGATGGCTTTTTTCTTCACTTAACTTGTTTTATTTTCTTACTCAGTGGTTCTATCTGCCTAAGTGACAGCTTGTTCAAAATCCCCACTGGTCTTTTTTTAATGCAGCATTTTTAAAGAGCATACTGAGTCTAATCCATAATTATCAATCCTCTCAGGATACCAGTCGCTACTAAAAGAAATGCTTAATTAAATTATCCTAAGATGAATAGTGATTTTGATATAAATATGGCAATCAAACAAATGTGAAGCATACAATGGAAAAGGAGAAATAAACAGCATTGTCACAAACCCCCAGATGCACTTACATTTCTTCAGCTGAAGTCTATACTTTGATTCCTCAATGGTTTAATCACAAAATTAGATTTCTAAATTGTAACATAGTGCTTCCAAAGCAATGGAACAGACTTCAAGTTTGCCTGAGAAAGCCTAAAAGAGCAAATAAAGCCCTTGAGCAAACTGAGAAAAAAAGGACTGGAACATGCAAACCCAGCAGTTTGGCCACCCACTATTTATGTTCAGGAATTATTAAAAACAGCTGATATATTAAGCAACTTGATAGCTGCTAATTCCACAATCATCCTTTGACCACCAAAAAGGAACCCAAACAAAAACAATTAAACAAAGAAATGGATAATTAAACCCAAACGGAATCCAAGTGTACTCAGTATCTGTTAATCAATCACCAACAGATCACCTAATTAATGTAGTTTCATAGTCTCTCTCAGAAGGAAAGACATCCAATCTAAAGGAAGCCTTATCCTTACAGCATTTCCTCGCATGCTTCCTTTAGAAGAAGAAAATTAACAGAAGAAAAATTCCTCACATTTTTGCAATCAACTCTTTGTTACATGACCTTACATTACTCCCCCTTTCCTTTGACATTTTTTTTGCCTCTATAAATTTAAAGGCAGACATTTTATTTTACAACTTCCATGAAATGGAGCTCCTGCATAACTGTCATTCAGCAGTGACAGAAAAGACTATAATATGTGTCAAACCAAAGAGGAACCTACTCTGGAGAACATGGACTAGACAAACATTTTATATTCTGTGAAATGATGCAAAGCATCTTCAGAGTAATACTGCAGTTTAACAGTCTGTAGAAAGCTCTAAGGATTTCATAGTCCCAAACGGAAACATTTCAAAGCAGCAGTGTTAACTCATTGCTTTCATATGCAGATTACAGCTGGTAGTTAAAGGAAACACAGTAATTCCTAAGTGCTGAAGCTCTAAGAACAAAATAATTTCTTTTGGTAATTTTGTAGTTGTGTATTTGGTTTCAACTACAAGAATGAAAAAAGGACCAACAACTCCCTCTTGGAATATTATGACAATTCATGTAGAAGGTCTTGCTTGAGAGCCATAGTTTATGTTGTACCCAACGAATCAGTCAAACCAAGTCAAAAAGACTAGTTTAGTTTCCAGCCCTCAAATATAGCCGAAGTCATCTTTTTTCATTTGCAAAACACCAATAAAAGGCTCTGTACAGTGATAATTAAGTTTTCCTAGCTATCAATAAGTTACATTACCATTAGTAAATCCACAACCTTTAGAATATTCCAAGTAGCTAAAATGAAAAATTGAAAAATTTAACTTCACAGAACACATAGTTAAAAAGAGTGCTTGTACATGATCCCTGCACAGTGAAAACCATCACTCTCCAGTGAAAAAGCAGTAAGATAGACACCAAATCTTCCACCTTACACTATGAGTAGCTGAGGTTTGTTTATTAGCTGGGGTTGCTTAGTCTGGAGAAAAGGAAGTTTAGGAGGGACTTTCTCTCTCTCTACAGCTACCTAAAAGGAGATTGGAGTGAGAGGGTGTCAGTCTCTTCTCCCAAGTAACAAGTGGCAGGATGACAGTAAACAGCCTCAAGTTCTCCAGGGGAAATTTAGATTAGATATTAGGAAAAAAAAATTTGGAAAGTGTTTAAAAGTATTGGAATAGACAGCCGTGGGAAGTGATAGAGTTACCATCGCTGGTAGTGTTAAAAAGCCATGTGGATATGGCACTTGAGGACAAGGTTTAGTGGTGAACACGGTGGTGGTGCTAGGTTGTCAGTTGGACTTGATGATCTTACAGGTCTTTTCAAACCTTAATGATTCTATGATTATAATAATGTGCCAAACAATCCTGTAAAAGAAATATTGTCTAGATAACTGTAATTTTTGCATGAAAGTTATGATCATTTTGCCTTTGGATTATGATATTAATTAAAGTCATTTACATGGTCAGCCTTGAAACTGTTATTATTGAAAAATTCACTCAGTCATTAATAGATTAAAAATAGTTTATCTTTGTAGTGTATCCACAAAATTAGGTAGTACACTCTTGCACAACAACTCTTTGGATAATAACATCTACAAACGTGTTCCTAAATGTTTTGCACTTTCCAAATTAGAGGTATAATCCATCTAACAAACAGTGCAGAGATAATCTTCAGTGTTAGCAGAAAAAAATGTTTAAATGCTTTCAAAAGCAGCAAACATGAAAATACTTGCTAGGAGCAAACTTTTTTTAAACAAAAAACCTAATATGTGGCTTGTGTAATGATTATCTTTATCTTAAAACTGGGATTATTTGCAGATACATTTATTAGGATATGAATTAGAAGTGAAAGCTGTATTTTAGAGCAATAAATAAGTTTAAATCTATCAGTTAATGAACTAAATATTTAGACAGCTTCCACAGCTAACAGAATGCTCTGTTTCCAAAAATATTTAAGCTACGTATGTCTCGTTGGTTTTCTAGAAGCATACCTAAGACAAAATCTATTCTCTCAGGATCAATACTATGTTTTATTAATTGAAATAACTATAATATTTCTAAAATGCATTGTCTTGAAACTGAGACTTGTGAAAGACATTAAGGAATTCAGGCCAGAGTATAAAAGTAGGGTAGTTCATCTCATTAACTTCCATAATTTTTACTTAAAAGATATTTATTCATATTGGTAAATTTCCAAGCAATCCACTAGACCTTGGAGCAATGCAATTGGCCTCAGTAATTTTGTAATAAGTGCTAAACAAACATTTTAATCCAAATAATTTCTAAATAACACAAAGTTATTTGTGTAATTACAAGAGTAAGTAAATACAGACAGAAATAATCTAGAAACACAAAAATATGGTAAGTGGAAAGCAATTTCTGTAGAAGATTATTTTTATTACATATTTTCTATTATTTATAGTACTGTACCTGTATGAAAATGAATCGGAGAAAGTTCAATATATCATGTTTGTGGACTGATGAAAAAGATCCTTATAATTAATTTTCAGAAACAAGAATCTGTTATTGTTTCAAAAAGTTGAGGTTTCACAGATTTATGTGCACACAATTAGATGTAATTTTACTTAAAATAGAATTTCAAAATTAGTTGACAGCCTCACTCGGCTACAGTTAGTTACTAGACTTCAATGGTTTTGACATGTCGAACAGTACTTGAAAAGTAAGAGTCTTGCCTTTCAAGACAGGTAGTGCTTTAAGCTAAACAGACGTCTTGTCTAGCTCTCTCTCCACTAATATAGGACATCTTTTCCCTGAAGGCATTTCTGCAATTCATTAATCATCCTAACTGGAAAATTTCAAAGTTAAAGCTTTATGTTTATGCAAAGTTTATGTAGATCTAGGTACAGATATTGCTTTCAACTACTCAGAAATATATCTGGAGTAGATTCTAAGTAGTGACTTCCAAGATCTAGGGAGCCTGACCCAAAGACAACAGAAATCATTGCAGTTTCTCATTGACCTCGTATCCTACAAATGATGGATTATAAACCTTTCTTACTCTGAAAACAAAATCTGAGTTAAAATGTCACAGTCTACAGGCACTGAATGTATTTTACATACATCAAAGTAAGTAGGCTTACTTAAAGTTTCTTGTTTATTTTAAATACTGACATAGGACTCTGGTATTTCTTTAGCTTCCAGAGAGTCTCTGAGATAACAATAATAACAATAATTTATCACAGTTAAATTATACTTCAGTATATGTAATTCCATAAATGAAAGAAAAATGCTTATGGCAGAACTTCCATTTTACCAGCAGGAAAATAACTGCAATACACAGGGGCCATCAAACTGGGTAGTATCAAAGCGTGCTAAAAATGCTCCTGTTTCCATTATGTAAAATCAAATTTAATCATTCCTCTTTAAATTTGTAAATCCAACTGGTTTACCTATATTCTTTTTGTACCTTCACATTAAAATGGAATTGAAAATCTACCTAACAAGCAGACAGAAATCATTCAATCGCCTTCTTCCAAGAAAACTGTTTCTCAATTTTAAAGACTACCTTTACTGAATATATCTAAGGGTCACTGAGAAGATACAGATTCTTGGCACTTTCTCAAAATTAGTTCTGTAGAGAGAACAAATTTTGATATGGGTGGGCAGAACTTGCACAGCCCAAATTCAAGCAAATATCCTAGAATTTACCTCTTTCTGATAGCTTCTAAGAAATCATGGATTTAAGGCAGAATTTATGCCAAAAAAACCCTGTTATGTTTTACGACGTTTGCAACTTCAGAACAAGCAGTACTTTCTAGGTTTTGTGCAGCCAGTGCTCACTGGAATTTCACATAATACAGAACACAATTTAAGACAGAAATCTATAAACAATCGCAAGAAAAAAAACAGTAGTAAGATTTCGTGCTCTGTTTTCTACCATTAGGGGCAAAAATAAGGGGTTTGCTTTTGTTGGCCATTAAAGCAAAAAAAATAGAAATCAAAGTGACTAGAGAGTGAAAGAAACACTGAATATGAACAGCTAGTAACTGAAACGAAAGAAACAGATTCTGGATCAGATACATTGTCGAGAAAAAAGGTATTATTTAGGTATTGTATTGAGAAATAGGCACATTGATATTAAACTTTCAATTACATAAAAAACTGCCTAGACGGGATATTAAAGATTTTTTTGCCTGACCTGTATTCATTCCTGTTCCAAATGCATGTTACCTGAAAATACAAAATAATGAGAAAAATTTTGTTAATTATAATATTTAACTAGTTAGAACCTCAACAGATTTCCTTAAATAACCTAAACATGGCCAGTAAAGAAAGTAAACATGGTAGAATAAAGAGGATGAGAACAGCTGCTGTGACTTTGAACTTATTTCTGTCATAGTGAAATTTACATTTCAATTAATTCATACCAGTGCTGTCATCTATTCATAGCTTTTGAAACCATTGAGACTTTTTCCCTTTTACATTTTGTATTGGAATACCTTGATTAACTCAAAATTCCACAATTACTTTACAGAAAAGTCTTCACATTAGTACTGCGTAAATAAAAGGCTAGCAAAATCTATATGATAACATCAATGACAGAATATGTGCTTTTTATTTCTACCTCAAAGCAGAGATTTTAATAAATCAAATGCATGCCAGAATTTGTAAAAAATCTCTGCATCAACATGATTGTATTTCTCCTTCTCTTCTTTCCTTTCTGCCTCCAAATGTATGCATCTATATACTTCCTGACTGACAAATTCTTATCATTATAATGCTAATATATTATATCACAGTTGATAGCATATGCATGGAGGAGAAAGATAAGTGATGTATCTTGGTACCTTTTCCTGGGAAATTGCACTAGCCTTCTGGGATACAGGATAGGATGAATCTGCAGATTTGAAGATCATTACACTGGTTATAACTCTTTGTATTTATCTTCAGTGCTGCTAAAACTTTGCAGAAATTCTAATTTCTCTGGAGCTGCATTAATGTCAAACCACCACTTTTTGTATGCCAGACTTCATTCCGACTGGCAGGTAATGCACAATAGGATCTAATATCAATCACAGGGAATTATATAAAAGCTAAAGGTTTGGCATATTTGGCAAAGAATTCAACCAGTGCTCTACTTCTAATTATGGGATCTTTGCTCTTCTTTTCCGTTTATGTTTTATTAAGCAGAAAGATGAAGTGATGAGCAATGCAGTCAAGGTTGTGCTTAATCTTTCCTTATTTTCTTACCACCTGGGAGGTCTTTTATGACTAATATAGATAACTTTTTCAACCTCAGAAACAGTCACTTTAGAGAAAATGTACAGGGCATGCCAAAAGAAGGAAAATCCAGGGACCAGCTAATACTCTAGTCAAAAAAAAGCAGAAAATAGAGCCCCTCTCTTCATTCACACACTACTTTTTAAAACTGAAACAAAACCCCACAGCAACAACACAGTGAATGAAAACTGTCTTCTCACTGATCTATTCCAGTGAGTGACTGCTATGTCAATAATAAGCTTAAGATTTTAAACATAAACTTAAAATTGTACATACCTGTATTATATAAAAGTAACAAAGACAGGCCACGGCCTTTAGAATGGCTTCCATTTTTTTCACTGGGTTACTTAAAAAATAACATGAAATTTCAGAAGAATTTTACTTTTTTTAACCTCCATATCTTTCTTTTGATGACAGCAAGTAAATGCAGATCTTAAGATTCTCTTCTGAACAGAGTAATACTCAAGTGGCATTTTATACCCTGTGCCAAAAATATAGATTCCAACCTTCAATCAAAACAAGAGGTTTTTTGCATTACCAGGTGTCTTCAAAAGAAAGAACACTGCAAATTGCAACAACAACAACAAAAAAATCATAGAATGGTTTGGGGCTGGAAGGGACCTTTAACAGTTACCTAGTCCACCAGGCCCTGCCACAGACTGGGATATTCCTCACTAGACCAGGTTGATCAAAGTCCCGTTCACTCTGAACTTTGAACACTTCCAGGGATAGGGCACCCACAATTTCTCTGGACCTGTTCCAGTGCCTCAACACCATTATTGTAAGATATGTCCTCCTTAAATTCAATCTAAATCAACCCTCTTGTAGTTCAAGACCATTATCCTTGGTCTTACCACCACAGGGCCTCCATCTTTCTTATAAGAACTCTTTAGTTCTAAAAAGCTGAAATTACATCTTTCTGCCATGTTCTCTTCTCCAGCATGAAGAACTCCAACTCTATTAATCTTTCCTCATAGGAGAGGTGTTCTATCCCTCTGAGCTGTTAATTATTTTTGACCTAAGTTTTACCCATCCTAAGATGGCTATCTTTTATCTATTATGATGATAATGACAAGTCAGTCTTGTTGAACTGATATGGTTTTCTCCACAAGAACACTTTCAGCACAGAATTTTAACTTCCTTATTAATACTTGATATCTTCTTTCTTGGAGCAAGAGATATCTTTAACTGATGAAACTTGACCTATTGCATGAACAAAGAGAGTCAAGTTATTAAAGAGGAGGTAGAGTTCATCTATAGTAGATATGTGGAACAGTTTAGATGAAGCATGTCTATATGGCACTTAGGGACATGATTAATGGTGGCTGGTTGGAGCCTACAACCTTAGGTTTCATTTCTATCCTAAAGGATTCTACAATTCTACAATTTTCTGTTTCCCTTTGCTGAATTCAAGCAAGTGTTGAGCTCACTAATTTTCAGATGTTCACACAAGTCAATGGACTATAGATATAAAATACAAGACAGGAAAATCTGACTAGGTATAAGGAAAAAAAGTATGACAGGAGAATATTCAAATAGTAGAGAA
Source organism: Platysteira castanea (assembly GCA_013397175.1). Lineage (NCBI taxonomy): Eukaryota > Metazoa > Chordata > Aves > Passeriformes > Platysteira > Platysteira castanea. The sequence continues at coordinate 1,787,600 of VYXC01010094.1, forward strand.
TTAAAGAATTTGAGTCCTTATAAACATTTGAAAGCTGATGGGGGCTAGACCTAGAGTCAGATCTAACTGGAACTGCTATGAGCAAGGGGTTGGACAAGAGGACCTCCCTCCCACTCCAAGTGCGTCTCCGATTCAATTTGCGATGCAAATTAGAGGAAAAGCTAGTACAAGCATTAGCTGGCAACATTTCTCACAGGCCTAAATATACATCAAAGCAAAACTTCAAAACAAAGATCAAGGAATATTAAGTAGTTCTGTGACTGTTTCTTTCCAAGTGTCGGGTTATTTTCTTTCAAGTTAAATGACTCATCTATGACTGATGTGTGTATGTCATGTCACCTATATCAAACACTGGAAAAAGCTCAAATCTCTTCATTAACCTACTTTTAAAATGGAATTTTTCAAATTAATATGTAAAATATAGACACATAAAACCGCATACTGAAAACTGATAAATTCAATTTCTTGGAAGAATGGGTTACTTTAGTTACCACAGAGTCAGTTTAAAACCCTTTCTCTACTGCAGCAAGTATTGAATTTTTTTGTCCCCATACTTCCTTTTACTTCTGCATTTCAGCAGAAGAAACAAACCAAAGTACTTTAGTGAATGTACAAGTAAAATTTTGGGATGTCAGACACTAATACTGGTATCTTTCCACAAACAAAACAAGGGAATTTGAATTAGAGAAAGGGATCTAATGTACAGAAATGCTCAGAGCTTCTACCTGGAAGTAAAGCCAAGGGAGCTGTGCGTGAACATACTGAAATTACATACCGATAACTGTTTGTAAATATTCCCTGTTCCAGAAGGAATCTTTATCTTTAGTTGATACTTCAGACTTAAAATCCCACCACTCACACTTTGTCACTCACTATGAGAGTAAGAATGGAAATGGGAATTTCACCTTTTATGATACTATAAAAATAAATTTAGGATTGTGAAGCTTTTGGGAACCACAAAGATAATTTTTATTAAAGAAAGGTAAGGCAAAATAAGAGTTCTATATTTAGAGCACAACATAATACTTAGAGATCAATAAGGAATAGGTCATATGTAGAGTAATCAAAAGAAAAAAAAATTAGCACTTTTTGAACTTTGCGAATCCTATAAAGTGAGAGTTTCAACAAAAACCCCAATCTAACAAATCTCCATGGAAATACTACATACATACAGAATAACATATTAAACATAAACACAAGGGGGAAAGATGCAATATAAGGTGCTATGCAGCTAGAATTATTTCTGATATTTCCTAACTCTGAAATCCTTAATCATATTGTTTTCAGGGTGGTTGAAGAGGTTCTATTATATAATTTTATTTCACTAATACCATTTAACTAGAAAAATATCTTCCATAACATGACATTTCAGTACCACCTATTTTGCTTAACTTTTAGGACTGATTCTCTACTACCTGGGATTATTTTTATTGTGAGAACCCCAAAATAATTAATATACAGACAGTAGGCAGAAGTTATATTAATATTGTTTCTCATTTTCTTACAATTGCTGACTAATATTATCCTTCTGCTTTTCAATCCTCACAGTTGGAATTAATACTAATTACAAACTGGTACAGACTTTATTCACAAATATTTAATGACTCAGATCAAAGACTTGAATTCTCACTGATGAAAAATTCAGTAATCCTCTGCAATAACTTCTACAAACCTGCAAGCAGTAGACAGCATCCTTTACTCTTTCTTATATTGTTTTCTTTTAACCTATTTGAGGAATAATCTAGAGGTGGGTCAACTAAGCATTTAAAAATAGATTTAAATTCTGAGGTCTTCAAAATACGACTTTGCTTTCTAAATGAACTTGCTAAAACTTTTAGATTAGCCAAAATATTCTCTTCTTCTATAAAATCACTTTAGAATCAAAGTAAATTATTTTTATAAAATCTACTATCTGTTTGCAATTCTAAATGATCTTTTATAAGTTATTACCCATAACATGCATTAGAATACAAACTATTTATACAAAAAAATATATAGCTTTCAATAATGCTTTAAAGCATTATTCTTCTAAAATAAATATTTATGATAGTTATAACTTAAATTCTTTATCATGGACAATTTCATTCATAAAAAAATATAATTCTTCTAAAGCAGATTACAACGCTGTCATATATATTTTTAAAAACCTCTAGAATCACCAGGAGTTTCTACAATAGAAGGCTGTAAGCCTCAAAAACATGTCTACAGTGGATACAGAAAAGTAATAAAATACCACACAGGAAATATCTGCCAAATGAGGTAATAGGCAGAAAAGGCAACAAAGACCCTTTTTTGAAATTGTTTTAATCTAATCTGCAATATCACAATTGTCATTATGGCACTAGTGAATAGTACTAAAAAAAGATCAGAATTAAGCTTATCTGACTGTCTTAATAATGACTTAATCTAAATATATTCAAATGTCACATTTAATCATAACAGTTAATTTTCCTTAATAGTCAGCTTGACATCTCTCTAAAACCTCTTTATCCTATATTACTAATACCATATCAACTCATCTTTCATTTTCATATAGCTAACATTTTGAATATATACAAACCCACGAATATCCACTCACAAATGTAAGCTTCAGTTAAATGGTACAATTACCCAAACACCAAAGGTTATTTTATGTATTCCCAATTATTTTCAGAGGTTTTCCTTTTCAAGTTTCAATTAATATTTTCAAGTTCTAGCCAAAAGGATCTGTTGTTTTTACAATGTGACAATGTACTTTTACCACTCAAATCTTGGTTCCAAAATGCAGGGGTCAAACATGTGGGAGGAAGTGGGGAAAGAAGGTGGAGAGATAAGGGAAATACAGACCTTGACAGGAAAATAAATGGCCTTCACATGTACTGGAAGTTGCAAACTGCAAACAAGTGGTAGGCAACCCTAGTAAAGTCTGGGGAAAATTCCCTTGCAGTTCATACTATACTGTGCACAAATAAATATAACTTAAAACATCTCCTTATTCAACGTAGTAAATAAGAGCCAAAGTTCCACAAGAGGGTGTCTAGAACACACTGCCTCTGCACTGATAGTTCAGGGATTGTCAAGCACAAAACAAAAGTTCATGCATGATAATTAGTTATGTGTACAATGATATAATCAGCTCTCTGAATACTAATACATGATCCCACTGTAGGAATATTAGACAGGGAGTATATAGGTAAAACATTTGTCCGAAGAATATGTTTAGAAGTTATTAATTTTTTTGAAAAATCATACATATGAACAATCACTTTTTGTTTCCATTATTAAGGTTCCAAAGAGATATTTTTGTAGTATTTTTGCCCAGAGATGCATGAGAAATTAAAATTACAAGGCAAGGTAAAGATTTCAGAATTTCACTTTATTCAAGTTTATAGACCCTCTCCTCAGTGGTGTTCTTTCTTTTAAAAGATCTAAAGCCTTTACGAAGCTGACTAAATTATTCCTAAAAGATCATTCATTTTACCAAATATACACAGAACTCTATATAAACAAAAGACAATTAGTTAATTTATTAACCACTGAATGAAATCTGTTATTTATTTAAATCTCACAGAAAAATATTTAGTATGCATTCCCTGAAGAAAGAGGAGACCACAGAGCATAAAACTGAAATAAAATCTTGTAAAAGAAGTAATGAAACAGCTGGATTCCAATTCCCACACCTGATAAAGCAGGTACAATTTTCTATTCATGATAGCTTATTTTTAGATCAAAAACAAAATCCTTAAAATAGATTCTACTCCTAAACAAATAAAATAGTTTACACTATATTCTTAAAATTCCTATGTAATAACATAAAAAACAACACCTTTATCTATTTTTTCCACTGAAGCATAGCAACATGTCATAAGTCACATGTGAAACAGGTTCCATATGATTACCATTTCTGAGTAAATCAATTCGGAAAAAATGGACACAAAAAACCCACAGGATTTTTCTTTTTCATTCTTTTTGTTTAGAAAACAGTTTTTCATTAATTTTTAGGATTTCCTGGCCAAGAAAATATTTGTTAAATTATATTTTTAAGTCAATCAAACAAAATTGCAATGAAGCTGTTGAGAAAGATAAATCTCTGCAGTTTTTTACTGGTTTATTACTGTACATGTTGAAAAGAATAAGATGTAGATTCAGCTAATTTTCAGCACTGCTCAAATCTTCTAACTCCATGTTCACACATGTGACTTACAGAGGAATGCTGAAATAATCCATCGATATCTACTTCTGGAGAATACTGTTTAAGACTGAAACAAGCCCACAGGCATGTTCAAACAACCATGTCCATGTTTTGTTGAACAGGAAGTCTCATTTCCAGATATGATTTTTTGCAAATGATACCTAGTCTTATTAATTTATCATTCCTTCTATTTAATTACCATGCATCATTTGAACTGAACTATAATAAAGACAACAAGATTCTACTCTTTCAAGTTTTACCTACTGTCCTAGCCAAGCCTGTCTGGAAGATCACAAGGCTTCTCTACAAAAACTAAAGAGAAACAGCTCTCGCGCACTGCAATCAGAGGAAAAGTTACAGCTTTTGTCACTAGTTGCTTCTGATCTAGCAAAGTGCATAAAAGTCAGAATAGTAGCCTTAAAAGCAATAAATTGCAATTATCTAAATCAATGTTAGCGCTTTCACAGAACATCCCTCTGTGATGGTCTCTAACCTACTCCTCCCAGGAGCTGAAAGCCATAAAATGAACAATAGGTCACTGCAGGTTGCGAAAGAGGTTTGAGTAGAATATTGTGATGTTTGGATAGACAGGCAGGGTGCCCCTGCCTGATGCGAGGCCATGAAACACACCTTCACAGGAAGCAAACAGAAGGTATTTTACAAAAGTAATTTATAAAAAGAGAAAAGATCACATATTATGGAATTTAAATTACTTTTCTGCTAAGCAAGCTAGATTAACATTATTTTTCAGAGGCTATCTTACAAATTATGTGCAATTTTTTTTTCCTTTCATTCTTAGTCTGAGGAATCCTACTACTCCTCATTCATCACAATGCATTTCTGAGCAAGTATTTCAGTTCTCAATTTTAAGAACTTGTGTGGGAGTATTCACAGTTTACTGGTTAGGTTTCAAAATGGAAACTTACAAACAGTGCTAAACATCTACAGATCATTGTTGTTTGGACAGCTTGGCACTTTAGGGGAGAAAGTAAGAGGGCTTGCTCTCAACTGCTGCTGGTCACAGTGAATAGTCTGTCAGGGAGAAGTGTTGATTAAACCAAGAAGTTACTTTTAAAGCAGAAATTCTGCAAAAATAATCCATCCAAAATTTTCAGCCCTCTGAAAAAGTAGGAGAATACACCTCTCAATTAAACTAAGGATTTACTAAGGCTTTCATAAGCACCTTTTTAATGAACTTTAATTTTTAATATTTAAATGATTGTAAGTGAGAAGACAATACATTACTTTCATAAGGTTGCTTCTTTAGGTCTTTCCTCCCATGATGTTCTGTCTGTATTTTTGTTCCTAAATTCCAGCCAGAATACCTTTAATCCCCTAGCCTCTACGACAAGCCTGACCCAGGAAAAAAACAAAAAACGCGAACAAAACCAAAATCAACTAAACAAAAAACCCAAAAACTCTATGGTTTGGAGGTGAGAGTGCTTACAATACAACTTTCCTTCCACATTCATTAAAGTCAGATTTGGAATACATACAGGTTTCCTTTATACTGAGACATACACACATCCAGGGATTCTGAACAGAGGTCCCTCTCTTGCTTTTCCACATTTCAATCTTTCTACCTGTCTATGGAGGCACAGGAGAGGTATGGAAAAGGGGAAAATACTATTATACAGATACTATGATGGATACAATGCAACCTAACTTTTTAATACTAGAATGAATTTTTATTTTATGACCGATTAACAGATCAAAACATTCAACAGCAGGAAAACATCCTTCTGAAAAATAATACTCAAAACATTCAGACAGTTTCTTCTGTATAAAATACACAATCTTTTTACTGACTAGTGTAAGTCAAGTCAAAATGGTTTTTATTACTTTCTTATCATACATACACTTTCAAACTATTTAATAAAAACAGAACTTGAAAATTTTTGTGACAGGCAGCATTTCAAGTGCATCTTTAATCAAGATAGTTATGTGTATTTCAATCTAGAAAATAACTTGCATACAGGTATAATACACTGTTTTCTTGTAAATGCTTACTCACATTTATTATTTGTGAGTATTATTATTTATTATTAAAATCTTCCCTTACCTCCCTCTCCTTTGACACATGAATAGAACACTTTATTTTTAATTGAAAACTGCAGTCAGAAAAGAAATCAAACTGACTTGTTTAATAACAGGAGCTTCTCCTAAAGCATCATTATAAACTAAATTGAAAGTGCATTTTTCCTAAATATGAAATTTGGTATTGTTATTCCATGTGAGCTCTTCCTCAAAGGGGTTTAGGAAAAAGAGGTAAAAGTCAGCTTAAATGTGGTTTTTTGCAAATGTCTGGACACATAGGCATCAGATCTAAAGCATTCATTTGAGATCTATTATTGTTATAACTTATTTCCCTCATTAAATCATGAATACAAGCCTGAGAGAAAACAGTACTAAACGAGGTTCCTCTATTCTCTAGAAGTGTATTTTCACCGAGGGGAAGCTAATAGCAACTATTTTAATGAAATAATTTGTATTGAATTTCAGGTACTTTATGCAAATATTATGCAGAAAGACCCTTATTTTCCCACAAAGATAAAAATTATACTCCACCTTCATTTCACATTTCATAAAGCAAGTTGAAACAGAGAAAGTACAATTTTCTATATTTAGGAAGAGAAAATATCTTGGGATGAGTTACGTATCTAAAATATTATGTAACAATAATCTTTCACAATATAATGTAAATTTACAGTACTTCCTACCACGGTAACACCTAAATACAAACCAAAATATTTCAGCATCATATTTTATTACATTATGTTCTTGACTAAATTCTACATAAAGCCAAGAAAATATCCTGAAATATTACAAATAAAAATCTGTCTCTAAAGATAAATCTCTCTTCTTTCTATACAATTTTTTTTTAATGTCAAAATTTTAGTTATAAAACTGTTTTGATGTTATGTTCGATTTGGTATACCCCAGCAGAAAGCTTCACAGTTTCAACAGTATAATCAGCGTTGCTTTGTCTTCAGTGCCCAGCACTCCAAGCATCTCTTGAAGAAACTCTGGGCTCTTGAACTCCTGTTATTCAGCTAATATGAATGCTGAAGGTTAGCATTGATTTTTAACTGTGAGACTGACTAAATTTAACTCAGGGTATAATCTATAATAAAATTTAAGATTCAACATAAAAGAAACAAATCACTGCATCTTGCCATGAAGCAGTAATTGACAGCAAAATCCATGACCTCTTAATATGAAAACACCTGCAAGATTTGGTTTTTAGGCTTCATCCAAAAGCCAGAGCAGTGCAGCATGAACTGATTTGGGAACCAATTCACTTTCTTCAGTGAAAGGAGACAAAACAGGAAAATATTATATGGCTTTATACAGTAAATAATTCAAGACTCATTGTCCTTAAAGAGTGTGATAGAGCAAGGATGAGGGTCTGAAAGAGATTCATAGGATTTAAAAATCCTGTCTTCTAGGCATTAGTATTAGCAATGATAAAGGGCTCTCCTTCTTGAGGAAAGGGAGGGTGAAAGGAGGAAAAACAACACACTATCTTTTATGGTTATTCTTCCACCTAGACCAACATCTTCTATTGACTCTCTTTCAAACATCTGACCATTTTAAAAACTCTAAACGACACACAAAAATTTTATGTAAGATAAGCTTCTCAGTGACAAATATTATACATGCAGCATACACTGGAAAACATTACAATTTCAATGCAAAATTATCAAAGAAAGTACCCTGAAGAGTTGATAGAGTAAATTATGAATAATGCTTATTGACTAGAGAAGGCTTGCGTTTCATAAATTTTTAAAATAAACTTTGTATTAGCAAATGAGGCCAGCACTGAACCTATCACCATTGCTCATATACACTCAGTTTTAGAAGACGTAACTTGTAGATCAAAGATGAAATAAGAAGCTATTGTTGAAGCACAAATTGTAATAATTACAAAAGTGTATGAAAGACACTGATAATATAGGGGCACTGTGATCTTCTACAGCTCTTTGTAAGAGATCAAGTGTGGTCACAACCTGAAATTTGAAGAAGAGTGACCCAGCAGCCAGCGATCAAAAGACTTTTATATGTTCAAGATTCATACTTTCAATTAGTAACCAAAAGAGCAATTATCATGCAGCTCTTCCTAATGGGAAATATCCCTGGGACAATCCTACATCTCTTTTTCTACAGTATTTTTGCTTTTCTGAATATTTCTACAAAATCTGACATACAGGTTCTTAACAGAATATTAAGCTTCTTTTACTGAGGTACACAATACCAAGAAAATGCAAAATAGAGCAATGAGGAACTGTTCATCCAACAGCCTTATGCCTATATATTATCTTGTAAACACTTTTGTTTTTTTCCTTATCTTTAGATTATTGACCATTTTTGTACAATGGTTTGTGTCATTACTTCTAATTACATAATGAATGTGAATTCAAGTAGACACTAAATGAGAATATTTAATTACCTGTGACTTATTGAGTTGCAAAGCACGACAGACTCTAGATGAGAAACAGGCTCAGCAATGCATCTTGTTAAGGAAACTTTCCTGTCTGACCATCCAGGAGCCACTCCAGGAGTCATACTCCCAGCAGCTGAAACTTTTGGTACTGGGAGTGAAGCCCCTTCACAGTGGGGCAGCTCTGGTGAAGCAAGGGGGGCTCCACTTGACTCCCTACCTCGCCCCCACTCAGTCTCAGGCATTTTCCTGAACAGTTTGGAACACACCTGACAAATGCATTTTCTTGTCTGAAAGTAGGAAGTCTGACAATAAGGTAGTAGTGAAGTAGTAGTGAAGTGGTAGTGAAGTAGTGAAGATGTGGAAAGGAAATAGATTTCTCCAGCAGAAGAAAGTAAGGGAGATGTACAAGACAGGAGACATGGACACCTTTCTCTCTACTGTCTGTATAGACTTCTGTGAAATAAAACACCTAAACAGATTTAAAATAAAACAAAACCAGAGCAAAATCAAAACAAATAAACAAACAAAACCACAAAAATCCCACCAAAACCCAAAGAAAGCCTTTTATAAAATCTTAAATAGATTGAAAAACAAGTATCCCCATGCACGAGGCATATTCCATTTTAACCTTTATTATTGCTCTTTTATAACATCTGTTCCACCCCATCCTTCCAAAACCAGCTTCCTGACATTCTATTCAGCTTGTCAAGCTCAGTCAGAGTTGGAGAATTAAAAAAAAAAAAAAAAAGAAAAAAGAAGAAGAAATCCCTCACAAATATTTTTGTTTTAATAGAAGCATTAATGTAATTTTTATGTCCTACATAGAGTTTCCCTACAAAAACACACAGTAGAGAAGCTGCATTTTCACCCATAAAAGTATAGTGTTGATAACTGAGGAACATTATTCTTTATATATGTTATTCACTGTGGGTTTTGAATCTCAAGAGAAATTTGAGTGCAGCAACCCCTAAAGACCGGGACATTTCTGAAGAATAAACCCATTACTTATCTCTGAGCATTAAGTCACAATGTTTCATTGTGCTTCATTTCACTATGTATTGCCCTTCTACAAGACAAAAGGCATCTGTGGAAGATCAGATTTCTTATACATATATATTGTTGCTATTGCTTATCATGACATGAGCTCTTTAGCTCATGTAAGCTTGAATGACTAAGTACAGTATGCAGTGCCATTGATTTTTTTTCCCACCTTATAAAGCAAGACTTTTCTGCTAATTAGACTAGCCTACCTTATTTGAAAAGCTTTCAAAGCAATGACACAACTATCTACTTTGCTTGCTAGACTGAAAATCAATCACGTTTTTCTATTTTCAAACTTTTACCTGTATCTAAGCCTTTTTCTGCTTGCACCATTTACAACTGCATTCAATCACTTTCTCTGGTTCTTGGTTTTGTGACTGTCAAAAATCAGCCATCAAATTGTCATAATTTTCAGTCCTAAACCAAGGCAAATTCACAATAATGACCTGGAGCCAGACAACTCCAGTTGTTTCTAATGATTTTGTGTAATCCATTCCTTTCCAGAATAACCAAAGAGTGAATTTGCCTTATACTGCATCACTCAAGTGCAGTTATACGCACAGTTACCTATATTTCAACAATTCTGAAGGAAAAAAAAATAGTAATATAGGGATGTATAATACAGTTTCCCCACATTTAAATTAATACTGAGTAGTTTTGCTTCAGTAACACGATATAGTCATATAATTATTTAGTCTTTCAAACTATTCATAACTAGATTATACATTGTCAGCCCGAATTTGAAGAAAGAATTCACATATAAAACTACATGTTCTTGGGAATAAAGGAATGGATTGTATTACAGAAAATATTATAGAGAATCCAGTTTCTTCATTTAAATACAAATTAATTATACTTAAATTTATGTGCCTTATACCAAATAAGTTGTTACTAATATATTCCATCCAGTACAACAAAAAGTTTTGACAACATGTTTTCCTGGTTATTGTTAACACATGTGGGGAGGAAAGGATTAAATCTGGAAGACTGGGGAGGAGAAAGAGCTGTTTTTCGACTTGTTTTCACTCAAGATGACCTTGCAGCTGGGGGAGTGCTAAGAATATTCAGTCTGCGAAAATTCAGTTTCTGGATATCTTGAGAAGCCACGTAACAGAATGCTGCAAAAGACCTAAAAAAGCATTCTTCACAGGCCTAGTAAGGGGGGACGGGAGATAGGAAGCTTGGAGACCACAAAACACAGGCTTGTGAAGAGCTGTGCCTGCGCCAGACCTTTTTGATATGTGAGCCAGGAAACAGCCTGAGCGCTTTTTGCCCCTGCTAAGATGACATAAGCTTAGCAGTGCATGTGTCCCTGTTTTGCCAGCAAAATAATGGAATAAATCTTCTCTTCACTTCAGCTGTGGATCATGGCCATCTTGGTGTTACCTGTATTCAGTTCACACAATACATCCCAGTCAAAACCAAAAATGTATCAGCCCAGAACTTAAATAAAACATTAAAAGATTAGATCCTGAAAAACTATCATAAGTACAATAAGCAAGTAAAGATTCTCTGAAAAACCTCAAGAGAAATTTTAAATAAAAGTCACATATACAGCTTTTGATGTTCTTTATAAACCCTGTACACCAATCTGTCGTCCACTTTTCTGTGCCATCCTACTTTGAAAAATCTGTCTTTTACTTCTTTCTATCATTTTTTTGGACTCAAGCTATTGATAACCTACCAAATGAAATTAAGCACTCCACCATTTGCCCTCAACCTGCCATTAAACAGTTTTGGTCTTTTTATGTGTCAGTTTATATACACAAACTTCAACATACTCACAGAGATAAAGAATCAAGATTATCTGAATACGAAATGTCTAGATTTTGGCATTTGCTGAAAACCAATGGCTTTACTTGATGAAATTAAGTAAAATTTTTTTCATCATTGCATAAAAGCAATAGCAAAAGGCATTTATAAGCTACACGTGTTAATTAAATAATTCTTAAACATTGAAATACGCGTAATAGAAAAAACAAAACAAACAAACCTACTGTAAAGACATACACATTGTGTTATGTTTATGTGATCAAAATGTAGAGTTCTGATTAAGATATTGGCATTATTTTATGGTCTATTTATTCAGTACATGTTAGGACAAAGATTCTGCCTTACGCACACTTTAAGTTTTTAATTAATAAAAAATGCAGATGTACCTGTCAAACTACAAACTATTAAAAGAGCCATGAGGTAAAATATGATGCATCAAAAAGACTATATAATTTTACCATGATTTTACAGAGTCCAGCAGTATAGATGAGAAGGTAGTAGAGAAGGGTATGCATATATAAATACAAAAAATACATATATATGTATGTATAACTATTTCAGTACAGACAAATGTGCATGTCATTGTAAACTAGAGATGTGTGCATAAGCAAACACACATAGCCAGATCTCTTGGGTTTCCAAAATAAACATTTAGCTTTTCAAGTTAGTAGAAAACTGATAAAAAATGAACAGTTGAGTTGACTCAGTTCTTATAGACACATAGAAACAAAGCTAGAAAAATTTATTTGAGGAATATTAGGCATAAACATTTACCTTTCTGGTAGAACTATGAAAGGAGAAACATAAAAAAACAAAACAGATTTTGCCTTCAATCCAGATGTACATTCACGTGTATCAATATAGCACATAATCTTGGCAGCAGAGGAAAGTAAAAAGTGAAAAATATCAGTCGAGAAGGCTCACAAGTCAAGATTAAAACTTCTTTTATGAAGCCGAGAACATTGCTCCAGATAAAAATCATTAAAAGGTGCACAGGTCCTTTAAGATCTGTGGCAAAAGATGTCTGGGCAAAGTGCTGCTAACTTGCTATTATTTCCTTTGTCTCTATTATTCACAGTTACTCAACCTTTGGATACTTTTCAATTATGACAATGGAAACTCATAATGGTACTAAGTTACTAAAATATTCAGTTGAATATTAGTAGTTGATAAATAAAAAAATATAAAACTCAGGTTGGACATAAATAACAATCTTTGATGAACTAAATTTTAATCAAGAAGTATATAAATACATCATAGAATTAAAACTAAAGCAGAGTCTACATTCTAGTGTTATGAGATCCTAAATTTAAGAACTGAATATATAAAATAGGTTGCAGGGCTTTTATTCTCCATCCCATTTTTTTCTGGACTTCCTTTAACTTTTTTTTATCATCAATAATTGTTTGCAATTTCTTATTAATATCATCAGTTATGGATAAATAACTCAAGATGATGAGGGATATTGCATTACATAAGTGAAACACCATGCACTATGTGTTAGTAAGGAAAGGATATTGTCCAGTGATCAAGTCCTCAGTCTTAGATGCAAGAAATCCACAGACTGATTTCAAAACATACATGTATAACATAAAGGTTTATCTGTAGCATAAGAAATGTTATGAACAGAAATAACAGTACAAAGGATATCATGGTGATATGGTCTTCAGCTGGCTAGCTAGCTAAAAAAGGTTCTGCCCTATTTGGGTTGTTAGCATGTCTTGAATTACGTAACACTTTATCTTACTACTATTACTAACTGCTAAAATGTGTGACATACTTCATTTGCTGGCTACACCTGTCCACAAACTTCAGCCAGCAAAAATACTGTTCTTGGACAGAAGAGCTATGGTGAGGATGAATTTAAAAACTCAAGGAATTGATAAAACTGGTGAGGATGGAAAGAGAAAGATGTGGCAGATGAAAGAAGAAAAGCAGGTCTTGTAACTGATTATAGATAAAAGTAAAGAAGCCAAAAATTCTTACTGCCACAAGAATTTTCTATTTTTCAAGTGTAATAATGGGTGTGAAATATGCGAGGTATAAAATAAAACTGATTTGTCTCATTTAAATGCTGTTATTAATATCAACCTTAAGATCAACATCATTATGCTATTTTCACATTCCAATTATTCTCAATATAATCATACACATTTATGCATTTAAAAACACATTGCCATGCTTAATATTTAATTCATTAATCTACTGTTTGAACTAGCAGCTCCTGGTGTTTTGTGGTGGGTTTTTGGAGTTTTCTTCTCTTTAATAGTTCTATTTGATACTGGTATATAAGGACTGGACTGTAAAAAACTACTGTAAAAAAGCAGTGGGACTTCCAGAATGTCAACTCTTGATATAAATATCCATAATTACATTGCCCGCACAAAACTTATTCCTAAGGCTTATGCAGGAATGTACATACCCTCCCACTCACTGCAAATTTAAAGCTATATTTGATGGATCTGTTCAATCAAAATCATAGTTTTAGGCTGCTTTTTATGTTTCCTCAGTTCTGCTGATTAGCAGCCATTTCCGCTGTTACATATAAGTTTGAGCAACTGAGGATAAGCACCAGAAGAACACCTGCTTTAACATAAAACTGAATGAGCTATCCCCTACAAATAGTTGTGGAGACCACAGGCGTAAAAAGCACAAAGGGTGTTCCAGCCACGCTATTCCCAAAGCACGCTAACAATGTTCAATACCAAATGTTAGCAGCTACTCAAAATTTATGTAATCATATAATTTTATTTAAGGATTTTGTGATATCTACGAAAAATAATTTCTAATAATATTTAAGAAGAGTACAAAATCTGGCAAAACACTGCCTTGATGCAGCTTGGTTGTTACATATAAACTACAAGAATTCAGCTCCCTGGTGGCAATATTGTTTTGTTTTTCAACCTTCATAAATCAATTTCTCATAAAAATCTGAACTGCTAGTTAAAAAACAGTTTGTGTATTTAAGTATTCCTGAATTTATCCATTGCCTCTATAAAAATGTTAATTAAGAGTATGCCAAGGGACTTAGCTTTTCCTGAATATATACTATGCTTTTTAGACAAAAGAAGTTAGATTTCTCATTCAATGATATTTAATCTTTTTTTTGGCAATTCATGGCAAACTGGTGTTTGTTTTTATACAGCAGGCTTTGCCTGACAACAGACATGCTGAGTACAGATTCACCTGGCACAGTAGGGCGTCCTGCAGCACAAATCACTGCCTTCCCCACTGTTCCCAGAGCACTAAGAGCATTTGGGTTTCAGTGGAGCTTCAGAACCCAAAAACTTTGAGAGCAAAGACATGGTGCTGGTAGTAGGGGCAGACAAGTGTCATGAAAGGACTTTAAAGTTTTCTACCTGAAAATGCACCAAGCCAAACTGGCTGTTTACCTAACCCTGGCTTGGTTTGTACTCCTGGCCTAGAGAAAGCATTTCCCTCACAGGGGCTGCAGTGGCACAGCCTGGTGCTCTAAGATACTGTCCAGCTTCTCTGCACAGAATATAGAAATGAAGTCCTTAAGAAGTGGGGAAATCCAGCTTTTAGTGGCCATTTTCAGTAGAAATGTAGAAATGACCTTTTGTATTACAGCTTCTCTCCATTTTAACATACTACACGGACGATCCTCAAACAGCTCAGGAAAAGCACCAGTTCTTATTAAAAGTCGTCACATAGGGCATTGTTTGTAGTTCACTAGAGACCAGCAGAATGTTACATATACTACTCTGGTTTTGAGGTTCAACTTAACTAATGCCTGTGATGCTGCAGTGGTAAGTTAGAATGAACTGTTCTGAACTACCAGAAAATTAGCTCTCTAGGATACTTTCTATCAAAATTAAGCAATAATGAATGCAAAGACATGAGGTTTATTTCAGAAATGCAAATGGGTTGGCTAAGTCTGTTCTACCAAAGGTATCACAATGCAGCTTTGTACTCATGACTTCTTGAAAAAACAGAAAAAAAATGTAAATAAAGCAATTTCAATCTGGAAAAGAAAATGTTGAAGTATGCTTTATGCTATAAAAGAGTGAAGTCAGCAATCAATAGAAAAAGAAAGCTGTTCTAGATGGGCGGATGGTAGTTCTACACAGCTCCTGGATTTGGAGGAATAGTTTTGTCACTGCATTTAAAGAGAGAGAAGAGGAAGAGTGAGAGAGAAATTTTATATTTGCTGGCCAGCCAGGACACAAAGAAATAGGAAGATTACTAATAAAAATCTGAGCCCTACACATAAGCAAACAAAATCACAAAAATTTATTTTATTCATAGAAAAATCAAAATATAGCATTTTTCACTAAAAGAATTACACTTAGAAGCAGTGTTAAGTTGTTAAATATGTCATGGCATTATACTTCCTCTCAAATAATCATATTAAAAGAAACACATTTGTAATAATTAGAAGAGTGAGTGGCTTATGAAATCCTCAGACCAAAATATTTAAATGTTAAAACAACCACGGTTTACCTTCTCCTCATGTCTCAAAATAAACACCACAGTCTTGTGGCCAACCAGTAGGTGCCAGCTAGTCACCTAGTTCACAGTCATTTTCTCTTCCC
Source organism: Platysteira castanea (assembly GCA_013397175.1). Lineage (NCBI taxonomy): Eukaryota > Metazoa > Chordata > Aves > Passeriformes > Platysteira > Platysteira castanea. The sequence goes on from VYXC01010094.1 coordinate 1,803,585, forward strand.
CAAACACTGAGGAAAAACCTACCTGATGCTGGACCCTGGCCACCTCAAGTCCATCCTCCTTCTCCCTAAAAGCAGTCTTTATAAACAGACTTTCATCAAAGCAAAGACCTCTGTCATTCATTTGACTGAAACTTCCCACTGATGATAAGCTTAGGCTTTCATTGAAATGAGAAGCTGTGAAGCCTTAGCTAAGAATATTGAGAGGTATTGTCACTTTTTCCTTCAGTGGATAAAAAAACAACTTTTCTGCCTCTGGCCTGCAAACAGTTAGGGCTTCTTCCTCCCCACTTTGCTGAAGCTGGGCAAAATCTTCACTGTGACCATTCACAGCAGATATGTTACAGGAGAGTATCATAGCAATGCAAAAACTAGTTCTCCTCCCACCCTACTCTAAGCTGTTCCCTAAAGAACTGTTCTAAAAAATTATGGAATCATCTAAATTGAAACCACTCACAAAAGTCAATTCCTCTATCCTTCTCTATAGGATATATCTCTCCACCCACACTTATAAAATAGTGTCAGGAATCCATGCTCTCCTTTCCTTGTCCCCCTTACTTCACTCCAGAATCTGTCCTTGTCTCTATTTTATTTCTATGTAGCTTACAAAAAGAAGCAAACATGTACTTGAAAGCAAAATACCTGTAACTACAGATGTCAGCCACGACAGCAAGTAAAATATATCCTTTCTGACTGTAACCTATATTCACCTGCTCTTGTCACATGCCACACAGTAGTGGCGCCTTCAAATATCTCCAGTCAGATTTCTCCATCCTTTTAATAAAGCTACTATACTCTCTCAGGTTACAGTTTGATGGTTCATTTCTTTTTCTTTGAAAAAATAACCATGGAGCTGGCCTTAAAAATGGCTTCACTTAAAACTTTTGAAGCAGCAAGCAGTTTTCTAAACAGCTGTTTTAAAAGAAAGCAGTACCGTGTGCCAACTGGAAACCTACTGAGAGAAGCAACTGGTGCATTCTCAGAAACTGTTTTTTCCCTGGTATGCACTTCTGTACATCCTGCAAGACAGCTCATTCAGGAAATTGATTTTATGAAATTATCCTGCAATGTACAGAAATTTTATTATTTGTTTCAACTCTGCATATGTAATTGCATAAGATTACTGATTTTAAAACCTGTTTCTCAAAACTTGGCTGGCAAGATCTCAACCATGAACCTACAGAAAATTAGTACTTCAAAAAGCAAGCTGACATAAAGAAGCTAGGGTGTCCCTAACCATTAATGATGGATGACAACAGTACATAGAAATGTTTTTTATATCTCCAAAAAAGAACTTATTTTTGCAGAAGCTACACTTATTTGATAAAAACCTCAAATACATGTTATGAGACAAGGGACTTACTACAGTATGTTGCAGAAATTTCTTTAGGTCTGAAAATAAGGTATTTAATCCTATCGCCCCACTGCCAAGAACTTATTCATGATTTGAAAGAATTGTAACCTTATACTTTTCTAATACACACATCATTATTGATGCTTTTAGTTAGTTAAAGTTAAACAATCTGATGATTAGTAGCTTTTTAAGTTTTTAATTAACTAAAAAACATCAATTCTAATAATTTCTAAATCAAGGTCTCTTTGACATGCTAATTTAAACAAAATATCTCTGAGAGGTCTACAGTCTTTTATATAAGAGATCAGGTCACAAAACCAAATGGATCCCTAGTGATATATTTTACTATTCAAAAACAAAAAAATCCCTATAAATTTTAAGAATGGTCCCTATACAACTTGAATTTTAAAACAGCAGTGTTATCCTTATATTCAGGAGATCTGAAATGAGTGAAGGCTTACAAAAACTAATTCAACCTTCTTATGGGTAAAACCAAAACTAATTAAATGCCATGAAATTCCAAAACCACTACTCATGGAATGTAAATAAACATCTCAGAAGTTTGAGCTATTCTCCACCAAGTAAGCCAGGAAAATACAGTAACTATGCAAAATACTATTCATCAGTAGCAGGGGATATTTTTAGTGTTGTAACACACATGGCTGTTTATAATGACCATATAAAATGTAGAATTCAATATCCAGCATTATTACAAAACTTTCCCACAGAAATTTTACAGAGTTTATCTTTAAAATGATGCAAGACATTTAAAGTACTGAGCTGGCACCTGGCATCATAGGAACAGAAATGCAATACACCATATCCTTGTAAACATAAGGAAATAAACCATCCAAACTCATTTGAGCTAACTACACTTCAGAGGGGGAATATTTATCCCCTCCCCAGTCTCTATGAATTATTTGTTTATTTCTTAAGTATTCCACACNCTGCCACTTACTGAGCCCTGGTCTCAGCTGCTCTCCTGCTTTCAAGGGTGCCTTGCCTGCTGCCCACGGAGGGCTGTGCAGCCTAGTGCCCCTTTTCACCCACGCACCGAAGCACCAGCAGCTCCACCAGTGCCAGCAGGCAGGGCAGGAAGCATAGCAGCAGAAAAAGGTTCAGGAGTATGACCAGGCCTTGGAAAACAGGGGCCTGGTGTGCTCTGGCAGCTATTTGCACAGCCAGTCGCCAGACCATACAACTCACTGGCTGTGAAAAGAACAGCTTCCCCACTTCGCTTCCCTGACTGACCGTCCTGCCACAGAAAGCTTCCGTCCTTGGAGTGCAAGGGAGAGCAGCCAGAGCAACAGGGAGGGTTGTGCTGGGGCTGATGAGGTGGGAGGGGAGAGGAGGGCAACTGCATTGGCTGCACTTGTGCCATGAGGGACCGCAGTCCACCAGCTTAGCAGAACCTTCAAGAGCCAGAGAGGCAGCAGGTCCTCAGGAGTGGACAGGAGGCTGGCTTGTCCCCTGTGGGAAGAGGTGTGAGCAGGCTGGGTCTTTCTGGAAATGGACTAAAGGTCCTTCCTCATGAAACATGAAGGGACTGGAGGAACTGTATGGTTGGTGAGTGTCAGAGTTGATGGAGTAGAAGCTCACAGCAAAGGACTTGTCCCTGCAAGGACACAGGGAGAAAGGGAAAATGGGTTTGCAAACTTATTTATTTTTATTCCATCTTACCCAGCAGATCTGAGGTTTTCCTATTTTACAGGTCACCTAGGTCTAATAAAAATCAGATTTTAAAATTATAAAGCCTTGGAGTTTTGGAAAGGAGTATGGCTTGGCTGTTGTGTCTGTGAGATGATCACAAGCCCTACTTCCTGTATCAGCTTACTTAGCAAAATGGATTTGGGCAGGAAATCAATAAAGCAGCAACAACTTTCAAAATTACTCAGCCTGNAACACCACTATTCAGCAACTTGGTAAGGGAACACTACTTGTCTGTGAAGGTGGTTCAGTGGGGCAGCCCCTAGAACAGCTGCCCGAGAGCACTGAACTCTGCAAAATGCTTCTGTTCTGAAAGGAACAGAATAATGTCAGGGACATCAGAATAATGGGACCTAAGTTACTGCAAATTGAATGGTAAGTGCTATTTTTCTCACTATTATTAAAATAAATAAAAANTGTGCTGGGGCTGATGAGGTGGGAGGGGAGAGGAGGGCAACTGCATTGGCTGCACTTGTGCCATGAGGGACCGCAGTCCACCAGCTTAGCAGAACCTTCAAGAGCCAGAGAGGCAGCAGGTCCTCAGGAGTGGACAGGAGGCTGGCTTGTCCCCTGTGGGAAGAGGTGTGAGCAGGCTGGGTCTTTCTGGAAATGGACTAAAGGTCCTTCCTCATGAAACATGAAGGGACTGGAGGAACTGTATGGTTGGTGAGTGTCAGAGTTGATGGAGTAGAAGCTCACAGCAAAGGACTTGTCCCTGCAAGGACACAGGGAGAAAGGGAAAATGGGTTTGCAAACTTATTTATTTTTATTCCATCTTACCCAGCAGATCTGAGGTTTTCCTATTTTACAGGTCACCTAGGTCTAATAAAAATCAGATTTTAAAATTATAAAGCCTTGGAGTTTTGGAAAGGAGTATGGCTTGGCTGTTGTGTCTGTGAGATGATCACAAGCCCTACTTCCTGTATCAGTTTACTTAGCAAAATGGATTTGGGCAGGAAATCAATAAAGCAGCAACAACTTTCAAAATTACTCAGCCTGATCTGAAAAAGCATAGACTCCTAGAAGGGACAAGCCCTGAAACATTATGTGCAATGTATTGTTCTAGGGAATCAAAACAAGCATAGAAAAAAGAAAATCAATAGTCTTTCAGCCACATGTAATTCTGTGTATCAAATATGTGCAAATATTTGTGGCAAACGCTACTGTTTTCATAGCAGATTGGTCAGTTCAAAGTGTTTGGAGCTGGTGGTCTAGAAAGTTCGCTGTTTATTGCTGTAGGCTGTTGCTTCACTTTACAGATACCACCCAGCACGAATACAAACAGAGTGTGAGCCTTTTCCTACTGAGTCCTGCACAGCACAATGCTCCCCAGGATATTACCAAATTTTGAGAATAAGTTGGTGAACTTATTCTCTGGACCTGAAATGGGAAGAAATTTAGAGACCATATTTCTAACTGTTGGACTCTCTCAACACGTCTGCAGCTTCGGAAGACTCAAAGGAAAATTTGTTATGCAAGTCACAGGGCTGGTTACATGAAAAGGCAGATCTGCTATAGGGAGTCTCCTTGCTCACCCTGGTGAATGTACAAAGACAGCAGGACAAGTCTGCCATTTCTCCCCTTGCTCCCATTCTGCAAGACAGCTCTTTGCTGGTGATGGTGAGAGTTTCAGTGCACCTGCATCACGGAACTGCAGCAGTGCAAAGTCAGGCAAGTGTCCCTCTCTGAGATACATCATCTTCCTGTCACACTGCCTTCTTTCACACATTTGGATGGTCTTCATCCTTTCATGAAGGTGCAGAGAAATCATTATGATCTGTATTTTATTTAACCGATGCACTCTGTTGTAGCAAACTTTCAAATTGTGTACAATGGTTAGGGAAAAACTGAGATGCAATTTAATGTAACACCAGGCCTCTTCATATGAGTTCCTACTTTAAAAGTAATCAGAAATATAACACAGAAATTACATTGGAAATGTTAACTATTTTATTTGTTAAACCTTTGTGGGAACCAGTTTGATACAACAGCATTAATGTTCTCAGCTGAGTGTCACAAATCTCCTGATTTGTTTCATATAGAACTGATTTTCTTTTTGTGGAGAGGAGAGAAGATGAAGGCAAAACAAAATGCTAGAAAAATACATTGCAGGCAAAAGCACCTTGCACGTAATTCACTTTTTAAGGAGAGGATGAAACAAAAACCAAGGAAACCACACCATTAGTCATGCCATCACATACTACAAAGCCTTCAGACTACCATGAGTCAGATGCTTGACTAGATGGGATGCACAGGTGCTGCTTGCAAAAGCCTGACATACTCTCTGCTAGCAGTCTGGGTTCTTAATGGCTTTCTTCCTAGAGCTACACTAAAGAGCAGGTGAGTTTTTTGGAAGCTTAGATGGTGTCTATATGCAAATGCAAAACACCCAGAGGAGAGAAGCCTTTGAAGAATGGTCCCAGAATTCTCATCATCACAGAAATCTCAACATTTTGTTCCAGTCCCACTAATTCTGATTGTATCCTTTACTCCTTTTATCACGCCTGAAAGGAGAAGGCGATCACAGAGTACTATCAGAGAGAGGCTAGAAAATATGTTCAGAGGCTATAGATCCATTAACAAAGACTGATTTTTAAATGGATCACAGAGAAAGCGATAAAGAATAAAATGATTATTTAAATAAAAGGATACTTCATAGACAAGATTACTTTCATAATGAAAAAGGCAGCAAATCCACTATGTTTTACTAGATGGAAAAAAGAGGCAAACTGACAGCAGGGAAGCCTCACAAGAGAGCTACAGCCTATGGAATTGCCAAGATCATTTAAGGCTGGGAAGAGTTGAGAGAGCCATGTCAAGGTGTAATTGTATTTCCCTACAGGGATGGGACAGAGAAAGAAAACTCTACTGTGGGAAGACTGCTTTGAAATGAAGAAAAATAATTAAAAGGGAAAACTTTTTCTCTTTATGTAAATAACTCATTAAAACTGCTAATACTGAAGTTGTGAAATACCACAATGTTATAAGGGAGGCAGGGACAGTGGAGTAGGTTGATTATTTTTGTGTTTCTTTGGCAGTTTTTGTTTGTTTTAACAAACTTCAAAAGTATTTGGAATCAATGCTAAAATAAAGGTTTCCTTATTCCTTATCCAGGGGGTAAGGGAACTACTTCAGTACTGACCCAGTGATATTTCTAGGACTGTTCTAGGACATGAGAAATGAAATATGGTCAGAAATATTATAAACTGTGATGAAAATTTTGTTTTCAGTCTTGGCTTTTGTCACAGGAACACACTGGAAGCAGGAAGATGTAGTACACACAAACTTTTTGATTTTCAGTGGGTGCAATAGTAATTTTCCTGGGCTTGACATTCTCAGCTTGTTTAGAAGCAGCAGACACGAGAAAGATCTAGATTCTTAGCACAGTAATATTTTATTTTGTAAGCAGTCATCTATTCCCCTCCTCCTTTCTTACTAATGCTCTAAGCTCCTGAGCCTTAGGCTCCTCATATGAATGTTGCTGTGTCCCACAACTTGGTACTTTTGGTCTATTCTGCAGCAGCTTTTTTTTGTGTAGGTTCAAACACAGAATAAGAGCATTAAACTGTGCCATTCCCATTAGAAACTTACACTCTTATCTATATCTAAATGTGTTTGCTGAGGCATGGATAGTGTGCTGTGAGATTTGGTTTCTTGCATTTCAGCCATAATAAATTTCAGTAGCTTTCAGAACACTTAGTTCCTGCTTACCTTAAAAACTACAGTAAACAGAGTTAGTTACAGATGAAAGACTTCCTCAGGTACTAGAGAGTACAACTGATCTGATACAAATCATTATCTGTTGGTAATCAGTTTCAACAATGGTTTCCAAGAGTTCCTGTCAAAACGAGAATAAAATTAAACAGCTCTGTGACAAATTGCAACACAGTTTAATGAATTAAATTTTTTTTAAAGTATGTGGGGTTTTTTTTTGGTGGGTTTTAGCTAATAGGAGCAAATATTAACATGAAATAGCAGCTTGATATTGTTCCTTTCTCCTTACATTTAATTAAAATAAGTCTTAGTGGACTCCAGCCAAGCTTTTGAAAGCACTTTGCCTTGGCACTGATGACTTGTACTAGGTTTGGCAAAAAAGATATTTTGTTCTCACATTCAATAGACATATTCAGTTTCTTTTCTCCTCCAAGGAACTGTTGATGCCACATGCTTAAATGTGGCTGAGTGTGTCCATTTCCAAAAATGCATAGCTGCATTTTGTAGAGAATTTCTGGTTTTTTTCTAAGAAACACACTGAAATATTTTGTTTAATATTAGAATTAATCCTGTGATCTACACTATAAAGTATTATGGGCATTCAAGGCATTGGGTTTTCTTCCCAGTTTCCCGATTCAGGTTTTGCCTGAATCTACTGCCTAGATTTCTTTATTTAAAAAAAAAAAAAAAATAAAAGTCATGTTTTTTCTCTATTTGATTTGATTACCACTGGTAAGATCTCAATTTCTATACACATTTTTTGCTGACTATAGGGGAGAACACACTCTTCATACTTGAAAAGTATGGTCTTCAATTCTGCAGTTAGAGAATATTCTTTCAACCTAAGACACAATCTGTTGAGCAGTGTTAAATTGAAACTTGGGACTCAGCTTTCTAGAAAATCAGAATAACATGAACTCAAGCTAAACTGGTTTTGGCTTTTTGGGCTTTTAAAAAATATTTAGTAGTGTTATTCCACGTTTCTCTTGCATCCGTAATTAATGCATATGCAGAGAACTGGAAACACTACAGCAGTATTTAAAACAATCCATCTACTAAACAATAATATTAAAAAAAAAATAAAATCTGTGCTTCTTAAATCCAAGAGTAAAGGTCTTCAAAGAGACATAGACTAATTAGTAGACTAATGACCTTGGAGAGTAGAGCAACCATCAGTATGATTGATTTCATGTCTGCAAAAACACAGTATGCAACAGTTGATACCTATGCCACAAAAGACATTACGGCCAGTTCTGAAAGACTGGTGGGAGGGAATGAAGAGGATCCTTAGTTTGACTCTCACTTGCTTCCTAAACTTTTAGTTCCATTCTTGGTTTTAAACTCTGTTCACGTGCAATTCAGATGAATACATATGGGGGAGGACACCAAATGAGTGCATAATTTGCATGCACAGTCCTTTACAGTCAGAGGTATGACTGATGCACAGAAGCTCATGTTCCAGAAGGTGATGCACAACTTTTTGCATGTTTTTCATATGTACCCCACAGTTTGTCACATCCCTACTCTTAAGATGTTACTGTTAGAACTAGCTAGGAAGAAGGTTACCAACATGGAATCTCCAGGGCCACATACATCTATCAGAATATTGGTAACATCGGTCTCTGTATCTCCCTGTCTCAGACAATACAGGAAAAGTTCCTTATTTCAAAATTGTTATTTGGACTGACTAAAAATGAAATTCTGCTTTAAAAATCTATATCGAAGTCCTTATTTCACAGAAACTGACACAGACTTATGTTTTCATAAAATTCTAGTCTTTAAATGATGAAATCAAATAACTTGAAAGTATATTTGATCAATTATTTGCTATGAATAGCTGACCTGAGTAAAATAAGAATGGAGTTCCTTTCTTTGTCCTAACAGCTGAACTTACAGTAGTGTCTTGGTTGATTTTAAAAAAGGAAAACAAAACTCCTCAGAATGCAGTTCTCAGGAAGAGATAAAAGTTGCCCACCATAAACAAGTTTACCTCAAATTGTCCTTACTATGCTGCTTAAAATAAAAAAAAAAAACCACCAATTTTTAGCAGATGGTATTTGGCTATTTCAAGTGTTTGGGTTTTTTTCATAGAATTCCCACATGGAATAATCATGAATTTTATTTTGAGACTAGGTGTAAATTTAAATCTTAAAATAGTCTTTGGTGTACGTATCCCTGTTGTAGTTCTACTAATAAAGAAGCACACAGATTGGACACAGAACAACAAAAGGTTAGTTTCCTTCATTTCATATAATTTTTCATATCAACAGGTCAGGGGAAAAAGAAGAAACAACAACCATACACCCCCCCTCTCACTTTTATCTGGTCAGAGTTATGCACAAAACACCAACTCTCTCCACCACGAGCCGTCAGAGCCTGAGCTTTGAACAATTTGGTGCCCATTCACTTCCTCAGCTTCAGCCCTAGCCAGACAGTTCAGTTTTACTGCCAGACCATAATTTCCAGTACTCCTGGGCAGAATCTCAACTGCACTGAAGTCAAGCTTGCTGTGCATGTAGTGACAGATGGTCACTGAATACATTCTGAACCTTTCTAAAATCTGTCTGACACTGTCTCAGAGAATCCCTCCTTGGCACTGGCAAATGCACAGAAACAGTAATATATGACATACAAAAGTATTTTGAAGCCCTACAAATGACCAAATGAGCTATTATTCTATATTCAGGATAATAAAAAAGTGTACTTTGAAAAGCACACTCTTATAATGTGAATAAGAAACTGTAAGAAACAATGAACAAGTTACTTAAACTGAAGCATAAGAAGATAAATGAGGTAGCCACTTTTCCCCCAATGCATTGTGATTAGAACTCGTCTTCCCTTTTCTTTGTTCAGATATTAAATATGTATATTTGATCTTTCTAAATGAGACAAGAGGAGTCTATTTTCTGTAAACAATAGGAGAAGTAGAGAAGTAAATTCTGTAATTACCAAGGATGATACTGAAGATTTCTGATATCAAAAACATCCCACCAGTGAAAATGAAATTGTCTTGGATACCAAGGCTATCTTGTAACAAATATGACAAATAAAAGATTAATGGGGTGAATCCGACACACATATCCAGGCTACCTCTAATTTCTTGGCTTGGATCCTTGTGGCAACAAACAGTACCTTTAGCATGGTCTGTAAAATCTACAGTAGTTCTCAGTAGACAGAGATCTTTCATTTGGATTACATTAGATTGATGGAACCTGAGCTAGGTAAAGGTAAGTCTGCAAAAGTACAGTGATGTATCCACATTCTTCAGAATAAAATTACAAAGTAATAAAAGTATCACTCCACCTCAAGACCAGTTTCAAATACTCATGCAAACATGCATTGGTAATGTCTTGAGGGCAAATGCTTTCCCAAATAGGAATTAAAGTAGAGATTTCTGTTAATCACAATATATACTTTGTGTAAAATATTCCAAGTTCTTGATTTAGGAGGAGAAATTAGACGTGAAAATGTGACAGTTTGAGTCACGTTGGAATAAATCTTACCAGGACAAAGTATAACAAATGCAGCTTCAGAAGTTTGAGATTACTCTCAATTTTAATGAGAAGCTTTTTTGAGGAGTAAAAGACTGAAGTTAAACTTCTGTCAAAGCTTTCTTGGGTGAAGGTAATATTAATGAAAACCGAAGGGAAGTTATAATGAGTAGTTCCCAGTTTTTCTGTTCTTCTAAGATTCAGAATTTGCAAACACTCTATGAATAATTTTGTAGGTCAGTATCTCCTTTTCAGTTTTTTTCTCTTCTATGAAAAAACACACCCATCTTTCTAGATACATATAAAGGACTTACAAATAATAAAGTGTGTGTTTGGAATATTCTTTTGTGTCTTTTCTATTTCTGTATTCTTTAACATTTCTCTTAAATATCTTTTAAATATTTGTATGAGCAAGCAGAAGGTACTTGTCACAGACATAGGTGTATCTTGGTCATATGCTTATATTAGTGAAAGGGGGATTTAAAACATCATTCTAAACAATTAAAATACTTTTAATCAAATATTAACACACATTTTTAGTATCTTGCTAGCCATATAAGCTGAATTCTCTATGCACATTAACCAAAATTTTAAATAGTTATTTTCACAAAATATTTCTCATCTTTGCAAGATTGCCATAACTACTGTTTATAATAATTCTTACGACATTCTAAGATTTTTTAAGAACCAGTGAAATCCCCAACCTTATAGCATGTAATAATTAGAAAATTATTCAAAAGTCAAACCCACTGATGTTTCTTTTAAACCTGTTTTGTCCAGTTAACGATTCTGAAATCAGGTTTTTGTCATGTATTTCCACATACAGCTTCATGCTAAACAAGTTTTGGGTTACATGTGAGCACACTGAAGTTAGTACTTTAAACCTAGTCAAATATGTAAGATGATCTCTACAACATTACTATCATACCTACAGAAATCTAGTATAAGTTATGGATTGATATTGTAGAAAAAGTGAACATAAATACAAATCAATATTAGTTATCAGGCAGAAACTGATGCAATGGGATGTAGAAATAATAGAACTCCTCTTTGCTTACACTGTGTTTTAAAGAACACCCAAATGGTATGGTATTTTCAGTTAAGCTAAACAGTTTATAAATATAAATTCATACCATGTTCATGTCATAAACAACTCTTTCGAAACACTTATACAAAAAGAAATAAAGTATTTAAGAATTCAGCTATGTGCTACAGTTGGAGTTAATGTGTGAGAGTAACTTACCACTGTTAAATAAATACAGCATAGGTGCATCATCAAACTGAGCAGACACAGAGTACATGCATATTTAGGGCTACATTTTATTTTATTCCGATTTTCTCTTTTACTGCAGTTAATTGAAAAGAATTCTCTTTGTGGTTGGTCAATTGCTCCACACATATGCTGTATTTCCTTCAAGAGATACTAGCCAGGAATTACTAATAAAGAACTTATCCCTTTTTGCTGTAGCTTGGTACTGCTTGTATTTAGAACAAACAAGTATATTTCTTAGCTTGGTTTCCTAAGCAAGTGATATGCCAAGACCTTTCTCTAGCTGTTCTTCAGCTGCTTTCAAGGAAAAAGAAAATCCTACAATTTTTAAAGAAACTGTCCTTATCCAACCAAATTTGATATTAGTCAGAAGCTCTAGACTTAACTAACTTTCACTTATTTAATTAGAGCAGCAGTAAGACAGATTGAAGTGACCCTGTCATTGCCCCCACTAAAGGAACAGCTACTGGACATCAACCCGTTCTTGCAGAGAAGAACCAATATGTTAACCACGGTGGGATCTTAACGCTTCATTTTTCATTTTGTTTATCCAGAGGGAGCTCTGTTTTCTCCAGAACTACTGCACTTCACAGTATTGAGACATGTAGCTTCATCAAGTAGAATAGGTAAGTATTTGAACATATTCACAAGTGTTACTGGTGAACTGAACTTGCTTCCTTTATAAAGTATGCTGTTTCACTGCTGCTTAACAGCAGAGTGACACATCTGCATCACAAAAGAAAGTGAATCAATGGACTAGGCAGTATTTAGTGAGATATTTATTAAGACTACTTTTTCTGAAATGTTGTTGGCTGATGATCCAAACAATAGCCCTATGGCCTAGGCAGGCCATATAATTTCATCATTTTCCAAATCTATTCATTTACAGTCTTTCTGCCCTCAGATACTCTTGACAAACAGAGTATTTTCAAGCAGTACAATCACAATAATCTTTAGGCTCTAATTACAGTCTGACGCAAACATGGTACACATTTTTATTCCATAGAGACTATAATATTGCTCTTCCAAAGCACTATGTTCACTCTTAGTGTTTCAAAGCATCCACATAATTCTTTATTTCTGTAAGAGAAATTAAATAAAATTCAGCTCCATAAAAGCCTAATTTGTTCACACTTATGAAGAAACCACATTACAGTATTCCCTACTGAGCATGTCTTTGTCTTTAATTGCAAAGGTGATTAGAGGTATAACTTCAAGAAAATAGTTTTACATCATAGGGCAAAGCACAAGAAATGCCAGCTGTCACAGAAGCTGGCATTCTATCCCTCAGCAGTATTATCATCACTCTGCTTCCGCATGTGTCTGAAGAGAGGTTATGATAAATGATACAGATTATATGGAAAGGCAGTTTGTGATGTGGTGTCCACAGGGAAGCAACAGCATTCTCTTCCAGGTGTCAAACATTAGCACTTCATGAGGACCAAGATCTTCAAGATGTAAAAGGCTAGTACACTTGCTCTTTCTGACCAGGCAGTGCTGTGGCTGCTTAATACATACTCAAAGCCACAATCACCTTCTGATCTGAGGAGCAAGTGACTTGGCAATTCTCTTCCATCCTGATTGCTATGTAGAGACAGTAAAGAAAAGGTAGAGTATAAAAGATTAAGCAGAATCTAGTAACCCAGACAGTTTACTTTGCCCTTTTGAGAATTGGTCCAATGCATCATCATCTATCATAAATGGATTATAATATGACAGTGCTGGATCTTTAAAGTTATCTCTGCTCCAGTGCTAAATAAGAAAGATAAATCTGCAGAAACACTCAGAGTAATTGTAGTCAGAGGTAAAGGGCTGGTTTCCTTTCCTAATAGGCATCCAAGCCTCAAAGTCCAGCAGTTCAAATTAATCTTCTGCTTCAGAGTATGAAACATCTGTCCTGAGCTACTAAGAGCAGATCAACAAAGGGATACTGTGCAAATGTCTGCTTCAAATATACAGGCGTTGCCTGCTGCTGAAATAAAGTTAACAGACAAAAATTCACGTTTTGGTCAGGCATTTCAGTGTATGTTTAAAAATTAATAAGATGCAATCTTACCTTTGCTTATTTCTATAAAAACAACTTCTTTATTTTCCAACATCCCGTACCGAACTATAAAGTTATAATTTTTCTAATAACATTACATTAAAATAGCAAAGAACGTCAGCTTTGTTTCTGTTCTAAGACACATGATACTGGCTTATATAGTCTTAAAAAACTAGATATCATTAGAGAGCAACTACCATATTCTGTTTTGCATCTGCTATAAAAATATTGACAGAAATACTGAAAAAATTTAGCTGCTCACACTGAATAAATTTAGCTGCTTTTTTTTTAATGAGTCTACATTGTAAGTCTTATTCCATACTGATGTAATCAAACTAAGGAATAATTACCTTCTCTGAGATTTATTAATTACTATTTTCATCAGTACACATTTCTCTTCCTCCTAGGAGTTACGAGCATTTTCTAATCGTAGCTCAAATTAAAATAAGCCCTCACAATAAACATATCTCCTGACCTATCAATCCTAAGATAAACCTAAAAGTCTGTTTACCAGTGCATAAAAAATACCTAGTGCTGAAAAATTGTCAAAAATACTAAAAGGAAAGGCATGGTTGGTGTTGTAGTGGCGGCTCAGGAACTTTTCTCAGCTTTTTGAGATCAGAAAAGGATAGATAGATAGATAGATAGATAGATAGATAGATAGATAGATAGATAGATAGATATAAATAGATAGATAGATAGATAGATGATAGATAGAGCCATAATAAAATAAAATATAGATATTTGTTGCCCCAAATATAAAATAGATCCATAATAAAATACTGAATATGAAATTAATCAGATAAAGAGGTTGACCAAATTAACAGTCCTTGATCTACATGACAAGGAGACCAGTTTCTCAGGGGTAGTAGCAATTTGAAATGCAGAAATATATGCAGTCACGTTGAATATATAACAGCAATATATCCCTTCGTATCAATTTAATGTGCTGGACAATTACCACGTATGAAAATAACTATGGGAACAGAGCATTTGCACGGAAAAAAAACTCCTTAAAGTAACAGCAAGCCACCAAAACAAAGTAAGATGCAGAAAAGCTTAAAAGATATGGTAACAGTTGAAAATATATAATTCTGTTTTTTAAAAAGTAGGGCTTTTTATGTATTATTTTATTTTTAACTTTTCCTTCAAAATCTAGCTTTTTTCATGTTGAATTATGAACTTTATTGAATGCAAACCTTTGCTACATTACTCTCAATGCAACAATTCAAATGAGTCAGATTTAGTGTATGATTCACTGTCTTCACTGAGGCTAGGGGATGGAGATAGTCACAGGTGACCCTCCATCAAGGAGAAATTTGCCACTAATCACTATATTACTAAATAAATAATAAATAATACCTGCACCACCACAAAAAGAATATAAATCTGATGGAAGTATTATAGTGCTACCATTCCTTTGCTACCATAATTCGAGGCACTTTTCGCAAGGCAAAATGCCCATTAACTGAGCATTAATTTGTCCAAATACAAGCTGATAATGAGTACAGAACTGGACACTTGGAATTTACACCATGATCACTTGTAGCATATAAATTACATTTCTACTGAGTTATACAATGTTAAATATTTAACTGGCAGTAATTTGCTGCTGTTTCCAAAAAGTAGATGGATGCTGACACAAAAGGTATTGAAGTGCCTAAAAGTTAGGTGCTGGAGTTAAATAAATTCAAAGTCAAGCCCTTGTTTTCACTATTATTGAATGGCAAAATACATGCTTCTCAGGGAAAGCCTCCGAGGAGGCACAACCTGTACCTACCATTTGGGAATAACCACCACTGTTTCTGAAACTCATTCCACCCAGCTTAAGCACCTGACTCAAAAGTTAGGCACCCATGATAAAATGAATTAATCATCTATATGTCTAACTGTATCTTAATTCCAGCACAATCAATGGTTACTTTTGAAGATGCAGGGCAAATGAAGAAGTCACCACTCCCTTTTGCTCTGAAATCAAGCAGTTAAATTATTCAGTAAGTGGGAGACCAGTTTGCCCTGCTCTTCTGAAGAAACTCCAATCGACTTTTCCTTCACCTCAAACAACCTTAGTCATAAGGATGAAAGATGAGTGGTTTAAGAAAAGATTTTGCAGAGTGAATCATAAAGAACAGTAAATACTATAGAGAACCAATTAAATGGGAAGTGGTAGAATAGTTTTAAAACAAGTAAAGAAATAACAGGAACAGAGGGACCTTGAATTAGATACTAGATACTGCATTTGGCAATGCACCGTAAGTTTTATTCAAGTTGGCAAAATCAGCTAAAAACTTGTCCTTTAGATTAACTTTGCTCATTATAATGTGAAAAACACACCCCTAAATCTTAGGCTACCCACCTCCAAATAAAGGTCTCTACCCACTGAACATACACACTAAGTGTAAAATGCATTGTAATTTTAAATCAAAGTGAGCAAAAGCTTGTCCAATGGCTATTAAGTAGGTATATATTTAGAAATTAGATAAGCATGTACTGACGTATTTTGAAGCTATAAATATGCTACTTGGCTATGACTGGTGTGTTAGCTTTGTGCATTTACCTCCCAGCACCCACCTCTGCACAGACATAAAAAACCAAACAAATGTCTCTACTCATTATGTGGCTCAGCTTCTTGGACATCAGGAGAAAGAACCCATTTTTGGGACAATAGGCCTGTAGGCTCCTTTGAGGAAAAAGAAAAGCTATCCTGTCTCTAAACAGGAGAGAAATGTGATTGCAACCTAGCTGTTAGCCCACTGTTTTAGGGACCAGGGGAACCAGGCTCTGGTTCTTCTCCCCGCTCTCTGGAATAGCTCCTCTGCCTAACACCTCTGACTCTTTGAAAGCTGCAGGTCATGAAAAGGTCACAGACACTAATTGTTTCATTATCTATAAATCCATGGTATGGAAAAAGGACTTTGATAGAGAGACGAGAGAGCTTCAAATATCTGTGCTTGGTCGTAGAACATAGTCATGCAATTGTCTGATGTATTTAACAAAATTGCTGCGGAGAACAACTTGGTAAAAATGAGAGCAATATGACTAAGCTTTCTGAAAGATAATTGGTAGGCTCAGTGTGAAAACTCTAAGCCTCAGCTGAAGTATGTAGTCTAACTCTTCAAACTTTCAAGTTAATTTTCTTTAGTTACTGGCACCAGAGTTTTCTGTGGAATTTTTAATCAGTTGCTATAGAAATGCTTACATGCAGAGCTCTGCACCCCAGCTGTGAAGACAGTCCCGAAGCAGTATCCCTGTTGCCATATGTTATTTTTTAACTGAATGCCAAGATTTACTTGCTCCTGTAAATTCAGAAGCTACTTCACCAAATATATTTTGCCTTATAACAGAAATGTGTGCCCGTGGAATTTTTCACACTCTAGTATGAGTAAGCTCATTTAATGTATAGACAAAAATTGCATTAAATAATTAGCAGAAACAAGTGTTCATGTTTATAGTCTTAATCTTCTGTTCCCAGTGTCTTTCACTGATTATATTTTATTTCTCCAAAGGACAGATCAATAATGAAATTATGATTGTATGCATTGATCAAAAAAGGGAATACTCTGGAAGAGTGTAATTCAGGGAAATATATTAAATAAATTCTGATGGAATAGATTTGGAGCACTACAGCATACTTAGCACAGTATGAGAGAAAATATTAATATTGATCTATAGAAGTAGCTTTAGAACAACCTCGTACATCAGAAGTGCAATAATCTCTCCTTAAACCAAATCAAATCCAGGACTCCATAATTAAAAGCACTAATTTTCAATGGAAAATTGAAGATCACAAAAAAAGCACAAGCTACGTCCACATCAGTTCTGACAGAGAGTGAAGACTCAAACTAATATTGAGCTATTTAAGCTATTTAACAAGCTCACCACTGAAGTGTGGTTTGTTAATGAGCTAAGAGTTGCCAAAGTTTTAGCTTTAATTTTTATTAATATATGACTATTTCAAGTAGTTCCTTGCTGAAAATGTGGCTTTGTACCAACCAAAATAGTAGATGATAATAATAAAGCTTGAAAGTTTCATTAGTGCAGGTTTTCTAGACTAAGCTGCTTTTGCATTGTAAAGTTTGAATTCCCACATTTAAGTAGAATAAAAACAAAAAGTACGCAAGCACAAAGTAAATGTCATATTTCACCTTACCCAGAACAATATCACACAATAATAATATTTTTAAAAAAGTAATAAAAAAATCTCCTTCCTTTATAGGAGTCAATATACAGGCATAACAGCAGTTGAGTATTTGAGAAGTATTATATGAAAACATCAGCAAATCTGCCTACTAAGGACAGATAATTTCATACAACTGGTACCTGATACCTCTGTATTTTCTATATGAAGACATGTAAATATTTATAATGTTTTTAATATATGATCGATAATGATTTTGAACAGAAAATTGGACCAAAAAAAATCACATTAATTTTATAGGTGCAAAGATGGATATCCTTTAATGGTAAATGTTTGAGATATTTTACTTATTAAAAAACACAATATACGAAAAAAACTCAAAAAGAAAACCAAAATTCTTTCCAATTTGGATATTCAGATTAATTCTAGCTCTCTATATGGCAATTTATTAGAATTTTCTTATTGCATGCCCTTGTTGCAGAAGGGTATGGAACTGACGTGGCATGACTTTTATGACACCAAAATGAAAGATGTTATCATATTCAAGGCATGAACAATTTATTATTTCATATTCTTCTGTAGTATATATTAAGGAGTCTGATTCTCTAGAACTAAAGGTGTTGAGGAAAACTGAACAGTTTGAATTCAAAGGTTCTAGAAAAGCCATGGCAATTTTTAAGACAGACTGTGACAAACTTTTACTTTACAATCCAGTATTTTTGTTATTAGACCCAAAAATGTGCATATGGAAACATGCATATAAATGCGTGATGATATCCTCCCTTAAAAGTTCTTTTTCCTATTATTGCTGGTCATTTATTTTTACTCAATTTTGACGTCTTATGGTCCACACTGTTAGGGGTTTTTCCTGCATTTTCTAACTTCATCTGTTTATACTTAAACAATGAACACAAGAAAGATGGTATTTTTTTCTTATGGTCATATTTTGTGGCTCCTAATCTTAAGAAATATTTTTTGTGCTCCTGAAAAGATTTATTCTTACTATATTTCTGTGATCAGTAGAATATCTGCTAAGAAGTTCATTGTAAAATGCACTTTTACAGCAGTGTCTAAAATTAGCATTTCCTTTTATTGGTTTGGTTAGAGACACACAGATTTGAAATTAAACATTTTACTGAAACTTGTCATTTAATCAGAGCAGATCATTTGCTTTGCTATTTCACCACAGTCCCCTTGGGGAGCTGCAAACGTACATAAACACAATGTCTGTGTACTGCACATGCAGGAAAAATATCATGTTCTGCATCACATAGTCAGAATAAATTGGTTTCCTCAATTCTTAAAACATTTATGTGCAAGGCCTCTGGATTGTCTTTGCTGGCTGGCCCAGTAGGCTGTAAGGGAATAGTGTCTGTCAAATGGTAGGATTCCTGGTTTCCTCAGCTACCAAGGTCACATTTTGAAAAACTAGGTGGGAACAAAGTAAGAACACTTGAGATTTCCTAAAATTTTGAAATGAAATAATTTCTGTGAATCTCATGACAGATAAGAGTTCCTATTTATATGTACTGTCAAACACAGATGCTTTAAACTGCAAGGGATCTCTGGGAAGAAAATACACTGTTCATTTTATGTTTCATGTTTCTCTAGTCTTCCTGTGAACTTGCAGATGAAAAGAAAATTTCTTCCTGCTCCCTCCTACATGTAATGTAGTAGCAAATATTTCCTCTTACTTCAGAGATAGAATTAAATATAACACCACTTGAAATTAAATGGTGACCGAAAGCATAGGAAATTTCAAACTCTCAAAAGAAGTGATGTGAACAACTTAGACAAATCAAAACATGCCGTGGTAAGTTTCTGTTTGCTCATTTAGGTGAAGAGTACAAAGGAATCAAGAGATCAAATCTGTCTAGGTTTGCTTAGAAGAAATTAATACCAAAAGTAAACAGAGAAGAGAAAGAGAATCAAGCAGTAAGAAGTTCCTCTAGGATGCAGCTGTCTAGTCTGTGATCCCCATTCCACTCACCTATATGGCTGTTCACAGATCCAGCAATATCTCATTTACAAAAACTGGCTTTTTCATAAAAGAAAATCAAACAAACTATGCAAAATATGGGGGGGGTTCCCTAAAATACTTTTTCCAAAGCAGAATCCTACATAAGAAATCTGTACATGAGTTTGATACTAAACGAAAATCAAAATATTCTGTGATTTGTTTGCAGATGTTTTTTAAGTAAAAAAGCAATGAATAATGCAGTAATTGACTTTCATTTCAAGTCAAAATACTATATTTTAAAAAATATAGAACAATTTCAGAGCTTTGGCGTTATAACAATGCTACCACATTTTCTGAACATACATGGAAATTTCTTAGCACGTCCAATCTCCTGTATGAACACACAGCCAGAAGGATGCTACAGAGAGTTAACAAGATAACATTCTTGCAGCAGGCCTGCTGATTAGATTTACAACTCTCTCAGCTGTTTCTCCAGAAATACATAAGGTGTTAATTCCTACAACAGTACTTGACAGGAGAGTAGTCATATACTTGAATGAGAAATTCCAAACCTGATTTAATTACCTAATCCAAGCCGAAGTTATCTGATGCACATACCTCATGAATGCCCTACCCACTTATCATACAAAGACATTAATTATCATGCATTTTTCAGTCAAGCTGGATGGCTCTCAAAGGCCATGCTACCTTGTATCTATCAATATAAAACAGAAATCGGTACTTGGAGACATTTAACTAAGCTGAAATGCCAAGCCTCTTAGCTGTAATCTGTGTGACCACCTAAAGCCAGATGCAGTTTAATTAAGTTTTTCTATTACATGCACCACAGAGATATGGAACAACACTAAAATGTTACAGTGCTGCAGGCAAATGGAAGCACATGTTTTTGCCACTCAAGATTAAAGTAAAGGATAAATTAGGATGGTAACAATTCATCTTCTTACATTTTACTCCAAACAGGCATGAGTTTACCTTGCATAAGTAATTACTGAATAAAAGAAAAATAAGTTTGAGCAGAAACACTAATCAGTTTTTCAGTGAATCTGTCTATATTTGTTCTCGTGTTTCTGTAACCCTTTTGTCTCTGCTAGCAGCCCCCAAATCACTGTTTAAATGGTATGCATAGGTGAACTGACCATCTGATGCTCACACATTCTTTCCATCAGTAAATTTTTCCATAGATCACATGCATTAGAAGTGGGATAGATAAACCAGTCATTACATTCTCAGAACAAGAGAAAAAACATTTGAATATATTTAGTTTTCATTTAAATAAATTCCCTTAATCTCTTTCATATTTTTCCTCCAGGTCTAGTATTCTTCATACTCTCTTCAATATTACCAAATAAACAATCACATACTTTAGTGCATACAGACTTAAAATGGTCTTGTGCAATGCTACAGAATAAGGATATTGTTACAGAGCCTTTTTTGAGTGCATGTAACGTGTCTGTGGGAAGATGACTGCAGGTAAAACTAGAAAATTGGGAAATTATATTCCCATTCTAACAGAAGTTATAATAGGATGGAAATTATAGGGTGAAATAACAGCTGCTATTTCCTGAATGGGATGCAGTTGACATGCACAAAATCTATTCCATGATGACTCCCCACACACACAGCCTGCAACCTTCAGCACATGCTGAGGGATGAAACAGAGGGTGAAGCAGAGTAGAAACGCTGCAGCCAGGCTCTGATGTAATCCTTGCAGGGATGGGACCGTGATGGTGCCACGTATCTGATACACAGTTAACCCATGACAACCACACAGCAGCTGTCAGCCAAGGGGATGTCTTGCTGCTGAGCCAGCAACTGCAGGGATATCGCTCTCTTCAGGTGAACTCAGTTAATTATAATCCAATTGTAGCACTAACTCACACCTCTGTCCCAAAGTTACCTGCCCCCACGGTATGACCTCCTATCACTGAGCATGCACTCTATATTTTATTGGCTGTGTCTTTTAACAGCGACATGAGAGAATTTTACACCAATCAGCTACAAAGGTGTATATGACTAGAGTCACTCAGGCTCCACCTAAATATAAAGAAGTAGTATAAAAGTGATTTAAGAATGGGGAGAAGTTAGGAAAGACTCCATAGTAACTTCTGGGATGAGTTGACTGGCTAAACCTTTCTTCTCTTCCATAGGGACACCTGTTGGGTAAGAACATTCCTCTGTGAGCACTGAATGATTAACTCAAGCTGGCTTTCATTGGTGAGTAGAGCTTGCCTGTACATTGCTTCAAATTTGCTTTCGCAGTCAGTTACTAGCAACAGCAATCTTCAAACCTTAACCCTTCACAATTTTTCTATCATTAGTATGTTTATTAATAAATCCTGTTATGCTATAAGATTTGTGTGATGAATGTGGATTTCAATGACAATTCTTAAATATGTCATTCACAGGGGCGAAGGAGGGAACTTGGCAATTGCCTGTGCTGCACTGGATGTTCAAAGGAAACATCCTCTCAACACATCACACAATCAGTGCTACATGGAGTAAGTGGGTTACACAAAGAGCCTGACTAGGGAAACAAAATTGCCCAGGAATCCTAGAAGAGATTATGGGCTGGCCAGAAGGCAGGGATTTTGGAGCACTTGACATGCACAAGTCACCTTCTCATGTCTGAGAAGGTGACTTGTGCCCAGAATGCACCACCATATACTGAATTATCAGAAGATGAAAGAGGCTATGCTGTATTTACTGATGGATCCTGCTCTGGTAGGAAACCATCAGAGTTGGAAAGCTGCTGTGTGGAGTCCCACAGGACAAGTCACTGAGACTGCTAAAGCAGAAGGTGAGTCAAGCCAATTTGCAGAAGAGAAAGCCATCCAACTAGCCCTAGAGACTGCTGAAGGAGAAAAGTGGCCTGTACTTTGTCCTGACTCCTGGATGGTGGCTAATGCCCTGAGGGGGTGGCTACAGCAATGGAAGAACAGCGATTGGCAACACGGGGTAAACCCATCGGGCTGCTGCACTGTGGCAGGACATCGCTGCCGGGGTAGAAAATGTGAGCACTTGTAATTCACAACACCTTCTGGAGCAACAACTACGTGTGCTGAAGCCCTACTTCCTGGGAAGTGGCTGAATGTCACTCACTGATGGGAAGTGAAAAAAACCTATTTTTTTCTATTTGCTTGTGCACATAAAAACTTTAGCTTTACTAAATTGTCATTTTCCATATTATTTTCCCCATCTAGCTGGGAAGGGGAGCAATAGACCAGCTTGGTGGGCAGCTGGCATTCTGCCAAGGTCAACCCAACACTGTGCTTTTTGGCACTCAGTGTGGGCTTATTTGTCTGTCTATGACTGCAGGCTATGTCTTATTTTAGTTCTATATCTCTAAGGTGCTGTACTTGTGAAGACTGTAACATTATGCATGGCTTCAAATAAACCAGGGAGCAATAGCATACTTTGCATAAGTGTGGACCCCTGTGCATGAGGTAAAAATGAAATAAATTTGGGGGTTATTATGTATATAACATTTTAGAAAAATAAATACTTGCAAAGGGAAACTAACAAAATTAGGGAGATACCAATTTGTTGGGTTGGGATTTTTTTTTAAAGAGAAGTAATTTGAAAAGGAATGAAGTTCACTTTGAGGTACTGAAAATTTCCTAAATGAATAGAATCAAAGTTATTAGAAGAAAGGAGCCATTCATGGTTGTAAAAAGGAGATGTGAGAAATTCACACTGTTCATCACATAGCCATGATTTTGTTTCAACCTGCTTCCTCCACTCCTCAAAAAGTTCAGATATACTTCAGTTTCAAAGGGAAATAACTGCAGGAGTTTATTCATTAAAAAGTATTGACCACTACAATGAAGTTAATTCCTCTCATCACTTTCATTAGACATCTTTTGAAGCACATATTTAAGTATACGCTTTCATTTTCTTAAAATTAATTCCTATTCTGGAAAGAAAATATTGTCTGTCAATGCTATTACCTCAAAGGAAGAATCAGTCTCATTTTTCATTACACAGACAAGTAAAAAAAAACCAAACAAACACAACAACACAACAACAAATTTTGTCGTTCTAGTTAGTGTCAGAAAAAAAAGGGTACTGATTTGTGAAGGTGCACTCACGCAGAGCCTTGGCTTCAGGTCAGGCTGGAGGATCATACGTGGATGTGAATGAATCCATGAGTAGATTTGCAGAAGGATAAAGTAGAAGATCTGAGATACATCAGTGTTATCTAACCTTCCATGCTATTTGTGCACTGATATATTTATTGTTAACATGGTTTAGGCTGTGGACAAAATGCATAGTTTCTTAATTATTTATGTGTACAGGTAGATTAATGATAAACCAGCATTTACAAAGTAATGTAGTCAACACAAGAGCTATGGTTGGGAGGGGTATATAAATTTCTTTTTAATTGCTTTCCATCACAAGGAAATTTATTTATTTCCAAATAAACTAATTCCATCCCTTTCCAGGATCAATTGATGTCCATTGCCGTTTGTACTAGTCTGTTTTTTAACCTTCTCAGAGAAAGATACATATATATATAGATATAGATATATATAGCTAGCTAGCTAGATATAGATAGATAGATATGAACAAGATGACAAGAGCTTATTGATAGCTATATAAAAACCTCTCAGGTTCACACAAAATGAAATGCCTAACTTGTGACAGTTGATTAAACAGAATAATCTGCCAGTCAAGTTCAGAACAGAATCACCCTGCAGGCTCAGTGAAAGATTATGTCAGAATATAGGGGAAATATTGGAAAATAGTTTAATATTAGAAAATATCTCTTCATTCCACACCCACTCCCCTAAGAGGAAGAATGGTGTGAGCATTCAAAATTTATTGAGGCTTTTAAAAAATTTTATATATTATGCCCAACAAATACAACTGAGTAGATTTGGTACAGATTTAGTCTGGGTTTTTTACTGCTTCTAATTATTTAGATGGATATAGTGAATGTTTTAAAGTGCATAACAGTTACATTGCTGTAGTTAGGAGCACAGAAAATCCAAATAATGAGAAAAACAATAAGAAATATATTTAACTACCTGTGACTTCCCTCTAGAAAGCCAACCATTTGTGTTAGAGCAAACCATTCATACATATATGCAGCTTTGGCTTTTCAAGAAATAGTCTACAGGACAGATGCAGATCTCCTAGATAATGTGAACAATTGAGTTTAACACTGAATGCTCAGATGAAAAAGAATATAAATGTATTTATTTTAGTATGGAATAAGAGTAACTACTTCTGACTAAAGGAGAATCATTTCTTAGTAACTCATATTTTCCCAAAAAGGTTATTTTCCCTACCACTCTTTCCATATAAAATCATCAGCAATTTCACTTGAACTGTATTACTTTACGTTCAGTAAGCAGAGCCTCCATAGAAGAGATAATAGTTCTGCTTCACATTTCTGTAATAGAAATAGGTTAGAATTGGATTCCACCTTGGATGATAGCCCTGACATTTCTTTCATTTCTCTTTGCTGTGAGAACTACATAATTTGTTCCAGTCAAAAGGGAAATTTGTTGCATGGAAATGGAAGAAATATCATAGCTCCTAAACAAGAAGCCTCCACTCAGTTTCATTTGAAAGAGCTTTGGGGCTGTACCAATGCCCCTGGTAACAACGCAGAAGGAGATAACAGCGTTTGATTCTGTTTTGGCATTAGCACAGCTGCCACCCTAGGCAACCTGCTAAACCTCCTCCAGTCTCACAGCTGCAAAGACCATGGAGAACGCAGGCACAGGTATATGGTACTGGCTTGTGGGGCAAGGTTTTTAACGGGCTTGGGGTGGAACAGAGACTACAGGGGTGGCTTCTGTGACAAGCTTCTTCTATGCCCAGAGTCAATGCCAGCCAGCTTCAAGATGGGCCTGTTACTGGAAAAGGCCAAGCTTGTCAGCAATGGTGGTAGTGCTTCTGGGATAACATATTTCATCGGGGGAAAAAAGAACAACCAACCTGCACAGCAGCAGCAAGAAGAGAGAGGAGCGAGAGTTCCCCTGAGGAAGAAGCAGCAACAGAGACAACTAACTGCAATCCCCATCCTTCTTTTATTCTACATTCTGTCCCTGTCCAGCTGAGCACTGGAGTCTTACAATTGCTTTGGTGGGCATGTGGCATCCAACCAGGGTCAACCACCCACAGTGAGATAACAGGGCACAAGCCTACTTTCAGAGTAGTCCAGCAAACCAGCACTTTCCTCTTTTTCTGATCACTGTTTTGCTAATATATGGCTTTTCTCAGCACCCCAACAGATTATCATGGCAGATCTGAGAGGATACAACATTTAAAATGTGATTTAGGAAACAGAGAATGAGAACAAAGTGGTATTTCTAGAATTTCCCTTTTATACCACACATTAGTCAGGTCACTTTACTTTCAATTACTGTGGTAGCAGTGCATTTTTACTTTTATTCAAAATTAAGTAAATCAGAAGATAGAAGCAACCAGAACCCTGAAGATTAAATCATACCAAAGAGCACAATGAACACCTAGGAGAAGAAGCCATTAGGGAAATTGTATCTTCATGAGGCTAACACCACCTTTTTCCTACAAACATACATTTAGAGAACTGCTGCTAAGCCAGACAGACCTAGGGAGAGGTATGTCCATTCTGGAAAATTGCAAATAACAGCTTTCCTTCTTTGTTTACTTTCAACTGATTAACCAAATGGTTGTTGCATTTGCTAGACAGTTGTGCAGCAGTTATCAGTGCACTTATAGATAGATAGCAAGGAACAAAATAACTTGGCCAAACACAAGCTCACCTTTGTAACTTGTTTGGGTGTGGGTTTTTTTAGTAACCATCCACAGATACCCAGCTGACATACTGGCCTTTTAAAATAAGTACTAAGTCAAATTAAAAATGCACAGAATTAGATTTCCAGAGAAGTGTCAAGAATATTAAGTTTCTAGCCATATAAGAAGAAAAGGGAGCCTTAAATTTATATTCAAGCACTGCAAAATAATAACTACAAATAAAAATCAGAGAAAAATCTGTTAGTATAATACCACAGAAAATTCTATAGTATTTTGTCCTTTTTCCCTTCCCACTAAAAGGAACTCTTTCCACCATGATAAGAATATATTTCCCTGAAACTGGTAAATTCTCTTCTAGGGCAAATTCACAAATATCATTATTGCCAGACTCTGACCAGACATAAGTCTGCTAATATAAATTTTATCTTGCAAAAAACTAATGAGGTTGTGCTTGATAGAAAGGTATGAGTTCTGCAAAAACATCAGCACATGTTCTGTTATGATATGGTTATTTGCAATAACATTCTCATCAGATTGATTTATGCCAGGAAATTGAAGATATTTTTGTGCCATCTTAAGGCATGACCACAGAGGATTTTCAAAATGTCTCTAGGTAACAATCTGAGAATCAGGCTGCAGAAGAAATGCACCATAACAGCTTGCTGTCAGCTTGTAACTAACTCAGAACTTCTGTGCAAACTTTTTGGTTCAATAAATACATGGAATAAACGAAGGTGATATTTACGAGAAAAAGCAAGAGTCTCATCTTCAATTTTCACTCCATTGCTCTTTAAAACTAACAGCAGCACTAATATATTTAGCTCAGATGTCACCTGGGCATTAGAAATCCAGGAGGGCATAAGGAATCCAGGAGGATGGAACAATAGTATATTGAGCATTCCTTTTGTACCTTGTTACAGCTCACAGGAATCAAGAACTGACTGGGCTATGAGGACTGGCACTATGATGAGAGTCCCTGTCTGGACAGCTTGGATTTGAAGGGAAATCCGACAAGGGATCACACAAAGTCTTCAAACACAGAGAAACCTACTAGGAGAAAACAGATCTTGTCAATACTCAGATCAGACAGTAAAAGAAAGAGATCATACTTGAACTTAGGTTAGGCATTAGGGAAACATTTTTGAAGAAGAGATAAAGAACTAAGAGATGAGATTGCACAGATGGATTGTGGAATCTCTATCTTTGCAGGTTTTGTCTTTGGTTGTTTTTTGGTGTTTTGTTTCTTAACTAAAGGGTAGCTATCTCAGAAAAATACAAAGCTGGTCCTTACTTGGGCAGATATTCAACAAAAAATATTAACTTTCTTGTCTGATTTTCAAACGCTGAACTTACATCTCTAAATACACATATGTAGTTACTACATCCATGCTGAATATTTGAAATATATAGTAACAGCAAGAGAGCAAGCTCATAGCAAGAGCTTAGCAGTGCTTCATTAAATTTTTAGAACTAAAAATTCTAACTATAAAAGATACTGTAAAAATATTTGTCACTGTTTAATGATATTGATTATTCCTCTTGACACACATGGTATTGTGCAACTCTATGAACGGGTATTAATCTCTTTGGAGAAGGCCCCAATACAAAGCTCTGTTTCCTTCTTTCTGACACATCGCACAAAGAACAGAATTACTGCCTTCAACTGAATACAGAGATAGAAGATAAATGTAATCTAACTTTGGTTTTCCCCACCCCTGGCAATGGTCTGTACTTTGTACGTAACCAGAGATGACCTCACTTTGAAAGGGATTGTCAGCTTTCACAGGCACAGAAATATCCAAGAGTGAAGTACATCATCAGAATTGCAGGCAACAGAGGATTCACAGCTCAGGAAAGACTAGGAAGTACTATTTTTGGAGGTGCCAAGAATTTCAGAGCAGAGAACACAATTCAAACAAGAACTGAACCTCATCTGCTAACAACAGACATTGAATAGGAAGGCTTATAAATTTTTCTTGGCAAGCAGCCAGAGGAATTTCTTAAGCCATTTGTTTCTAAATTCTTAGCTGTGGAATATATTTTTTCCTGGATATTTTATATACTTTTTGCAAAAATGCAAAGCAAGCAAACCAAAGTAATTTATGCAGCAATTTTTCTGGACCTCAGAATCATGATAGATGGAAATAACTCTTTCATTGTGCTGCTAGTCTGCATAAGACTTTTGTCTAGCTGTCTCTGCCAGAATCTGACAAAACTGCCTTATGCTCTATTTTTTTAAAATAGGCTTGCTATATATTTTTCCCTGAACTGTTGTTGCCCCATTTTCAGCACTATGAAACACCTAAAACTTGTGCTGACTTTATTAGGATCAGTGGATATTTTGTACCTATGGAAATCATCCTGCTCCAAACTTAAATAAAGGATAACAGGTGCATTATCGTCTCTGCAAATTCATTGATTAAATATCCCTGTATTAAGCTAACTCAGGGCAAAAGGAAAAGCTGACGCTGGCAACTGTGGCATGTTTTCCTCTTTGTGAGATATGGCTTCACTTCAACAGAAAATTAGATAAATTTAGAAATTTCTATTTTCTTGGCACTACCCTTTAAATCCTGCTGAGCAAAACCAGTTCCCTGCTTGAATATTTTTAATGGATTTAAGATATCTCAGGCAGACAGTTCTGTTTCACAGGGAGTTTCAGACTGCATCTTTCCAAACAGAAACCAAGACCATGCTGAGAGACAGAAGAAATAAAAGTATTAGAATCAGCATGTTCTTTCTTTTGGTAATTCAATTAATAATTTTTTAAAATCCTGTTACCATGTTGGGTAGCAGCTGCAGTACGTGAAATTAATTTAATACATCACTGTTTTAAATGCTGTTTCTTACTCAGATTCTGGTACTTACTGTCTTACTGTGTAGTAAACTCATACTTGCAGAAATCAGTCAGCAGATTTGCCATGGAGATGGCAATGAAAGTACTTCAGTGATGTTTAAGGCACCTTTTTTTCAAATTCTTTATTTTACTGAAATCTCTGCAAGATGAAATGAAGCATCAATATAACATTAAAAGGGAAACTTGAACTAGGCATGCAAGTGAATGCAGTGGGGGGAAAAAAAGAATATTTATAATTCCTGTGTAAAAATTCTGCACATGGAGTTAGAATTTACTGTGATGAAATAAGTTATTTAGGATCCTAAGGGATCTGAATATATCTTTCTGTATCGAAAGAGTAAAATTACTTTTAACTAAGAGAAATATGTTTAGAGAAAATCAAAACTCCATTCCTAACCTTTTCAGAATAAAGTGAAAAATGAAAGAGCAAACTATTTTTACACTGAAAACTTGCTCCTCCATGTTTTTCGTTTTTAATACTTTTATCTCACATAGAGAGCGAAAAAGAGTAAAAAAATAGATAAACCTACTCTCACTTTTTGTTAGCCTCCTCAAAAACTGGGACCATGACAGAAGATTTTGTCATGGGAGTTTAACACAAATTGCACACAAAATTCTAAAGTTTATGGTCTTCCCCTATTTTTAAACTAATATATTTTTAGCTGATATCTCCACGAATACTTGACACAGTAAGTTTTGAGAAACTGAAAATAAAAATCAGAGAAGAACTGAGTACGTTTTATGTAAGAAAAACCCCATGAAACACTGTTACAGTCTTCAGTCTAAGTAGGAACCTGTTCACTTCCTTCACATCTGCCTTTTAACTCATGAGGCAAATTTACCCGCCATGAGCTTTTCAAACATAGGTGATAATGAAAATTAGTTTTAAAACTTGTGACCACAAAAAAATGCAGTAAGTGGCAAGTATTCAGAGTGGCCCTTCCCACACAGCTTTATTTTATTACTTCAAAAATTTATTTAAAGTGGGGGGTGGGGGGAAGGGTGTTGTTTGGGTTGCACAGCAGGCCTCTTTTTTCTTCTTTTTTGTTATTTTTTGGTATTTTTAGTAGTGTTTTACTCAAGTTCCTTTGCTGTTTGTAAATATTTTGCAATGTGAAAGCTGTTTGTTACCATCATTGATCGTTACTGAGATAAGGAACTAGGGGAATATTTGTTCTGTGCACCCAGTTCTTAATCAAACTACAAATGTTCAGATTCAAATGTTTGGTGGTGGTTTTTATATTTATTTATCTTGACCTCAGATTAAAAAGCAGATAAAGCCAGCTTCACTACCTATAAATCTAAACGGCAACACCCACCACAGGGATGTCAGAACATTCAAATCCTGGTGGAATACCTTGGCTGCTCAGGCATTTACAGTTATGTAAACTAGAATACAGTGATAACAATCTGAATTTAGGTTTCACAAGTTTGCACACAGCATTTTGATTCACTATAAACTGTGTCAGCTGCAAGATAAAGTTTCCAGCAGGAATGAAAAGAAAACAAGGAAAGGTCTATGCTCTGAGCAAAAGCTAAGGAAAAAAAAAAATCTAGAAAAATGACATACATTGTGAGAAAAGTTGGCCTGGAGGTGGTAAATGAAGTCTATATAGAAAAAGGCATTATTTTCCTGAATTAGAACATGTTAGAAAGGAAAAAAAAAGCTTTCTTGTTTAAAATTGTACTACTAGGCTTAGTTTCTACTAAGTTATTAGTAGAACCTAGTTTGAGCAAAGGCTGAAATATTACCAAAAAATACTCTTTTGTTCTGACAGTGTAACTGAGATTTCAAGAACCAATACAATCCTGATTACCATATTGCATGGAGGTATTTAAATCCCTACAGAAGGGGATCCAAGTGGCATGGGGCTGAAATACAAATTTCACGGGCTACAAAGTAAAAGTTATAAGTGACTAAAAATGAAATTCATAAACTCTAGAGAGAAAACTGGAGACTGAAACCGTACACATATTACACCAGCCAAGGACCTGACAGCTAAAAGCATTGTACTTCACTAACAAGATATTTATCTTCAGTAAAGTAGGAAAATTTTGATACTTCTCCATTTTTATCACTGCAGTTTCCACAGCCATTTATGAAGGAAAATAGAGAACCATAAGTACACACACCTTTAAAGATGGACAGTTTTGTACCCCAAAAAAACCCCAGAAGTATTTCTTAAAGCATACTAGCATCTATCTCTAGCTATAGAATGATAAAAATTCTACTTAACCAGTTTCTGCTATGAAGCTGTCCAAAAGAGAAATACATAAAGGAAAAGCTTTACAAAAATGCTCACAACAGAAGGTTTATCTGTGGAGATATATTACTAAATTTTCAAGTCCTCACAAGCTTTTGCAGGCATAATCACTGACTGAGGTATTATAGTGCACTAGAAGATGCCTGAACCAAGTATTTAAAAAGCATTTCTAAGTGAAAAAAGAAAAAAAAAATAGCCCAAAAAAAAAAATCACACAAAATATTTGTGTGAACATGCGTACACAACTCCTCTATTGTTCTTTCTTGTCATCTTTGCAGCAGTGTCCGCCAAACACATTTTCTATTTCTGTTCAAGCAGTTCACAATATATCATAACAACTCTTTTCTGCTACTGGTGCAAATCTCATAGAATGTATATTTATCAGATGAAATTGTAACACATACAAATGTAAAAATTTTTCACATAGGTAAATATATATTGTTCAAAATATATACATATATTGCACTTTTGGTTTTAGAAACAAATAAACCACTTACAGACCTATACATGGCTATCATTCTGTTTTTCTGCACTGTTGTACTTGCCACAGAGAGCATACAGAAAGAAAGCAACTCTTCAATTTTGCAGCACAGGCGTGAAGAGGCAAGAAACAGAACATAATACAGACTTTTGAAAGGTCAGACTTGTAGGTGTTACAGCTCTTGGAAGAATATCTGGCTCTATCCTCAAAAGTAGTAATGCTGGTGTTCTGAGCTGGGTTAGAGAGAAGGAACAGATCAGAAAGAAGACTTATGCAAGTCAGACAATGAAAATGAACAGGTTGAAAAGGAGAAGAGAAAGGCAGCTAGAGCTGTTGAAAGAAGTATGAGAAAGAAAAGCATGAGAGGTAAAACATGTAAGAAACACTGAAGGCATCCAAGGCTGCATGGGCTGCCTGCCTGCTACAAGCCTTCAATTCTGAGGTGTCATCATCTGGAAGGAGTGCTACAAACATGTAACTCATTAGCCTATATTTGAAAACAGGCTATTTCCATAGTATAATGAAGTTTCATGGTCTGAAGACCATGAAAGATTAGATTGGTGCAGGATTATCTGCAGCTACAGTAGTACAAACTGGTGGTTGAGTAACTCCAACTCAAGAAAATTGCAACAATTTAAGGAACAAACAGTATGTCACTTAAATATGTTTGAGTTTCCAAGTTTCTGTATTATTATTTCATATAGAAGTTCATAATTATTAACTCACAATTTAGTTCCAATAAAAACATGTTCTCTGACAAGTTTAGTATTTGAACCAGTAGTTATTAAGTTGAATTGCGAATTTGTCTTAGCAGTTGATCTTCCTTGATTGGACTTGTCAGAATGTCTATCAGATCCATTAGTTAAGACATGTGCTGGTTTATTCCAGAAAGACAGCAGAAAAAGTTGTCCAGTCAAGAATGCTACCAAGCAAATCTCACTTTTTCCAAATAATCATTCATCAGCTTCATGGGAAAAGCAAAGAGATGTATAGGAAAACTAGAATACAAGATTACTTAGAAATTGTCTGCAGTGTTACAGTTTGGAGGTACTGGTTATCATTCACTTACATGAACTATTTACTTCCCCAGTTTGACTTTCTATGCTGTGGCTTGGTTATCAAACATAGAATCTTAATTACTCTAATTTGCTGCCTGCCCCCACTGTGTCTTGTGATTCTTTGTTGCAGAGAATCAGAGAAGTACCAAGGTCTGGCCACACATTGTAGACCTATGTGGCCACAATTATGATGCAACAGCAATGCTGCCATGTGCCAACACTCAATTTTGTCATTGTGATTTCATCCCAAAAAACATTCTCTATTTTGATTTATCACCTTAGCTCTGAGACTACTTAGGATAGTAGGTTTTTGCACGTTGCCACATGACGAAATATATTCACTGACACAATGTGCAGCTGATAAGGATTAATTAAATTTTTCTATCTCAAGACAAAAATTTGACGGTTAACCACTGTTTGGGTTTTTCTATTTTCTTCCTCTGAAGCTCATTACCTTTATCACTAAGAGTACTGGAACCATTTTTTTTTACCTTTAATGACTGACAGATTTACCATAAATAGTGACAGCTAGCATCGCTGAAATAAGGAGCTAGTAAAATCAGTTGCACCTGTGCCGGTATGATTGCTTTTAACTAACAGACATCTCAGGGCAAGAGATGAAAGATGAAAAATGAAAGAAGTATAGAAAAAGAAAAATACAAAGAAATTCTCTTTTGGAAAGCAAAGAAATAAATAAAAAATGTAGTTCTTCTGTACCAGCATTGTCTCCACAGAATCACAGTTGGTTTTTTCCCTTTCTAGTCTAAAAGTGAGTCAATGACACCAGTTTAAATTTTAGTGCTGATATCAGCCACTAAAGATGAGTTTAACACATTTCTCTAGGAATACTCCTCAGTATTTTCTCATTCTGAACATCTTATATTACTAGAGTGTTAGGAGCACAAACAGTCTTTTATCCAAGATTCCTCAGTGCACTAATAGGCTAGTATTATTAAGAAATTAAAATACGAAGTTTGACTTTGGTTCTACGTCAAGATGCTCTTCCAGAAAAAAATAATATTATGATATAGCTAACATTGTTTGGCTTTCTAAACATACCTGGTTTTATCTGGTTCATCTTATAAGAAGCTTTAAGCCCTAATATTTTAACTTAAACAAACAAAAAACCCACCAGAAATATCCATCTGATTTCTAAGACAGAAATACTTAACCGCAATACGCATATGGGTTCTCAAGGTTAAGCAACAGGCATAAGTTGCTTGAGCAACAGAGAGTAAGCTACAGATCTGCCCAGGTGCTCTCGGTGTGTTGGCCAGGCACTACACCCTGTCACTACAAAAACAGCAGAGAGACCCTGACTGAAGTGTTGACTTTAAGGAATCTTCATCGCTATATACAATTCTTTCCATATGTGCTGTATAGGCTTGGGTAACAACCACAAAAACAACTAGATACTTCAGCTGCCATAGTCTAGTCATGCGATGCAAACCCCATCCCTATAAATTTAAAAAAAAAAAAAAAAAGCAAAAATCACTATAAATTAAAACACAGAAATCTCTGACAACTTTCTTTCCACACCAGTATTTTTCCAAACCCATCTGTCTTGAAATATACACTGAGAAACAGCAAGCCAGCCAGAAAAAACTACATAAAATCAAAGAAAAACCTGACTGCTTCTTGGTTTGTTTCTTGAAATCAAAGGACATCAAAAGGAAAAGGAATAATCGAAGAGCAGCATTTGTGCTTCCTCAGCATGGTGTACATCCTGATACTCAAGTAAAAAAACCAACAGCATCTACTAAGCCAGTGAAGAGACAAAATACTTGAAATGCAGATTAGCAGTAATATAATGGCTTCACAGGAACATACCATATTTTTCTGATTTCTGAAACATCATCTTGGAGATCAGCTGTCTCTCAGATAGGCAGAAAGTAGAACTTGCTTTTTCCAGCTATTATCTTAGAATTACAACAAATGCAATAGCCAAGAAACAAGCAGCCAGCCCACAGCAGTGTTTTATCTTTGGGGTGCAATTCTTGCGGATGGGTGTGACTTCACTGAGATAATCAAGAAACAACAAATGCTTTTTGTATTAGTAGTTAACTTCCCTCACTCTGTCAGTCCCTTTACAAGTGGCCACTATCAGGTTATCAATTTCCTTCATCATCAATAGGTGACAATTACAGTTAGGAGATCTTGGTAGTTTAGAAATAATGTTAACATACAGGCAAGCAGCTTAAGAAAGCACAGAAAGGTGAGAGGATAAAAAAAAAACATCTGGTAGCTTGTAGTAGACCACAGTGTGTTTGGATTAAAGCCTGGAACTAACCCTTAATACGATAAAAATTTCTATCAAAAGCAATTTCACTTGAAAATATCATTTATGTAACATTATAACCCATCACATCCTCATCTTTGTAGTTAACATCTGTGATTAGAAATATTTGGATTAGAATGAGTTTTTCCTAGTAGCAAATTAGAAAGGGTCTGTGTTTGAGTATACAAAATAGGGCCATCCAATTTCCAAAATCTGATGAGCAATACTGCACACTTCTGGTTCTCTGTGTTCATGGTCAGAATTAAACAGGGAAATAGCGTGAAAGATATAGTTTATTTTTACTGTACACTCTGGTTGTATCTTTTCTTTTTTCCTCTACAGAAACAATTGTAAAGTTAAAGATTGGTATCTCAGACAGTTAGCTTTTCTCCAGATTATTCATTTTCTTGCCAAGTACTACTTTCTGTGCTCTCCCAAAGTAAAAAAACTCGATCTGCGGAGATACATTAGCTCTGTGTCAGTGGAAGGGTGCACATTTCATAAGAGAATTGTGTATATCCTGGATATAGAGGTCTTAGAAGATGTGAAAGATGAATCAGAGGTAAAAGCAGAAGAATTCCAAATCCTTGTGTTGAACAAAGTCTCCCTTCACTGAATCTGCCTGCATCTCCAAAACTGTGTTTGTCCATTTGACTTCTCTATGTCCTGCAATGTCTAATTAGATAATTTCCTCCCAAGTAAAGGATGTTTACAGCACTCTTTATAAAAATATATGAACATTCCTACAGTGTTTGCGTGCTACAGCCTATAAATCTACCAAGTAACATCCCAGAAACACACATTTTGCTTAATGCAAAATGCCAGTTTGATGTGACTTTCTCATATTTACATTTGTATTTACTAAACTGTCGTTTGTATCCATAGGCTTTTTTTTTTTCCTGGCTCCTTCTACCAGTGAACTTGTCATTACAACATGAAACCAAGCTAAAAAGAAAAAAATACTTCAGTTTTCCTAATCTCTCTTTTTCCAGCCTTTATTCAAATAGAACTCTGCTTGGTTTCAATCTTTAGGGAACTGGCTAAGCTATACATAAGCAGATCCTTACCAGGGAACACCAATGGAATTAAAAGGCTGGTATTTCTTCAACATATTCCCCTTTAGCAGAATAAACAAAGACTATTAGTTTTGTATATGTAGTTCATAAAACAGCCAATGATCCCATGTAATGTTACCATTAGAACCGTTGTTTTCATATTTTAAAATTGTAAAGCAGTATTGTGCTTTAGAGCCTAACTGGTATTTTCAACGGAAAAAAAAGTCAGCCAAAACTGATGGCTAACTGAGAATGAAGAAATCTAAAAATTTAACTTGCAGGGCATTTCTGTAATGATTCCTATGTGAAATTTAGATGGATGAACATTAGCAGACAAAAGAGTGTAAGCAATCCAGTCTTTTGTAAATTCAGCTACAGAAACTGGTCTAACAGGTCCATGCCAACTTACACACCTTGCATTGAATACTATTCATTCTCTTCCTGCCATGAATTTACTTAATTATGTTATTAAAGTGGAATTATTAAATGTTTACAAAATCAGAAGCTCTGCTGTACTTGAAATTCACCACGAAAAGCGCAAAAAGGGACAAGATCGGTGGAGGATTTGCAAATCTTAATTATATAACTTTATAATGCATATCTTTGGCTAGATAAATCTGTTGGAATGAAGACTCTCCCTGTGTATTCTAAAGAAATGTAGACTACTGTATCATTTCTCAAAAGAATACTGTTGGTCCTATAGGTAATTACTATGGAGTTTTCAAAAGAGATCTTTTGTTGTCCAGTACCAAAATGTAAGACTGATAATGATGGGTTACAATTTCACCTGCTGGAAAAAACAAAGGCAGTATAATATGTTTGGCATTCTTTGATACCTTCCTATTCTTAGGATTCGTATACATTATTAAAGCAATGATGTATATGATTAAGTCCTCAAAAGGTGTTTATGTACTTACAGTAATAAGTAACTAGTTAGCATTCAGTCTGTAGATTTAGACAATAGAGAAAGTCAATTTATACTTATTTGGTTACCAATATTCCCAAGAATTTTGCAGTAGATATGTGATTCCTTTTTTGAAACCAACATACGCCTTTCAAATTAGTGACAACACTTGGAGAAATTGGAGTCTGATCAAAGCTTTAGATGTATCATATCATCTTCTTCAAGCTACGGAGATGTCCAACACTTGGACCAGTTTTGTATTTCCTTTAGTATGGCTTAATCACAGGTAAAAAGATGAACCAGGCTATTTCTTGAGGCTTTGCATCCCTTTTTTCTTTTTAACCTCAGTTATAGTGATGTTAAACACACACGACTGCCATTTTTCTAGTATCTTTTAGCCTTTCTTAGAAACCAAGGCTAGATCATCAAACAATCTATTAACTAGTCTAGCTACATATTCAACTTCAAAAAGTTTGAATTTTGTGCTATGATTCAGATGCCTTTTTTTTTCCAGCAGACTTTACTGTTGTAATGTGGACAATTTATTAATTGTGAAAACTACGTGGCCAGGATTATAGCGCAAAGTAATCCAGGCTATTTAAATGTTCTGTTAAATCCTCCACACTTCTAAAAAGAGCACAAAGGGAAAAGTTTTGAGAAGAANGTTTGTTTTTCCTTTTTTTTTTTTTTTCCTTTCCTTTTTTTTTTTTTTTTTTTTTTTTTTTTTTTGGTACTTTGATTCTGCAGGCAAAGCCTCACAGGCTTGGACAATTAGTTTGACCAAAACCATTCCATGACATCCCAGAAGGCAAAACATGCTGCAGAAGACCTTTTGCCTTTTATCAAGGATATGACACATTCAAAAGTTCAATAACTTTTTGGGGATTTGACAGAAACCAGAAATTGCTGAAACAACCAAGTTATCAATAACAGGCACAGCAAGATTAGAGAACTTCTGAAGCCAAAGAACTTGTGTTTCTCTGGGCTCCGATTTAGCCTATAGCTAAACCATGGCTGTCACAGTTGGGCAGCAAAATGACAAGACCATTAACTACAGCCTTCCGCATGTCTTGCAGAAAGAAGAAAACTTCAGTTTGTATCAAATACTGCAGAGTAAAGTTGGTATTGTGCAGGCTCGGTCATAGAGAAGAAATTTCCTATTTCAGGCCAACTCTCATAAACAGCAGGACCACATAGACCCCAAAGAAACAATATAAAACATCAGGAAGAGTGTCATAGAAAGAAGGCCACATAGCACCAGCATAGTAGCAACAATCAAGAGGAATGACTATATTCTGTCCCTTAAGGCAGAAGAAAATACAGTGATAATTTGTACAGGAGAAAGCTAAATTATTTCTTGTTCATATTTTGAAGCATTTAACATGGGTAAATCGATCCAAACCTTTTCCCAGGAGTGTTCTTTTGCTGGTAATAGCTAGTAATAAAATGTGCATAGCTACATTTTAGTCCAATCAGAATTAATAATTCCAGAGAAACAGGGGAGCAACTCTTTTCATAATAGCATTGCGGCTAGTGAAAAGATCTCCCTCTCTTCCCTCTGTACTTTTCACCAGCACTACATCTATGTTTTCCATGCAAATACCTCATAACCTTTGCAACTTTCAGCTGTCAAGTCCATTAATTAGCAGGTTAATAAAGCCTTCACTTTAGACCTGTCTACCATATTCCGAAGAAGTACATTTAAAATACATTGTCTTGAAGCCAGAAGTACAGCACAACAAAGAATACTAAATTAAACATGGTAAAAACCTGGACAAGGACAAGCTCCTTAACTCTATGTCATAGTGGAACCTGGAAGAAGATAAGGGTTTTTTTCTCCTTAAAGAAATTTTCATGTAATCAGTCCTGATTTATTTCTTACTTTTCCAAATATCATAGTGCACAGTCACTTCATCTAATTCATATTGCAGCTAATCCCTAAGTCTCACTTCCAATCCCCCAAAGCTCCTCTCCTTTATCTGTCTTCTGAACTATTTCTTTTAGGTATGCCCGTGCATGCATACATCACAGACAAAACAGATTTGATGTAACAGAAGAAAACTGTTCAACTTCTTATGGCCTGATATAATGTTTCTTAAATGCATGTTTCTTAGATTCTTACATTAGTTTTAATTAAACATTTTACACATAAAATTATAATAGAACTGCAGTAAATAGTAACAAGAAAATAAACTTTTATTTTTATTAAAAAGTAGATTTTTCCAATTATTCAATTTAAGATACCTTAAGCAATTGCTGAGGACAGAGTCTTTGGGCCTGCAATGATTCTTAATCCTGAATTCTTTATTCAATATTCATGCACAATTCTTAATTCATTACGGGCTTCTAGCTAATTGCTACAAACAAAGGCCACCTTGTTTCTATATACTGTAGTCATCTGTTTTGCCTTTTGGTACAGTTAAGGATGCTTCCTGAATAATAAGTTGTAACTTCTTAAAGACATTTTCATTGAAACCAAAAGAGGCAACTGTGTTACAGATTCATGCAAAAATGGAAATGTAATTACATGCCAAATATATCTAGGTTTTGTTGATACGTTAAAACTGTGTGTGCCAAAGGTTATCACAGTAATCTATAAATAAGGAACAAATTTACTCATATGGAAAATATGATGTGCCTACTCCATTAAGAGTATTTCTAATTCACACTTGTGTATGTACATGATTTTTGTGTAGCATCTTTTAAAAGAAATATGACAGTTTTCAGAAAATTTGACCCAACTCACATTAATTAATGATATATAGTCTAGAAAATGTTACAGACCTTGCTTAAGTAAACAAATTTTTAATTTAAAATGCCATTTTAATCTTTTTTTCCTAGCACAACCAGATTTTTAAAATTTTTAGGGATTGAGATTCTTTTAAACTGGGTAATGGCCATGTTGCAATTCTTGCACTTCAACAGCAGAAACACTTTCCTACAGGATTCCTTTATATCAAAGAAAACAAAACTGATGTGAGATCAACATTGTTATAAAGAATAAAAATTAAAGAAAAAGTTGTTGTAGAAAATATGTGAGGAATTAGAGTAAACTGTGCATTAGTTTAAAAATACAATATCTAAGCCATAATAATAATAAGCTTCTTTTTTATCCAGGAAGTTCTGATATCTTTTGGTACTGCTTCTGAATATATCATACATGTCTGAAAGGAAAAGTACTAGTAAGAGATTACAAATTCACCAGCATTGCAGATGAGGAAAAAGTCTGAATTATTGCTGAACTGCAAAATATTACTTTGATTTTCATTCTTTAAATATTAAAATCAGAAGTGGTGAGAACAAAACCACCACTTAGACCACCACCTTAGACTTCTTTCTTGGTTTTGTCTGGGATAGAGGTAATATTTTTCATACTAGCTGGTACTGTGTTCTGGATTTAGGATGAGAACAATGTCGATAACACACTGATGTTTTAGTTACTGCTAAGTGAAGGACATTTCAGCTCCTCAGCCAACTCCACCCCACTGGTGAGGAGGCTGGGTGTGCACAAGAATTTGGAAGGGCACACAGCTGGGACAGCTGTCCCTCACTGACCCAAGGACAACTCCATTCCCTATGTCATTGTGCTGAACAATAAAACTGGGAGGAGTTGGCCAAGGGATGTTAGCCTGGTGCTCAAGGAGAGGCTGAGGATTGGTCAGCAGACAGTGAGCAATTGCATTGTGCATCACCTGCTTTGAATACTCTTTTATCATTATTATTATTATTATTTTCTATTCCTTTTCTGTCCTTTTAAATTGTCTTTATCTCAGCCCAAGAATTTTTTACTTTTTTTTTTTTCAAGTCTTTCACTTATCCCACCAGGGAGTGAGTGAGTGAATGGCTATGTGGTGTTTAGCTGCCTGCCAGGTTACAGCACAACAGTACCTTACCTGAAAAAATATCTTTTCCCCTCTCAGGTGCATTTAACATCTTTTGTCTGCTTTATCATTCCTTACCTTGAACAAATTTTTTCTAAAAAGTTTTGCAGGGCCTCACTGATTTTAGTATTGATAAAAGTTTCCTGTGGATCTAAATCTCCTTGAAAATCTTCTATTCCATTACTCTGGAAGAGGTTTACTCATCACAGAGGACACTTTCATATCAAGTGACCCAATGAGTCCATCAAGATGATCACACACTAAGAAGTTCTCTCCTATAGGTTTCCTTCAGCATCTAAATTGTAGATACCTTTAACTACCCAGCTAATATCATGTTATGAATTATAAATATATTAAATATCTTAATATAGCAATACCTTCCTGACCAGAGGTCAGTCAGAACCTAAACTGGGTACAGTTACTGCCGTTCTTAGTTTAATTTGTGTATCTTCTTAAGTTTCTTTTAGATTCTGACATAATTCTGTCCATATAGAATTAATATTTTGGAACAAAGAGGCACTGGTTTCTGAATAAATCTATGTTAAAGAATATCTACAAAGGAAAAATTATAAGAAAAACTTGGCATATTCAAGGTTTCTCCTATTCTTTAAATATCAAAGACGTTTTGTTTAACATATATATTTGAAATGATTCAATATGTTATTATTAGTTTTTATATTTCAGAAATGATTTGTGATACAGCAGGCAGTATTTCTGTTCTAGTGATTCCCTACAGGAGATTTTAGAGGAATATTTTATTTAGCTGAAAGCTTTGATAATATTTCTCCTTTGTAACTGAATGAATGAACAAATCCACATGAGCAAACATCCATTTAAAATTTAATTGCACAAGTATTCACAGCAGAAGTTAGCTTTGAAATCTGATTCCTAACCTTAACTCAAAGAGAATTTTAAGTACTAGGAATAAATAGGGTGTTTCACCTCTCAAAACACTTTTACCAATAGAAACTCCTTATTGCTAAACTCACTACTAAAAGCAGATATTTCATGCAAAAATTTAACTTTGAAGACAAGTGACTGTGGAGCATATTTCAGCACTTAGATGTCAGGTACAACACAAGGTGTCATCCAAAAATAATTCTTGTGGATGTTGAAACTGGCTCAGTTGGTTAGAACATGGTGCTGATAACACCGAGGTCATTGGTTCAACCCCTGGATAGGCCCTTCACTGAAGAGTTGGACTCTTAATTGCATTACCTCCATTGTCCTTGTGGGTCCCTTCCAACTCACAATATCCAGAGACCTGGAAATATTGCCTTTGCAAGAAAAAGAAAGGTTAGTCCTGGAAGAACTCAAAACTTTCATTCTAGAATAAAGTCTTGGGGGAAGTCGCAGAAATTCTTCCCATGGTTTTTGTATATGTATTACCTATCTGTTCAGAGCTTCTGCAATGGGTTCCAAAACATGTGACTTTAGGTCTCCCAGTGTTCCTCAGGCTATGTTAACTATCTTTCATGGTGAAGAGAATGTCCAAAAGCAGATTTTCACAGAAGAGTCCTGTGACTTCCATGTCTTTCATCTGTACCACTGTTTTTTGTTTAGGATCGAAGTGTTCACACTTCCTGTAGGTAGAGTTCAAAATATACTAACATTTTTTGGACCCCTGCATCACACGCAACTAAATTGCTGGGAACTTGGGTCTGGATTAATTTAACCTCCAGCCCAGGCTCCTGGGAATGCTCTGGAGTCTGTCCTAAGCTTGTTCTCAACGTGTTTCTATGAATACTGACGAATGATTTAACAGCAGATTTTATAGTACGCTGGAATCAGCACAAACTCACTCGTCCCTCCAGAAACAAACATTACATATTTATCCTGGGCAGAAGTTTGGACCAGATATGTTTATTGTATAGAGGTTAATACAAAGCAGAAGGCATCAGAGAAGATACTTTACACTGAAAGATGTACTCTCTACCCAACACTGCGGAGAGAAAAAATTGCATTACCTTTTGAGCAAAACTGCAAGGGTTCAGTGGTTGGTCAGTGAAGTATCTGAGGTGACACATGTAATTGTGAGAGCTGAATAGCTGAGTGCATGGGAGCATCACACTGGTGGGGAAAGGAAACTGAGGTCTGGGAAGCTGGCAGGGAAAGAGATGGAGCAGACTGTCAGAGTCCAGACAGCAGCTCGGGGGTTCCATTTTGAAGATGGTTCCGGTGACACAT
Organism: Platysteira castanea; assembly: GCA_013397175.1. Taxonomy (NCBI): domain Eukaryota; kingdom Metazoa; phylum Chordata; class Aves; order Passeriformes; genus Platysteira; species Platysteira castanea. The sequence continues at coordinate 1,846,993 of VYXC01010094.1, forward strand.
TTTGAGCTCTGTGAGTCAGCATCTACAGATGAAATGTTCACCGGAACATTTCAAGCCAGCTGTAGTAATGGGATTTTTGTGGAGTCATTAATCATCATTATCGCACAGCCCTGCAGCAGTGCTGTGGACCAAACCAAGATTGCGATAGTGCCCTAAGGAAAAACAGTACTTATCTCCACAAGTTTACAGTTAGAGTAGGTAATTCTGATTATGGTTATAGGAAACAGACATGGAATGCAAAAGCAGATTAATAAATTCCACAGGTATTGCCAGAGACTTTGTCAGGAAAGGTGCAGACTAGCATAAGGCAAGAGCAATGAAAGCTCTTGAAATCAAGACAGGGTGCCATAGAGATGAGTGGTGAAGGAGGGGTGAACAACACGGTACCAAAAAATCCAGCAAAACTCTAAACCTGAGTGCCCCTGCAGGGATTTGATTCCAACAAAGCAAAGAAGGTTGGGGGAAAATCTTTCTCCTCTCTAAACTCCCACTTTTTAAAGTAATGTTCTGCAAGAGGAAACGCTTAAGCTCTCAGACAAAAATTTAATATTTCTAACTGTTGTCATGAGTTCTGTTACTTCCCTAGTGATACTTTTAACTTTTATATCTTACAGCTACATAAAGAAGCCATTTTTACATCATATCAATGCATAGTTTACCTGGATTTATTGCAAGCATATAATGCTATCTAAGAGAAAGGAATACAATTTTCTCAAGAATGCCCATCAAATGTATGCAGATACTTATCTGATAGATCTGTTAAGGATTAATTGTTTGAGGGGAGGCTGTTTGATTAAAAGGAGCAAAATATTCTATCACAGATGTGAAAATGGAACAGAGAAAAAAGTTGTGAACTAAATAATTCTGTCTCTAACTTATTAGTAAAAGCTAAGTAACTCCTTAATTTAATTCCCTAAGAAAATTTTGAGTTGGATACTGCATTAAACTGCCAGTCACTGAGTTAGAGAGGTGTTGAATTAGGCTCTAGGTCAACACAGACAGATTACATAAACAAGAAAATAAACTCTGCATCATTACTGTGCTTGATTAGCTATTGTTGTTCACGCATCTTAAGATCTTCCTCTTGTCTTTCATGCTGAGGTTAGAGTTATTAAGCCTGAGGTACAGGTAGTGGAGAACAGAGCTTTCCAGAAAACAGCAAGAAATTACTCATATAATGATCTTGACCATGCTCTCCTGAACAAAGAAAGAGAAACTGATTAAATAAAAAACAGCTTTTAACATAGATCTCTATAACTTGTACGATAGTTTCAGAAACAACAAGTGCAATTTGGAACATATCTTAAGGAAGTTTCTAGGAATAAATCAGTATCCACTTAGACCAACTACGATTTTTGCGCTCCAGTATGCAACTAAAGTGTATGCAGTAAGAGCTGCAAATGAAAACGTAGTCACTGAACCCTTGCATATATTCTCCCCAAAAAGGACAACTTGCCTCCTCCCCTCCATTCCACCTCTAGCATTACTACAATCCTTGGGTTAGGATTTTTTGCCAATTCCAGTTTATCAATGCAGACAGATATATATGCATAAGGTATGGGACTTTTCTCACTGACTTTCCATTTGGCATTTTAAAAAATTGCAAAGAGATAAACCTCCCCCAGTTCTCAGCAGGAGCTGGGCTTCAAGACGGGGGATCACAAATATCAGCTACCACAAAAATAATACCGTAATGTCATAGACCAGCACTTTAAAAATTAGAAAACAACTTTTGCGTAGGTTTCAACAGGAAAGTTTAGGGTGGACTTCAGAATATGTAGTATATTGTAGCTGGCTTAATAGTAATATTTAAGGTGTTAAATGCAATGTCTTACAAGCAAGAACTCTATCAGACTGCCAATACTTTAAGAGATTAAAAAAAGGAAGCAAACAAAAACTAAATAACTGAGGATATTAGCAACAGAAGCTCTAAAAACCTAGGGGGAATGAGAAAAACTTAAAATACTGTGTATTAAGAAACTTTCTCTGTGATGAAGTAATTCTATAATAGTCTCTGTGAGGTACTTGTGCCTTCTTTTGTACATCTTCTATTGTCAGCCATTGCATACTGGAATCAACATATCACTGGGTTTGCTTCTCAGGTCAGCTCTTGTCTGATCAGCACGAATTTCATGATAATGAAAAAAAATCAAACACAATCACTAAAAGCTAAGAGAGAATCAGAATCTACTCACTGCATTGACCTACTCCTCAAGTAGAAGGGAATGTCAGGGCAGAATTAGAAATTAGAGTATTTTAGCTATAACACTGCTTGGTATGAAAATACATCATAGATCCTCACAAGCATTCATTAAAAAAAAAGAACTTTTTAACGGCAGAGAAAATCAGGACATCCCTCTGAGATTTTAAACTAGCGTTTATATTCTTCCATCCTCTAATTAATTTACAGTGAATATTTCTAAAAATAGATGAACTTTTTGCTTTTATTTAGTTTTTCCACAGGAAACAAAAAGTTAATTGACTACTAATGACTAATCTGGGTACGGTGCCAAGATATTTTGATATTAACCTGAAGATATGTTTAAATTCGGTTACATTTCTAAAATGAATAAATATTAGCCTAAATTATCAATTAATACATTCAAATTAATTCATAAATATATACACACATATGTTATAACTGAAATGCTTTTTAAGACCAGTTTTTAAATTGAGGTATATTCTAATACTTCTCTTGGAGAAGGAGCTAGAGTTTTTAAAAGTAGTCTAGGTGCAGAGAATCAAGTTTTAAGACATTCATTCTTTAATATAAAGTAGGGGGGGAAAATTGCCTTCTTGAACCCTTGCCCTAAAGAGAAAATTTCTTATTTAGAAAACCATCCCAAAAGTGGAGTTTGCGGCACACTTGTCACCTAGGACTCCCATTTTTGATGGTTACAGGTCCCCAGGAGGACCTAGAACCTCCACTTCCAGCTTCTCCCTTTCCAGCTGACAGGACAATCACCCTCCCAGAAGAGAGAAGGAGCAGGCATACAACATTAAATAAAGAGACACCTTCAAATCTGTGGTTGTTGTTCCTGAGTGATAACTAGTTCACCATAATGACATGAATTAACTAACAGCAGTATCATAAATTTATAAAATGAAGCACTCCCAGAATGCTAAAATACCATGAGGCTTATTACCACCCATAACCTCTTTACCACAAAAGAGTCAGGATAAAGCTTAGCTCGTCTCAGATGTACAGTAATTGTTTTCCTGGTCACAAAACAGATTAGAGAAGAGAGACCTGCACTGCACACAGGTGAGGTGGAGAGAGAAGGATGTTGAGGACCAGTCATGGAAACCAGGCAATGATTCCAGTCAGTACCTGCAAAAAGGGGTGGCCAGGTTTACCCACATTCTTCCTTGAAAAAATCCGTCCATATGAAAGACATTCCCTGCTTTCTCCCCAGCTGATGCCACAGCCACGCTTAGCTAACTGCTTGCTCCTTCCATGTGCCTCTCAGCTTCATTTCTTGTGGAATTTTCAGGAACCAGGACCTGGTGCCCACTTATGATAAATTCTTTCCATTAGCCCTCCAGAAACAAATCAGGAAAAAAAAGAATGGATGAACGCATGGAATCCCTTCCTTGGACTACCTGGTAGTAACAATTATTTCTTTTGGAGAGGGAAATTAGTGTGAAAGGTTAGGAATTTCAGGAGCACTATTTTGGCAAAACTTTTCAATCAAGATTAAGGGAAGATAATGTTAAAATTAAGATTTTGACTTAGGGATTTTTGAGTAGCAGTAATAATAATAATACATGACAATAACAACAATAATTTTTAGTGACAGGTATTTGTTTTGTGGGCAGTTTTTGAAGAGTGAAATATCAAAGACTAAATCAAGATTTATATCTGAGGTCATATTTTCCATCTAATTAAGGTTGACCCATATTGTTTGGAGATGTTGAATAGACTTTTGTTTTGTTTTCCTTAGTAAAAATACTCCATGTCCAAAAATAAAAACTAATAAATCTCCTTCCCCTACCTTCCATTAGTATCAAAAATGAAATCATTTACACATTTCTTCCTATGACAGTAACATATAGTGCCTGTCAATATGCACCATTTGTTACAAGACCTGCCACTATATACCATTTCTACACTTAAAAATCCTTTTGAAATATTTAATGGAAATTATTACTGAAACACTGTTTGAATTAATAATAATAAAAAAATATCACCAGTTAGCCCAAAAAAGGTAAATAAAATGAATAATCTACAATACCAGAAAATCTCCTGACGTCTTTGACTCAAGATAACATCTCTTTAATTCTGGCAGAATCAGAAAGTTTGTATTTCTGCAATAAGGCAAGGTATATGAAGTGTCATGTCCCCCAGTGTATCCTTGGAGGACTTTCAAACATCTATCGCTAAGCATAAGCAGGCAAAATGATCATTTTACAAATTCTCAGAATAGTATTATTTGCACAGATCCCCCTTATAGAGAAGTTAGGATTTTACTAATTAGGATTTTACAGATTGGCTCACCTCATAATTAGGTAATACTGCAGTTATAACCAGCAATTACTGGCATCTTGTCTGTACAGTTCCTCATTTCATATCATATAGAATAGATATAGATGTATATACATGTGTGTATATATATATATAAAAATTAAGAGAGAAGAGATTGTGGAATGACAGCTTCCTTATGGATTCAATTAATCCTTCTTGGTAAAGGTATTCATGTTCACTTTTATTTTTATTAGTATAATTTGCAAACTCATTCAACACATCCCAAAATAGTTTCAAGATATCTATCAAGTTGATGCAACACATATTTTTTATGAATTCCATCTGCAGCAAAATCAATATATTTACGCATTTGCAGTTACAGGGCATATGTACAGCTGTGGATATTTTGCTCAGTAAGCTCAGTTTCCCAGAATGAAAAAAAAAACAACCTAGGGAGCTACGCACTTGCAACTAATACTGGATAATGACCTGGATACTTTTCCATTCACTGGAAAGTCTTTCCACTGAGAATTCCTTTACATTGTTTTGAAGAATAACATGATAGCTACTTGCATTGTTTAAGTAGGCATGATCATAAATATTTCTTTCAATCTACAAAAAATGAACCGTTAAAAGTTCCATGAAAGTTTTTTAATTCTTGTTTTCCATTATTCCACTTAGAAAGAAACGTGAAAATGCAAGAAGATAATAATAACAGCTCTGATATTGTAGTAAACTTCATAAGTTGTTTAGTTGTTATGGTTTGGATTGATTTACTCAATAAGTGTTCATCTACAAAATATGTATTCATCTTACCTTGCTTAGAAATCAGTTAGAACTGGAGCAATTAGGTGGATTGTTTGGATTTATCTTTAAGTGGAACGAAGATTAGTCATTCAGCTGATTACAATAATAGCAATCATTTGGAAACAAATTAAAGACATCAAACACCTACATTTCTACGTTGTCTAAGACTTGAGAAATCTGACAAAAGAAATGCGTTCAAAAAATGTAATTAAGAACTACTTCTTTGCAAATGTAAAAAGGACAATATTGAACAAAGGGTTATGAAGTAGGGATAAAACAATAATTGAAAAGACTCAGTGAATATAAAATTTGATTTCTTCACAGAAACTACATCTAAGATTGTAGTTGAAAGTCACATAAGAAAGAGAATTAACTGGAAGTTAAAAGATGACAGGTAATAAAACCTGTCGCATTTTCTTCAAAAATCTCTAATATGCACTCCAAAATAAATAAAACCAATAGTTTACATTTTACCTTAAAGTAGCAATCAGTAATAGAATACCACATTCTCAGAGAAAATAGTTCTGTGATATTACTACATGTGAAACTATCTCAGTTACAGAAGAGACAAGATGTAAAAAACCCCATTCATAAAGAAGCAAACAGCTGTGAAGAGCCTGCTATCAGATTTTTATAGTGATTTGAAAAATTATTGAATGTTTGCATCATATTACACGGAAGGATCACATGAGGAGAAGACATTTTTAAGTGTGCAGGGGGAGTAAAACACTGCATTGTTGCTAGAAACAAGAAAAGATCTCTGGAAGTAAGACAGGACAATAAACTGAAGCAGTGAGGCATCATCCAAAGATTTTGACAAAGATGTAAAGAAAATAGCAGCATTTGGTTTATCTTTAACAGAAAAATAATAATTGATTAATTCCATTTGCTTATAATAAGAGTAGAGATAGACTGGTGGCAGAAACTCAGTGGTTTTATTGAATACCAAATCAAACTAAGTATAATGTGTATAGTGTCCAGATCCTCTTCTTATTATGTTTCCAGTCAGAGAAATCAAAAGACTGGTTTTCATTAAGGAAAATTCTAAGGCTGGGAACATACCATTGATGTGACAGAGATTGAAGCTAAGAAGTTGGCAGAGAATCTGAATTTATGCTTCCTGTATTATGTACTTTCTGTGCTGCTTTCTTCGCTGCCAAAATATGTAGTTCTCTGAGATATGAGGCAAAATAAAAGCTTAGAATCCTCAACCAAAACAAAAGACAAAGCTTGTTCCTTGGTAAAATAGTATAAGACATGGAACAGTGGCACAGAGAAAATATGATTGTGTAATGGCAATTGAAAGGAAAAATATTTATTGACAAACAGAAAGATAAGTATGAAAGACAACACATTTTAAGATAAATAAGGTATCATTTGATATTCTTAAACTGGAATTAGTAATATTAAGCTGGTGTGCAAAATCAGGAGTTTTACCGCTCTTTTTTCCAGAATCTGAATTAGATTTCCTTCAAATATCAGTTGTTATTGAAAAATCCAAGTTCTAGACTGATTTGACTTTGCAAATACAGCAAATTATCTGTGAAATTAAACAACACCAACATTTTCAAATGAGTTTTATATCTACCAGTGACTGACTCCGCCTCATAAGATATACAGGGGGCTTTGTGGTAGAGATTAGGAGGCAACATTTCATTGAAGGGACAAGAGAAAGGAGTTTGGATAGTAGGATACATTTTAATCAATAAATGAAAAGCTTCTGAAAGGATAAAGAGTGAGGGTTTACGTTTTTGTCAGCTTTCATTACTGGGTTTCTTACTCTTGACAAAGAGAGGGGAAAACATCAGGGCTGTCACTAATGCCTCCCTCCCTCTCTTTGCCTTATTTAACTTACTGGCTGATGCAGTTGAGGACAGGCAACAAGGAAGAGAGTGGAAAAAACATGAACTTTATTGAGTTCAAAGACAAAGTCCTTCACCTGCAAAAGATTAGCCTGTACCATATTATAGAATTAGCTAATTCACTAATGTCTCTGAAAAAAACCAAAAAAAAAACCCAAGAAAGACTAAAACTCCCCAAACCAACCAACCAACCAAAATCAAACCAAAACAAAAAAAACACAACTTGAACCTTAGCCAAGAGTGGAGATGGGGTGTGAAGATGTGTGTCATTCTGTTTGTCAAATTTCTTGTCCCTCCAGCCCAGAAACAGAGCTTGCTAGGGCAGCTAATCATCCCTCAAAACTGCAGTAAGATTTTAATTACTGGGGACATATCCCCAGCTCACATTTTGATCCAAAAAGCAATTCCTGAATTCACACTTAGAATACATCTGGCACAGTCAATAGGGCTGTAAGACTTTCTGGGGGTATTCTGGTATTTGTTTCCTGCTAAGAGTGAAGGAGTTTCTTCTGATTATACTCGGATAAATCATTTTTCATAAACAAACAAAAAAAAAGAGAGCGCTTCTAAACTTGGGAAAGTAAATACTGCCTGAGCAACTATCTCCTCTTATCTGCTCAAGCCCTGCTGCTCTTGCAAGCAATAATAAAATGCAGACCAAGGTACATGATTCTACTCTGCAAATATATTTACTGTCAGATCCCCATGTGAGGATCCTCAAAACCTTAGAAAAATCAGGTCAACACTCTTCTCTATCTAGAAAACTTCTGATCAAGAAGCCTTTATTAAGCTGATAAATGTCAAGAAAAAATAGTATTCTGTTGAGTGGCCTTGAGAAGTATTTATTAGCCCTCTCACAAGATGATACCATATTCCTTTACTATATTCCATTCCAGATCTACTTATAGCTCTTTAATGAGTTTCTTGTCCTTAATGGGAAAATCTTTTACATACCTCTTTGATCTTCAAGTAATTTCAGGTAAAATACATGAATGCCATTTTATGTAATTCCTGTTAGGAAATGAAGACTGTAAGAATCTTAAACTTTAAGCATCCATCTTCTAATAGGAATCTATCTAGTTAAAGAGTCTGCTCAAACTTTATATGAAAAAAAATACATACTGTTTCTTCAACTTCTGTCAAAATCATTGCCTATTTTGACAGAAATAAGTTTTAATAGATATAAAAATGCATGATGGCTCCTTAGAATGGAAAATGTATTTGAAACTTCTACATTTAGGAGATTAATGTCCAGTTTTGTACTTGATTTTGAATAATTTAAACCTCATTTGCTTTTTTGCTATATTTTCCATTGAAAAGAAAACTGTCTTGTAAGTCTGCCAAGCTGCAAGATGGATTAACAATTTGTGTATATCCCTTTTTTCTGCTTAGAACCGCAGCTTCCCTAGAAACATCTTTTCCTTCTGTCAGTATAGGTAGGCATCATTTTTATACTATGCATAGTTTGATAAGCAATTTCACTTTTCGTTTTTTTGCAGTACTTGATACTGTAGGGATTACATAGAATATTACATGCTACCAAAAGTGGCCAGTTTTGACTGTATCAAACATTGCAGATGGTGATTTTTCAAACGCCTAGAGAAAAGTTAATATGGCGATGGTAGTTAATTCATTTTCATATATGAACTAAACTTAAAGAGGTACTTGAGTTAAAAAATGCACACATTTAACTGTTGTCAGTTCCAACATACTCCACTTCCTTATAAATGGCAAGAAAATGCAGGCAAGATGAACAGTAACCTTTCCAGCTGGGAGCTGGATTTCTCCAGCAGGGGCAGACAGTGCACTTCTCCAGGGAGGGAAGGCAGCTTGAGCTGGGCCTCATTTTCCTTAGGAGGGCTTGAGTACCTTGTTCCAAGATCCTAGATGATGAAAAGCAGATACCTGACATTTTAAATATCACCCAGTGCCCACTTCCCACATCAGAAGGGTATAGGTAAGTGATATGTCATATCTGAACTCAGAACTGCAACCTAGAATTGCCAGAGGGCTGACCTGTCCCAGCTGTCGGGGACTTTCTCAAGAAGAGAGAGATGCCAGCTAAATACATCATAGTACCACAGTTCTTACAGAAACAAGGACTTGTGAGAATGATTTGATAAGAAAAACAAAAAAATTGCCAATATTTCCCATGATAAATAGTTTCATCTCATCTGTACTAAAAACAGTCTGTTGAAACTCAAATACAGCGATGCAAGTGTTTTCTCCTATAAGTAAAAGCACATTCATGAAAAGAAGAAAAATCTCAAATGATTAGAATGCTCATTAGAGACACTATCTACATCTAAACTGAGTACAGCTACAAGGCTCATAGTTTCTTGGGAGGTTTTTCCTCCCTTGCCTGGATTGACAAAAAAAGACATTTCTTATTCATTTGTATTATGCTGGTTTTAAGTCTAAGCTGTGGAGTTGACAAGCTATGAGGATCTTTATTTGTTCTTCACTCCCTCCTCCATGAAACAAGAAGCTATATTTTGAAAAGAAAAAAGGTGAAAATATACGTCTCTTTTTCAGGTCAGCGCACCATTTTTATTTCCTTGGTTTAATGGTCATGTCATCTGTGGTTTTTTTGGTTTTTAGTGGGGTAGCAATATATGGGGCGGGGGGGGTGTTTGTATCAAAGCTTCAATGATCACCATTAACACTTTACCAAACACTTACTAATATGTAAGAATGAATACATTGCTTATTTTCCCATAGGAGAAAATGGCTATAGAATATTTTCACTGATAGAGGACAACTAAAATTTGAGCAATTCCTTTTAGCAAACACAAGAATTCAAAGCCTAGTTTGTCATTTCTGCCATTTTCTGAGGTTATTTATATCAATTGAAAACAAATGCAAAACAAAGCATGATGAAATGTGAATTGTGTTTAACACCCAACTTTGATTATTTTGAATATGTATGCACAAGATCTGGACAGTGATAAAGTAGATATTCAAATGCAGTAGCATCAAAATTAGACACATGCAGTAGAGTTTTAGAGGATACTTCATTTCTTTAAAAGAATTTCCGGAGCTGTTAAAAGATATTACTTTCTAAACCATAGACATTTCAATTTCTGAAATACCTCAGAGTTCATAACCACATGCCCATGAGGGCACTCTGACTCATCCCAGAAGGACTCCATACACACCCACTGCTCCTTGTCATTCTCACCTCAGACACAGGCTGTCATTTCACAGTCATAAAACACAATTCTCCCTTGTTCCCTTCTACCCCCTTCCACTAGCAGCAGGACTTTGAAGTTTTCCTCTGTCACAGCACTATTATTCTATAATAGAATGGCACACAATTCCATAATAGAATGGTTTTAGGAAGGAAAAAATGGAGCTCATAGCAGGACAGCAATTGATTGCCCCATATTCCTTCAAGAAAACATTGCCTATAACCAACTGGCCATGAGGCAACACAGACTGGCAAGTACAGAACTCATGTCACTAATTTGATTAATTGCATTTTATTTGTTGTCAAATGCAATACTTTTAATTTTTATTTGTTACAAAGATCAAAAATTACAGTTTTGCAAGCCCTTAAATCCCACTACGTAGAAACTGTAAGCAAGTCTTGAGGCTTCTGAAAAGTTTTCTTGTTCTACAACAGACTCTAGACTACTTTTCAAATACAAATGTGTTTGATTACTTCTTGTCTATTCAGAAAATGAATACATACCTTGAATTGTGAAACTGTCTTATCCGGAGGTTACAAGTTAGTGCTGGACTGCAGCGTGAAAAAATTGAAAAAAACTTATACAATTCAAAGTCCCTGCAAATATCTACTGAGTAGCGGCTAAAGACCCAAGAGACGAGCATATGATTAGATCAAGCAGAATGTAAGTTATATCTATTAGTATGGCTCATTGTCAGTCTGGACTCAGATATGTTGAAGAAAAGTCCTCTATTTACAGCCCACTTTTCCCTGCCTCTCCCAAGATTGTCCAGCACAGTAGCAAATCCTGATCATTTTATTACTCCTTGGAGCAAAAGAGTCCACCTGGGATCAGCTTCCTTCAGCGGCTGCATGCATTGATTAACATCAATATCTAAATAACTTGCTCCAAGCCAACATTTACAGGTTTCTTAGAGATCTAGCTCACTAGATCTCTAATCTCTGGTCAAACATATTTAGACAACCACTGAGAGAATGTCTGACTGATCCCGGGTGCTGTCTTTGTTCTGCTTTGATTATCAAAGACTAAACTTGTCTCCAAGCCGAAGATGGAGAGATGGACCAGAAAAATGTCTTGACAAGAAGTTTCAAAATTGGCCCTACTCAAAAAAAGGCATGTCAAATTCTTTCAAGTCTGGATATAGAAAGGGAGAAGTCCAAAGCAGTTTTTGGCTTAAATGTCTGTTGTCAGTGTTTGTGTATTTCCATGTCATTTACAAAAAGTGGTACTTCATCACAGACACATTGCAGCTTGAGTGCCTTAGGCTCAGTTCAAATATCAGACCCATAAACTCAACGAATCATACCACAAACAACTGAGTTTGCTACCAGGTTGTAAAATATTTCTGAACTTATCTGAAGCTTCTTAATATGATATTACTCATGTCTAGACCCTGCAGTAGTCTCTGCTACAGATACATTATAGTTCTATGCATTATATTAATAAACACTCTGATTAGCACGATTGTTTCAGCTTTTAAAAAAATTTCTTGTATTTCTTATAATTGCTTTTAAAATTTTCTTATATGCAGATAAGCTATCTAACAATTGTTTTAATTAAAGAATTTATTTTTTTATCAGACCTCCTATCCATATTCTGCCTTGAGAAATAATGGTTGCCATTGAGTGATTCCCCTTTTCTCCTGTTTCCCATGTCTGTATTGCCTGTTTATATGCAGTACTACAGGAACAAATATTAAGGAGCCACAAGAGGGAGATTACTCAGACAGAAAAAGTATGAGTGCAGCCAAGAGTGTTTTTTGGCTTTGCCACTCTGAGAACAACTCATCACATGTCCTGCTTCAGTGCTTGAAAAAAAAAAAATCTTAAGGGTTTTCACAGCAACAGATATTTTCCCACACCTTGCTTTCTTTTGCAGCTCTGACAGCACATCTACATCAGTTTACCCTGGCTGCAAATAAACCGTACTTTCACTTAGTGTCAAGAATTGTGGCAGTCAGCAGCTGTGTATACTCTCAAAATTTCTCCAAATCTCCTGCTATAATGTAGTAGCACACCACTGTTAGCTTCCATGGGTTATTTGGAGGGGAGCACAAAGCAGAGTATTTTTCATGCTAAGATTTACTCTGCTACCCACATCAGAACACTGGTATTGGTAACAGAGAGCACAGACTTTTAACCTTAACAGAAAAACCAGTGAATGTTTGGCTAACATGGCTGACATACAGATCCATAACTAGATCAGACAAGAACAGTGAAAAATGCTAGTGGGTCAGGGTTCTCTGTCTTCCAAGGCGCTGGCTAATATTAAGTGCATCTCATGTGTGAAAGTGTACTATTCCATCTAAGAAGCTATGAATCTCAAGAGGATGATTTATCAGTATTTTCAGGAAGTTGACACAGAAATATGATGTTCTGTATACTTTTTTACTATGAAGCTAGTGTCTGTGCTCACACTAAAGGATCCAATTACATTCATGTGTTGCTTCCTTTACAGCAAGTTCCATCAATATTTCCTCAAGTGGTTTGATGTTCTTACTACCAGAATGACTTTTATTTTGCTCCTATAAATACAGTAATATAATTATACTCATCATCTGGTAATTTGGGGAGGAGCCAAGGTTTTCTGAGAAAAATATATTCTATTTTTTCTGTTGGAGAAGTATTTAAAAAAAAAGCAAGATTAGCTAAGCAACAATCAAGGTTAAAATAAATTTGCTTAGATATGCTGATTCAGATCCAAAGATATCCACCTGCAAGATTTCTGGATGACAATGCATGTACATAAGAAGTAGTCAAATATTAAATTTGAGCAGTTGTTAAGAGTAACATGCTGATTACTCATGTCCTGAATGACTTGGGTTATGGAGCTCTAGTTTGGATTAGCTACATGCATCTACGAATTCAGTCACCATAAAATCATAGAATATGTTTAGTTAGAAGGGACCCATATGGATCATTGAGTACAATACTGGCCCTGAGCAGGACACCCCTAGAATCACACCATATGCCTGAGACCATTGTCCAAATGCTTCTTGAACTCAGACAGGCTTGGTGCTGTGACCACTTCCCTGTGGAGCCTGTTCAGTGCTCAAGCACCCTCTGGGTGAAGAACCTTTTCCTGATACCTACCCTAAACCTCCCCTGACGCAGCTTCAGTCCCCTTCCATGAGTCCTGTCACTGGTCACAAGAGTGAAGAGATCGGTGCCTGCTCCTCCTCTTCCCCTCTTGAGGAAGTTGCAGACTGCAATGAGGTCTCCCCTCAGCCTCCTTTTCTCTAGTTAGAACAGAACAAGTGACCTCAGCCACTCATCACACAGCTTCCACTCCAAACCCTTCACCATCTTTGTGGCCCTCCTTGGGACACTCTCCAGTAACTTCATATCCTTCTGGTATTGTGGTGACCAAAACTGTATAAAGGACTCCAGGTGAGGCTGCCCCAGTGCAGAGCAGAGTGGGACAATCCCCATCCTTGGCCAGCTGGTGATCCTGTGCCTGATGCCCCTGGAGACACAGTCACCCTTCTGCCTGCCAGGGCACGTCTCGCTCATGTTCAACTTGCCATTGACTAGGATGGCCAGGTCCCTTTCCATGGCGCTGCTCTCCAGCCTCTCATTCCCTGATCTATACACACAACCAGGGTTACCCTGTTCAGGTGCAGAATGCAGCACCTGACCCTGTTAAACTTCATATGGCTGGCAATTATCCAGACCTCTAATTTGTCTAAGTCTCTCTGCAGGGCCTCTCTGCCCTTGGGGGAATCATCAACAGACTTACTTAGCATACCTTTGAGTCCTGCATCCATTTATGAAGGTGTTGAGGAGAACTGGGCTGAATATAGAGCCCTGCAGAACCCCAATAGCAACCAGTAGCCAGCCTGATGTGGCACTGAGTGTTTATGTCACAGTTTCTCCCAGTTTAGGGTGCCTTGAAAGGCATGTTCCCCTGCTGCACAGGAATAAGGCTTCAAGTGGTATGGAAATACGTAAACAGAATATGCCACTGAGTTAACAAACTGCCCTGAAATGAATGCTACAGTACACTTGCAGTTCTACTGGCTAGGCAAAAATGTATTGCTGGCAATCTAGGCATAGTGGGGAAAAAGCTACTGGCTCATTTAAGTTCCTCTTAGCACCAGCATTTCATAGAAGCTTGAATTAATATACTGAAACACACCAACGTGTCATTCTGAGCCACCAAATCAAAGCGTCATAAGTATGGAAAGAGTCTGAAGCCCGTTACTAAAACATTTTCTTGGAGGACTTCATAGGAATACTATTTTGTTTTATAGGCTAGAAGAAATGAGGCTCTGAGTCATCCATTCCAAGGTCATTCAGTGTGGAATTACAAGTAAAATGGAGTGATTTGTCTTATATTCTCACCAGAGGAAAATATGCTACTTTAAGGAGGGAAAATAGAAAAGCTTCAAAAGTTCCATCAGCTCCTTATCTTTTTGCAGAATCTAAACATATTTCGTCCATATTCATCTCATGTAGCAACTATTTAACCACCATTGAAAAATACTGAACATAGTGGAAGAAAGCCTGTTTTATAATGAATGGTATTATTTTACAACAGTCTTTGCACACTGCATTAGCTTATTTTGGCCTTATTTATCTTCAATATATTAAATTCTTGCAAGAGACAGAGACAAGAAAAAATTGTCCCTCCTGAACTACCACATTTTAACTAAAAATTTTCATGAGGTACCATCACAATGACCTGTGAGTACCAAACAACTCAGTCTCTGTGTACTTTGGCTTACATTAAAAATGTCATTAGCTATTGAGTTCATCAAGTACAAACTGGACAAGTCCTTCCTTTCATAGTCACGTTTATAAACTACTGGTGAGACATACAGGTGAACAGACTTGTCTCTGCTGCTGTGGAGGGCAAAATTCAAGACTAACTTGACCATGGGCCACAAGGCAGTTACAGCCACTACATGAAGCTGGACAGAAACATTACATGGTGACCAAAGCGATAGCGAGGAGTCTTCCCAGAGTGACACATCTGACTTACTGTGATATACAAATGTAGAGTAGGGTTAGTTTGTTTTTATGATAAAGTTATCTCAGTAGTATTTTACTTAAAAAACAATAGATTTTCATATTCATTTGTCATTGATTTGATGATTTCAACACTTCCCAGCTGGCGTATATGACAAAAGGTCTTGATTACCAGAAGTTTTCTGATTTTTGTTTCAAAATGCTCCATCAATGTGGCAGTAAGAGTGCTAAACAAGGACTGTAAGGAGAACACTCCTGTCCCACAAAAAACCCATCAGTTAAACTTTTTGTTATGCCAAAGTGCTTTTGAAATGATAACTACACAAATTATTTAGTTAACGTGGTGTTCCACACACTGACATCACGTTCCTGGGTATTACGCAGTTGTTTGCAGTACTTGAACAGTGTTTTTAGATCCTTCTTATGGTTGCTTGGGGTAACATGAAGGTAGTAATCCAGCACAGTGAGCTCCATTTTCTAAGTCACTTTCCAGATGATTTCGGACAAGACCGCAATAGGTTCAGAAAACACATAAATAATATTTTTAAATATACAATTTGCAATTATAAAATAATTGACTCATACTGCTTTTGGGACCTAAGAGGAAAACTAGACTTACAATTATTAACATACATGATCACAAAGCTCAAATAAATCTTTAACAAAGAAAAAATTTTGTTGAACATCCCTATTGAGCTACCTTGACAGCTTCACCTAAAGTAACTCTTCCTCAGCTTCATTCAGAAAGCAGGAACTTTCAGCTCCTAACAGAGCTATTTATCATTTATCTTTCAGTAGTTTGATCTAGCCACATATTTCACCCCTTTTACCGAATATTCATTTGATTAATTGGCTGTTCTTTAGAATCTATTCATATACCTTTACTATCTAGCTGACCTCTCCAGTAACAGACATTTAATGAAATAAAAAATAATGATCAGAGACAAGGAAAGATAACATCTTAGGTTCATTATGCCCATCCTCCAGTGGATTTACAGACAGTCATGGACACGGGTGTCCCATTCTGTGACGTTTATTAGCAAATTTGTAGAAAAAATTTAAATAGCCATTCATCACTCTAAAGATTTTCCAAGAAAAAGTACCATATCCAGTGAAGATCCTACTGGACAAGTTTGCTTCTTTGCATAGTATTCATATGCCTCTGAAGCTATTTTTTTCTAGAATGTGGGAATTACAGAAAAATCATATTTGTGCCTAAACTATCCCACCCCACCTCCATCCCTTGTTAATGTTCAAGTAATGTGGAACGCACTGGGCTTTGCTCTTCTGTAATGACCAAATTCCACAAAATCATAAGCAGGCATTCAGTAAAACCTTCTTATAATAAAAGTTTCACAGTACAGGGAAGACTGAATCCAAGTCCTTGATCTCAATAAACAAGCAAGTATTGTTTTCTTTTTTCTCCTCAGACTTGAATGTGTCTTGACTGTCAACCAAGATATTTAACAAAATGTAATCAAAAATGTCTTATATGCAATGAATTCAAAGGGCTTTTTCACATCAGAAAGAAACTGAAATATTACAAAGCTGGAAAAAAAAAAATTAAGGGATGGGGAAACTGCTAGTTCTACTAGCTAGTCTAGTTCTACTATAGGAGGTAAACCACCCTCTGCACATCTTCTGCTCTGAGAAGTTACTGGTTTTTACCAAGGGAGGCCAGTGCAAGTAAAGCCATTGAAGTTTAGAAAAAACCTTTGTCTCTAGCTCCTGTTTTCAATTTCTACAGTTCGAGTGCCCAGAATGCACTTTCTTTCATCTTTTGCCAAGCTTTCACGAGTCACATTTCACCCAAGTCTCTCAAACATCCTTCAATTTCTTTAGTTTTTGGTTGATTTGTTGTTTCTTTGGATGGTTTTTGTGTGGTTGCTTTTTTTTTTTAAATGAGCTATGACTGGATTAGCATTTCGAAGCTTTCTATTCAGTGTTATATATGAAACATGCCAAAGCCTTTATTTCCACTTACCACCAAATAGATATGAAAGTAAATACACAAGCCATAAACGAGCTCCTTTTTAGTGGAAGTACACTGCAGATGGAATGTAGAATTCATGAGTACACAGTATCAGCAATGAAAAATTCTATTTCATAATTAGTACAACAAAACTGAGAAAGACCTTTTATCCAACTAGTGTTCTCACTGACACCTGCACTATAATTGTATAGATATCTGTTGCTATTATGCTTTATATTTGCATTCCCCCTACCCTTCACTCTTCCTACTGCTGTTATTTGTTTATTTTAAATAATTATGAGTAACACACAAATGATAATACATAAATTCACAATTTTTTCAGTTTCCCTTTCCATCCTTTCCCAGCATTATTTTTCACTTTAATACAACAGGAACTATGCAGTCCAGTCAGCTCAGTCCTAGTAGGAGTTAAAATCAAACTTAAATGAAAAATATCTACTATTTCAATTGTTTGATCACAGCATTTGTCTCTTTCCATTCCAATAACTACTAGATGACAACATGAAAGAAATACTCATTTTGTACATCAATCGCTTTCAAATAACAGTTGTTCCCCCTGCCCACTAGCTCCTAAAGATCACATCTTAAATAAACATGATTTATCTTCATATTCTAAGTTTTTCCTAAACCTTGTGCAGATGTTATGCTCTGCTTTTCATCAGCTTTCAGTGCATGTCTCTCCCTCAGACAATGCTGCAGAGAGCAACTCCTTCACCTTCACAGTTTCGTTATACTAAGGTTTGGTTTGCTGGCTTTCCCGCTACCGTTGATTTCTTCTCTACTCATTTCCTCTCACAGCAGGAGATGCTTATTGATGAGGATGGTCAGTTTCCAACCATTCTTAAAGAAGACGTTTACTTGCATATGGCAAGTGTACAAAGCATATTTATCTATAGTTTTGGGGTTTTTTGCTACTGAGTTAAGAGCATGCAAAGGGAAAGTCTGTTTCAGTTACACCAGCCACACCCAGAAGAGAGACATTCCTTTCTAACTACAAGCAGGAAATACCTTCCTTAGGAAATACAATTTTTAGGGTAAGGGTGTTTATTGAGAAGGTGTTTTTGGAGCATCACAGAAGTATGTAGAGACGCCTGCTTAGAACTGAAAGCCTAAAGAAACCCATGCTGTGCTAAAGCACTGACTACAACGCACTTAGGAGACCAAACAGTGAAGAAGTCCATCTGCTCAAGATTAATCGGCCTATTGGAAATGCTGTGGGGTCTTTACTACTGATTGCAAGGAGGATTTAGATAAAGATCTGACGTCCCTTGAGTTTGAGTATTTTGCATTCTCTAAAATGTTAATGAATGCAAAAAAAGATTTATGCGTTATTGTTTGAAAGCTTTATTGGCTGTCTCTGTATAACTATATTTAAATAGTCAGACAAGAAAAAGTATGAAAAGCAGCTCCAGTGAAAGCTAGTTATGAAAACATGTCACAGAAGAGTGGCTTCCCAACAGACTACATTGATATCCACAAGTCAAACAAGTTCAAATGCTGTAGAGGATAGAATGTTTTGTACTTGGAATATTCATGAGTTCATTCACACAAATCCATCTTCTTGATGCAAACAATCCTTGAAAATTAATTGGAAAAATTACTTGGAGGTTGTTATATCTTTGTGTTTTCTAAAAAAAAAAAAACAAAACAAACCAGAAATGTGTCAACTCAAGAGAAAAGTCTTACACTAAGAATTTATACACAATATATTTCAAGTTTAGACCACTGAGCACAGAACTCATACTTAACCTCATGAATTGACTAAAAAGTTTTCATTTACTTATTTCAAAAGCTTGGGGTGTTTTTTTTGTTGGTTTTGCTGCGAGGTTTTTTGTTACAGTTTTAGGGGTCAGGATTTTTATACTATAGGTGGACTTCCTTCAGTTAAAACCAAATTGTAAAGCCTTTTTGATAAAAAACAGGAGGGTCGCACTAAAAGCTTGTCCCAGAATAGAATTGCAATTTGCTGCCTCCCATCCCAACTTCTTTTTTTTTTATTTACTCAAATAAAACAACAATATTTAGGGCATGAATTCCCTGGGTTCTCTACCTCCAGTCTCTCTTCTTCTACAGACATCTACCAGCCCTATACAGTCGTGCAAACTTGGACAACACAGATAATATAGCACACTCACAGATAATATGTTTTGTAAATAAATCAAATTTAGCTTTGTTTGTACACACACTATTCATAGTACAGCACCATATAAAATCAGAGCAGGGGGAGAGAGAGCGTGTGTGTGTGTGTATGTGTAGGCGATGGTGGAAATTAGTAATTTAGCTTTGTGCAACAGGATTCAAACATTCATGCAGTTCAAGAGCCAGCAAAGACGTTGCCATTTCCATTGATAAGCAGATCTACACTTGCAGACTTGTTTTGCTGAATGCTTATTCCAGAAAGCAAGCGGTTCAACCTTTCTATAATAGTAAAAATTTTCATTCATTCTGAACCTGGGAGACATAGTCTGTACATAAAGCTTACATTAGAAAGGAGAACTCTCACCGTAGGATGGATATTATTCAGCAGTGATTTTTGTTTCTGCAGCTCCATGTTGAGTCTCCAGGCAGTAAGCGCATAAACAACAGTTGCTATTTACATTCCACTGGGAGATGTAGAAACTGCATTTGTTATTTATAATATTTATGAAATTAAAGCAACAAGTTCAGACTGTATGTGCAAATGTCTGCAGTAAATTGATTCTCTAGCATTTCCATTTTAAAAAGTGGCACCTGCTATCTTTCCTCTGTGTACATTAGTTCTCTTTCAATTACAAGGACCAAAAACATTTTCACTCCTCAATTTGCACAAGACTTATGAACATTGAGATAGAGTTCAATGTGCCCATTGATTAAATTAGAGCACTCTACTTGATGTGTACAACTCACAGTCTAAAAGAATCCCAGATGAAGTATTGTGACAGCTACTAATGAAAATGATCAGTCCTTCCATTAACTACTTCAGCTAGTTTGATATTCTTCAAGCCTTCAAAATGGTTTTGAGATTACTGTAAGACAATTTTGAGAAATAAATTAGGCAAAAAGTCAAATAAATATGTAGTAAGAATACCAATATTAATAACATAACACCAGTTTATGCATAAAACAAAAGTTCTTGATATTATTGGTGCTTATAATGACTGAGAATTAGTGATTTTTTTTTTTCTTTTCTTCAATTTAGGATGACTAGAGTATAATTTTTATTACATTTTAGAGCATTAGCAGAACTTGAGTTCCCCTTTGTCACAGTTTTATGCAAAGCCACAGGACACAAATTTTTCAGCAAGAATATCAATCAGCATGAATAATCTATTTTACAGAAACTCATTATATAGGGAGAAGAGCATAATGAATCCTTTTATAGTTTGTTTAGTAAATCAAACTCAGTCATATCTCCATAAAAATATACCAGTTAAGAAACCACTTTACTGACAAAATCAGCAGTTTCATTAACCCAAGCTGATCATTTAATCTGAAGTCTGCTAACAAGTCCGGAAAAAACTGCCTAAATATTTGCTGCAGTGATCAGTACAGAATAAGGCAAAAATCAGAAACATTATCCGAAAAATCTTGAAAGTATCATATATTTTAAGTCTTTAGGGCTGTAATAGGTTGAACCTGAGTTGATTACAGGCTTCCTTCCTCTCCCCATGCGGCCCCGTGCAGGTCCAGCGGGAGCCAATGGAGTTTTCTGCAACCAATGCAGCTTGAGTCAAGCTGAGGAGGACATCATGCAGCCAGCACATAAAGGGAAAGAGGCTTTTTCTCCAGCATAAAGCCCAAAGAAAATCATGGCGACTTCAAAGACAGGGAGAAAGAGAAAGTAATGTGGGATGGAGCTGAAATGGTGGCGGGAAAAGAGGGCGGAGTCACGCGCAGCACGAAGCTTAAAAATGCTTTCTCCAGGTCGTGGTAAAAACTTTAATATCACAAACTGTTCTTTCCTCTTTAATCCATTTAAAAAGACACGGGGGGGATGAGAATTCTGTGTGCAGCCTGCGGAAAAAGAAAAGTGGCTACGCCAGGTCACCTAGGAGCTGTAAGAGACTTTTAGAGATTTTGTGAAGAAGAGAACCATTGCTTTCAGGCTGGAATTTGCTTATCCTTAAAACACTCCATGTGTGGCCCATGATTGGCAGTGGGGGAAGACTGCAAGATTCATGGGAGAGATGTTTCTTACGGCAGCAGATTTCAGGTGGGTCTGTTGCTTTTTGGGCAGTTTGGAAACCACATTTAAAGGAGAGAAAAAACCTCTTTTTCCCTAAATATTGGAGAGACTTTTTTAAGAACTGTAAAACTAACCAAATCCATGTTTTGTTATCCTTCGTGTAAGTTGGATAAAGGGAGGGGGTACTGGAAGAGAGGGGAGTTTTGCTTTAATTTCTTATTGTATCTTTTTGCCTTTAATTCTGTTAGTAATAAAACTTTCTTTATACTGTAATTGCTCAAGCGTGTGCCTGTTTTGCCTTGCAAATTTCCAGTCTTCCTCAATATAATCCTATTTCCCCTTACAAAAATAACAGATTTGGTGGAAGCCTGGCACTTAGCCAGTTCAAAGCACAACAGGGCCTTTCTTCAAACTTGAGAAATATTTAATAGAAATTTATATCAAATATATTATTGAACAATACTATCTAATATTTTTCTTTATCTAAATATGTCAAATTATTATATGCTAATGTTCTATGTGGTACACAGAAACCATAAAAAAAGCTTCTTATGCTTGTCCATTGAAACTTCCAAATGAAACATAATGAAGGGAAGGTGTTGCAATGAGTTAAGATATCAAGGAACACAGAATACTCATGGATTATTTTGTCAAATAGCGTATGTTCATAAATAATTATGAAAGCAAATATTAATTTTGATTCTAATTAATTTTTGTATTGAGAATTAGAATTACTTTACTTGCACAGAATCTCAATTAAATTAAATGTACTATTAAAGTATTGAGTTATCAGGTAAAATAAATTAAATATAGAGCATGAATTAACACGGATAAAATTTGAATAGTGCTACAGTACTTTACCTTGTTTGTCTTTATAACAGCCTTGTTAAAATCAGCTACATCTCAAGGACATTTCAGAGTTGATAAAGGCAGTGCAATTGAAAAATTACTACAGTTATATCCACTATCATTACATAGTTATCACACATTAGTTAAGAATTTAATGAATGCAAATGCCTTGATATGGGTTTTCAAAAATGAATTTCATAGAATCACAGAATATGCTAATTTGAAAGGAATCCATATGGATCATCGAGGCCAAGTCCTGGCCCTGCACAGGACACCCCTAGAATCACATCATGTGCCTGAGACTGTTGTCCAAATGCTTCTTGAACTCAGACAGGCTTTGTGCTGTGACCACTTCTCTGGTGAGCCTGTTCCAGGGCTCAGCCACCCCCTAGGTGGAAACCTTTTCTGGATATCATCCCTAAACCTCCCCTGACTCAGCTTCATGGCATTTCCATGAGTCCTGTTACTGCTCAGGGTGAAGAGATCAGTACCCAGCCCTCTCACTTCTCCTTGTGAGGATGCAATGAGGTCTCCCCTCAGTCTCCTCTTCTCCAGGCTGAACAAATCAAGTGACTGCAGCCACTCCTCATTACGGCTTCCCCTCAAGACCCTTCACCATCCTGGTGGCCCTCATTTGGACACTCTCCAATAGCTTAATGTCTTTTTTATATTACAGCACCCAAAACTGCCCCCAGCACTCGAGGTGAGGTCGCCCAGTGCAGAGCAGAGTGGGACAATCCCCTCCCTTGCCCAGCTGGCGATGCTGTGGCTGATGCACCCCAGGTCACATTGGCCCTCTTGGCTGCCAGGGCACTGCGGACTCATGTTCAGCTTGGCATCAACCAGGACCCCTAGGTTCCTTTCTGCAGCTCTGCTTTCCAGCACTTCATTCCCCAGNAATCAAGTGACTGCAGCCACTCCTCATTACGGCTTCCCCTCAAGACCCTTCACCATCCTGGTGGCCCTCATTTGGACACTCTCCAATAGCTTAATGTCTTTTTTATATTACAGCACCCAAAACTGCCCCCAGCACTCGAGGTGAGGTCGCCCAGTGCAGAGCAGAGTGGGACAATCCCCTCCCTTGCCCAGCTGGCGATGCTGTGGCTGATGCACCCCAGGTCACATTGGCCCTCTTGGCTGCCAGGGCACTGCGGACTCATGTTCAGCTTGGCATCAACCAGGACCCCTAGGTTCCTTTCTGCAGCTCTGCTTTCCAGCACTTCATTCCCCAGTCTGCTGTACATCCAGGATTACCCACCTGTTCAGTTTCATATGGGTGGTGACTGCCCAGCCCTCCAATTTGTCTCGGTCTCTGCCTTCAAAGGAATCAACTCCTCCCAGTTTTATATCGTCTGCAAACTTGCTCTGTATCCATTTCAGTCCTGTGTCCAAGTCATTAATGAAGATGTTGAAGAGCACAGGTTCTAAGATGGAGCCCTGCAGTACCCCACTAGTGCTCCTACTACCAACCAACCATGTCTTGCCTGCAAGTGTAGGTCACGACTGCACTCCTACCATTCTCATGCATATTCTCGGCATTGCCTGTACAAACAGCTGCATGTTTATGCCACGTGGATGTCCACAAACTTCCAGTACAAGAGACAAGATTTATAGACGAGCCAGGCAAACACTACTGTCATCAAGCAGGCTACTGCAAATGAACTTGGTACCAGTTAAGACAACAAATTTAGGGTTCCCTCTGCTCCAGGAGTGGTGATTCCTTGGTATAGGTCTAAACAGTAAAACTAATTCTAATGTATATTAAGAATACAGTAGTCCCAGTACCCACCTAACCCTCAGACAAATCTGTTAAATAATAAAGCAAAAAAAAAAAAAAAAGCATGAATCTGCATTTAAGTAGTTATTCTACATGAGAGTAGCAATGAGTGGCTGAGTAGCAACTGAATCCTGAAATACATGTGGTGGCAGGTAGGGGAAGAAACATATTGACTTTTTTTTTCATCTACTGCACAGATAAAAAGGCTATAGTTTTATTAGTTTTGTGTCTGAGATAGATTGTATATTTTTTCCTGTCATTTTTCCCTCAGAAAAGTCTCTGTAGAGTGACCTTTTTCCCTCCACATACCCTTTCTATCTAACCCTTACTTTCTGAAATTTTCATAATCTATTCTGTGCTTCTCTTTATCTTTAAAGTGTTCCCTATAAGAACTCAAAATGCCATGTTACTATAGTAAAATGGCACTATGTTGCAATGATTGATTTGACTACCTTTAAAACTTAAGAGAAAAATTTTAAAATCCCAAAAATGAAAAAAGCTTCTTAAATATTCCATCAACAGCACAGTTCTACTCTTGCCAACATAAGGTTTTTCATTTTATCCCGAAAAGATTGAGAAAAATTCCAAATTGAAATTATAGAAAAAAAAAATTGAATTATCTCCATCAAGAAAAATGAGATCCAATTCCAAACCCCACTATTTTTAGCATACCAAGAAGTTTCAGGGTGTAGTTTGACAGATTGGCTCGCTATGCACTGTGCTAGCAGTTTTATCTGTAGCAATTTCTATTACAACTACAGCTCACAAGTACTCAGAGAGCACATTCAGTTGTACAGTTATTTCATAAGGCACATTATCTGGCAGAAATATCTTCAGAACACACTACAAAAATTACAAAAATACCAAAAACAAGATTGTTTATGGCTCTTATGTGTCAAGGAGTGGGAAACAGAAATCCTACACAATCATTACTGTTTCCTAAATCTGCAGCAGAACTCCTAAGTAGCTGAGTTGTGCTGCTAAAATTAATGTTTTACAATAAGAGACTGCTAAATAAGAGACAGAATGTGATGGGTCATTTAGATGAGGGTGCTATGTAATGAAA
Source organism: Platysteira castanea (assembly GCA_013397175.1). Lineage (NCBI taxonomy): Eukaryota > Metazoa > Chordata > Aves > Passeriformes > Platysteira > Platysteira castanea. The sequence goes on from VYXC01010094.1 coordinate 1,872,138, forward strand.
CTATACAGAGTACTAGATTATTCAGTCTTGTTTTCATAAAATTTAGATTCAATGTCAGATTAAAAAAAAAAAAGAACAAAGCCCATTCTACTGCAGATATTTTGAATATTGCATTGATCTGCATGAACCTTTAGCCTCAAAATATTACAGAGCTGACCTCCAGCTATTTTAACTGTTAAAACATCTGCTAACATTGCTTGCATTATGTTATCAGAATATTATAGAAAGTGAATATGCATCTTGACCAATGTGCTACTGCTGACAAAGGGCACATTAAGATGCAAGAGGTGTTCTACAATGCAGACATTTATACAAAGATTACAGAAGCCAGTTGAAAAGTTTCCAGTTAAAATTACGTGTATCATTAATAGAGAACTTCTAGTCAACAACATCAGATCTATATTATTTTCTCAGCTACTGAGATACTCAGTACAAAAATGGTCACACTAACAAATTTCAAATATATTTTTTAAATTTACTTCAGTATTTTTTTTTCTGCTGGATCAACTTAAAAATGTAGTTTCAGGATACATGCCATTGTCAAGCAGGTGAACTGCAGCTGTACAATATACAGCATCAGGAGAATGTAAAACATATACATCACGGTGGCATACAATTAATTTATGCTGCTTGAAAAGCTTTCTTGCTCCTGAACAAAATAATGATGGGGAAGTTAGTATCCTGTCTTCCATAGAATCAGCTCCTTTTTTTTTTTTTGTTCTGTTATCTTCATCCTTTCGATAAAAACTAAAGCCTATTACAAAAAACCACCTTTTTTTGTCGAAAATTACTTTTCACAGCAGTCCTCAAGTATGAGCAGCAGAGGATCTCATTTGAACAAATGCAACAAGATGTCCTTTCAGCTGTGTTTTTTCCCCTTTCATGAACCTGCCACATGCATTTTACTGCTTTTTGACAATAAAATTGCACCATAGCATACAACATACACAAATTTCAGATACATGAATCTGTTCCTACAGAAATTTCTAACTGGAAGCTTTCTTTCTCCTTTGTTTCTTTCAACATTCCTAAGCAATTATTTTCCTAAAACAATGCACAAGTCTGAATGACAACATTGTTCAGAGTTTTTGTTGTGGTAGAATGGCTTTTAGTTTAAGTCTACTAATATGTACAGCTGTATAAAAGCTTTTGCTAGCCTATCATCTGTAGGTAAAAATGTGACTGCAGAGATCCGTAAGTGGGGCCTTTTACTTGGAGCAGCCAAAGTGGTCTTTCATTAGAGAGACAAACATCTACCACTTAGCAACTAGATAGCATTCACTTTCCACAGCTAATTTTAAAGAATTTGTCCTTGAATGTCTATTGCTGCTTGGGGAAAACAAAAAGAAAAGTGTAGAGTGGATATGTTGTGTTCAGTAAAATAAAATAAAGGCACAGAGAAGTCTCAATTACTTAGTCTAATTTCCTTTGTTATTTTCAGCTTTTCTTTTTCTGGCTAATACCTTATGACTAAAGTATAAGACCAAGTTTTAATGATAATGGCAGATTAGTTCAAATTCGCTTCCTCTTTGACCTGAAGCTATATTAAAACTTGGATGTATTTTGTTACCCAAGTCAAAGCCTACATTGAGAACTGTAAGTGACCTGTTGGCTGAAGTAAATCAATACCTTGAGATCCTGGGCCAGACCAAAGCTGTTTCTCAGTTGCCAGACTGCCCAGGGTATTGCACAGATCCAGAGCAGGGGTAAAAGGATTAAAACAGTTTGAATATAGAACAGATATTTTTAGCTTGCAGGAAATTATTCAGCAGCAGAAGCTATAGTAGAAAAGTGACATACTCAAAGGGGCAGAGGTGCTTGATTACCGAATTTGATCTACTCTACAAGCTAGTACCTGTAAGACCGTGAAAAGAGTTTAAGCGCGTAAGCCTCCCCAAGCGGTACACTGGAACCCCCAGAACATCACCCGCCTGTGTGGGCAGGAAAACATTTCGGCTAGGTTGTCATATTAAGTGTTATTGATACAACACAGTTGAGCCATGTTCCTGACATCACACTGAGAAATGGGTTGAAATAGAGGAAAACTGCAAGGTATGAAACTCGTAACTGAAAGGAAATGAAAAGCCTCCCAAAAACACGGCATCTTAGTTCAGCATTCAGTATAAAACACCCCTCTTTACAGGTGAACAGCTGCTGCACACTTCCCTGTGGTAAAAAACACAGCTACTAAGTAAATGCAATTTGGCAGAGGCATCCACTGAGGCTCCCACCAGTTTGCACATGCTGAGACACTCAAATAATTTGTGTTTCATTATAAGGCTTTTAAGCTGGTTTTGGCATTCACATGGAGTTACAGTCACAGCAACCCTGCTCTGGACAGTACAGGCAGCACGTGAAAGGTCAGTAGTAGATTTTCAGTATGAACAGCAGTGAGGCTGGTATCCTGAAACAGTACACTCAACAGTAAGGCTCTCCAGACGCTCAGAGGAGGGTAAGAATGTCAGGTAAAAAATTTGTTATAAAAAATATGCCATTATTTGGTACTCTCAGGTTTGAGCCAAAGCTACTGACATTAAAAAAATAAAATTAAAAATGTTGAAATAAATGTGTATCTTAGCAGGCCCAGTCATTCAATCACTGCTGCAGAAGGGGTTTCGAGCCAGAAAGATTCACCCAAATGGCAGTATGTAATTAAAGGTGCAGATGTCAAGACAAGGTGGTCCTCATCCTTTTTGCCTCCACATCACTTGAATGTGAAAAAACTATTCCATAAAGAAATAAAACTCAAAGAAAAATTACTTGTTCTTTACTGAAAGTTTGATTATACTTGGAAAAGAGAATGTTCTTTTATTAATTCTAGATAGATGAACTGCCTAGAGATGAGTTGACTAAAGATGACTTAACAGCCAATTACTGGTTAGAGATCTAATAGCATCTACAGCACATGACAGAGGTTGCTAATGAGTTACACCCCTGAAAAAGAATTCATGAGCCAGATGTTCAGAAAATACTACTTGTATTATAAGGACTTAAACAAGGATTTTTAAAGCGCTCTTCTTTACACTTCCTTACTGCTTGCTTTTTAAGAGGTACAAGGTTTCATTTTTGTTTTACAACTTATGAAAGAAAAAAAAATTCCTTATTTCCCTTGCTAATTATTTTGTGATGCCATAGACTGTATCAGTCAGAGCAAAGTCAGTAGTAAAGGAACATTTAATGACATGCATAACCTCTGAACGCATATGATCCTGTAAGTAGATAGTGTGGCATAAAAAGTATTCAATACGTTGAAAAAAAAGAAGCCAGTGTAGCTGTTGCAATAGCACTTCAAATTCAAAGAAGTGTTTGCATTTGCTTTCAACTAACACCTTCTGAAAAAGATACCTTATCTGAAAGAACACTTTTCCCTATTCTTTGAGCTAGTTACACAAGGCAAAAGTTTCCCTTATTGGGAAAAAACACAGAGGAAACAAGTTTAAAAACATTTTCTTCAAATTATGTTGAATAAGTCTTGGGTTTAATCATTTTTTAAAATTATGAACCATTCAATGAGTGTGATTGTTACGGCAAACATCTATGCTTCCTTCATTTCTAAAAGGATTCAAAGCTCCCGACCAACTAACCCCTTAGGATATATGGGAGATCACAGGGGGTGGGAGGAAAAGGACTGTGAGAGACAAAATTTCCTTGGAAACGACCCCAGAGGTTCAGCTTGATGTGAATCCAATTATTCTTCAGTATCAAACAACAGCTAATTTTTTAGTAACTAATTAAGGTAAAAGGAAGATATTATTGTGTATTACACTCAGAGAAATGTTTGTCCTCAACTTCTTTATAAGACAGCTGCATAATGACAGAAATTATTATAAGGAAAAGAAATTAAAATAATAACAAAGAAATAAAGAGGAAAGAAAAATAAAGTTTTAAGTTAAATAAAAACCACATTTGAATGAATGAAAATTAAATGGCTTTGAATGAAATTATAAAATGTACATTTCGAAATTCAGTGTAAATTTTCTTTCTGAATGAGGGAGAAAGCAGGAGTGTACAGAAAGAAGACAGCCAGCCCAATAATTAACTGCATTTCCCATTACGCACTTGAACACATGCTGCTTATTGGAGAAGATCAATAATGAACATGGATTGAGCATTAGTACTAGATACAATATATGGATTTTCAGTATTTCTTTGTTCAGGGGTGGCATTTTGTGTTTTCTGAACCTGAATGTTTAATGTCAAAGCATTGTTAAAAATCTATAAATCGCCCACCTGAAAGAAGCTCAGTGCTATCAGCCCCACCCATCATTGCTAAGATGACTGTCAGCTTTATGAGAGTCTCCTTTACTCCTCTTTCTACACCTAAAAAAAGCAGAAGTCTTAGGACTCATTTAATTTTGACATAAGTTAATTATGGCAATTAACATGAGGATACACTTGACTGTGAAGACACTGTAGCCTCCAGTCTGACAGAAACCAGCATCTGTTCCATTAACCCACTGTAAATTACATCCTCAGGAAAAAAGAACAGGTTAGAGCATCATAAAAATCCTCCTTCTCTTTTAATCACTAGTGGGCTATTTCCATACACCCACTCCAGATGCACATGTGTAGAGACATAAATACATACATACCTACGTATATACATATTTATGAATACACATATTCATAGTTATGTACACTGAGCAAGGATAAGTTGTCCTTTCATTTGTAGAAGGTTATAAATTTTTGCATTCTCTAACGTATGAGTTTTAGTTATATTGGAATATTTGAATGGTGACATTCAAGAATGGCCCATCTTAGAAATCAATAACAAAAATGCTTTGTGCACTCATTCAGAGTCAATGCAAGCTCACCAGCACGCTCCAGTCAGCTGGCTCCTTATCTCCACGACAGACAATGAAATTGGGCAAGTTTTGTTTGGCAGATGTAATGAAACTCTCTTAATACATTTTTGTTTGCGTTTTGGTTTTTGTTTGGTTGGCTCAGTTTTTGGTATTTTTTGGGGGGAGGGGGTTGTTTTTGCTGGGGGTGGTTTCTTCCATTAATGATAGCTCCTGTAGAGAGTGCTGGCTTTGTTGCATTCAGTGTTTATTTTCAAATGAGAAATTAGGTGATTGATAAAGAACCCATTCTAAGCCAATGTGCATATGAGTTCTCTATTTCTCCATCTGTTCCTAGAAGAAAAATTTAGTAATGCTTCCAATATCATATTAATAGATCCATTATCACATGATTTTTAACAAAACTGCAGTTTTGAAAGCCATTCCAAATACCTATCAGAGGCTACTCATACAGTTTTCTTCTTGGTAACACTCTCAAGTGCTTGCATGAAACATCAGTCCACAGTTTTTGTACAGGGTTATATCACCAAAAAAAGTATTTCCAAATGAGAAGTGTTGCCTGCCAGTTGCATAGGCTGCTTTGTTAGCTGGAGTCCCAGGGGCCTGAGACGATGAACGATCCATTTTAATGACACCCCACCATACTCTACCACATGCAACAAAGGACTCCTTCTGACGAGGCCCCAGGGCATGAAAGCAATCATTAGTAACTTCCCGGATTTCATAATATTACTACAGAATTATAGCATGTAACAGGTATAAGTACAAACAAATCCAGATGGTTGCTGGGATGAAATCCTGCCTTTCAGGTTCCAAAAGCGGTTTGGATTATAGATCTAGTGCTGGGTGCCACGTGGATGTTTTGACCTGTATGCACTGCCATACATGGAGGCCTTACGTTCGGTTAAAACAAAAATTACCCAGCACCAGATATTTTATGCTTCACATGCACGATGCTTGTTGGTTCATTGCACAGGCAAGAACTCAACTGGCTCAATACCAGCTGTATTCCACATATTAAGACACATTTCGCTAGTAGCGTAAGATGTTTTATCTGAGAAGAAATACAGCAAAATCACTGGCCAAACTGCATCACAGTGGTTTATAGCCTAGAATATACCTAAGTAAACAAACCAACTAGAACAAAAGAGCTGGCTTCATCATAACCTCCATGTATATATCATTGCACAAATCAGGTCTGGAGGAGACATCACTGTAACAGCAGTATTCTCTTCTATGTACAGTGTGTAGTACTATGCACAGCTGGAGGCAGATTTAAGGTTATACTGACTGCTAGAACTAAGACTTCCCGCACTGTAGATAACCAGAGTCTAAGACAGCCATATTAGTTTAAAATACTTGGTTCATTCAGAGCATATATGTTGTGTAGTATGCATATATATAAAAGCACACTGAAGCTTATACTTTGACACAAAATATTTATGAGAGAATTTTGTGCTCAGTCTTTCTTTGATGATCATGATATGAAGGTATTTCATGATTAGATATTCTGCATCTTTTGTTGAAAATGTTGATTTGCCTATGATTCTGAAAAACAGCGGTTTGGTAGTATTTTTCAAGTATCTTCTTAAAATTTTGCTGATAAATTTCTTCCCTGAAGTGAATGGCTTATTTGTTCAAGTGGGCAATGAAACTAGTAGCTGTAGGATAAAGGACTTTAGTCCCATTAGCAAAAAGATCCCACTTTAATGATTGGGAAAAAAAAAACAAACCAAAAAACCTGCTATAAGATGCCTTCATGCATAAAATAAGGAAGTAGAATAGGTGTACCTCTTTCCATTAAAATGTAAACTAACACCACATAGAAATTACGCTTGAGGTTTGCAATGAGACAGCTGGTTTTAAATAAGATTGTAAGATTAAGAATAAATTTTACAATAGTATTAACAGAACAGCAACTGAATAGCTACAATTCAACTAAAGAAACCACCCACTGGCCTCCAAGGAAGGCAAAATTAACTATAGCAAGGAGGTGCCTGTGAGAAAGGAGCCTTGATTATCCAAGCACACACTGGCCATCTGATCTTAGATGTTGGCAATATGTAGTACAATTATTTGGATAATCATAGTATTGGCTGCTGCCATATGTTTCATTAAACAAACCTTTGGCTTGGGAACAGGCTGTAAGCAAACCTGTTAGAACTGAAATGGAGATACCTGAACTCTTAAAAGGGGTGGCAAAGCTTAATGAAAGAGAATTAGTGGCAACACATAAGCCCAAATACCAGTTAAACCAGAAAGGCCCCTGATAATTTAGCCTCCAAAAGACACAAGGTGATGTCAAACCAATGCAGGCAATTCAGGAAAGTGGCATCTTTTGAAATTCAGCAGTGGACTAAACTTTTTTAAAAAAGAACAATATAACATTTATGAAATAAAACAAGGTTCCTTTTTATGAAGCCTTTCTTAAGAAGGGAAAACTCAAGAACATTTAGAATCATGTCTGTTGTCCCAGAAATTGAGTGAGTTAATTAAATATCTCAGATAGCAGGTGTTTAAGTAAAATTCTCAGCAGAATGAGCTGCACATGTTATCTTCACTCAACTGTATTTAGCATTGGTGGTAATTGTTGATTTAACTGAGCAAAGACATTACTTCAGTGAAAGTATCTCACTGTTTCTTTTCTTTGTAAAGATAACATTTACACATTTTGGTAAACATGTTTTACATAGGCATTTTGCATCTGGACTAAAACATTCACCTGTCCCTTCCCTCCTACTATGGAAACAGAGTGCCAGTTAAAATAGTTGAACCAGTGCGATTTAGTCAGTCTCTAAATTCTGGATCAGTATTGTCTTGTTTTCCTGGAACACATTCTCTTTATGCCCCAAAGAATTTTACCAAGTTTGGGCACATAGAGGTTCTTCTCTGGACTCTCCACCAAAAAAATTTTATTCTAGGATACAGTTTTAAAATTAAATTGTTTGGAATATTTTTGCAGAGAAGCCTTTATGTTACATTAGTCCACTTTCTTCAAGACACTATTCCTACAATAAAAGAAGCTTATCTGTGGTTCTGCTAAAAAAAATACAGAAGTGATTACATAAATTACTGAATTAGTGCCAATATAGATCTATTGATACCACTGCCAATAAGTGTAATGTATGTGTAGAGATAATTTCTCATAGATGATCAAAAAGTAGCTTTCAAATGGGCTGGGATTCATTTTAGAGGAGTACAGATCCTACAAAAATAAAAAGCATAGTCTATCTAATTTTGCTGAATGAATTGTCAATATAAATTGAAAGAAACACAGCACTTTTGCATGCCTAAACAGTTTGTTGTGGCAACCTGAAATGTTTTGACATTTTTAGCTCCTGGTTCTCGAATTGCTGTATCATCAGATGAGGTACAGCTGCAAATTCAGAGGGATCTACCACTGCATCAGCCATTATGGACTCCAGCCATGTGCTCATATGCCAAATTGGTAGTCAAACACTCCCTACTGGCTGGATACGACAGTTACCACTTGATCCAAATGATCTTTAATTGTCACGTTGCAGCACATTGATCATGCAAAACTTGGTGGAGTGCTCTAACTTGTCATTGTGTTTGGCATAAAGCACTGTCATTTTAGCTTGTTACTATTCAAATATGGTATCAGGTGTCATTTTTATTTTCTTCCAAGAAGCTGACGAGCCTGGGCACCAAAGCTGCCTGGGCACCAGCAAGGCTTGCTGCACAGACCACCAGCACCTGCTGCTATCCCAGTGTCCTATGGCACAGAGCATTTGCACAAGTTAATCCCTTTTGCAAACCTTTGTTTTCTTTCAGATTTCAGTACAGAGCAGCTACGCTGTTTGCCTTCATATAAAGGTCTAATATCACTGTGACAAACTAAACAAGTAGCTAGTTTTATGACTCAAATGCATGCCAGAAATTTTCTTCCTGTGCCTAACGGGGGGATTATACCAGGCAAGTATCAAGAGCTGTTCCTTAAGATTCCCTTGTTATCGTGCCATTACAGGTAGGTTTGCTCTAGTGTCCCAAATTTTGTCACTTTTATTTGATTCTGGGTTTACCAGTTAAACCACAGATTTTATCAGCTTTGAATCAAGCTTTCATTGTGAAAAGAACAGTTAAATAATTCTAATAATCCATGTTACAATTACCAGCATGATGTGAAATCTCATAAGATACATTGATCTTTTTAAAATATATCAGTTCATGAATAGCTCTTTGAAAAGTGACTAGTCAAAACATTTTTTTCCTCTTATACAGTTTAAATTAATAACATCACACAGCTCATAATGGTTATATCAAAACATTACAAATTTTAACTGAAATATCATCCTAACCATCCTGCATTCTAATGCACCTCTTGATGACTTCCCTATCCCTATCATTTGGCAATAAGCAGGTAAGTATTCTGTTACTTCAAAAACAAGTATTCCACAGTTCAGAAAGTTGCAACCTTACACTAAGTACGAAAAAACCCCTCCTTACAAACATTATTTGAATTAGTATTTCAAATGGAGTTTCCAATGTCTCGCTATTAATATTTCAGAAAAGGGTGTCTAAAAAGCATAAAGCCAGAGGGCCAGGAGTCAAGTACTGCTTCTAGCCAGATCCAGAAAACAGTCTCTAAATATAGCAGTTAGAAATCACTTAGTGCCTCCTGTCATGTCACCAGCCCTTTATACTGGAAATTACTATTCTAGGGAAGAAAGTTTGCCAAATAGTCACTTCCTTTTATTTTTTTTTCAGTAGCTCTTGTTACTATTTCACACAAAAATCCCATGTTTTTTCTTTCAAGATCACACATTTAGGTACAATTTACTAAACTCCCTGTAAAGGGTACAGGCTTACGTGAACATTAAATAAGAATGCACGTTTCTCTGTCACACATCGCTGAATGAATGGAAAGTGCCTGCAGCACTTTAGGATTAGGGCTATTTTATTTTGACCACTAAGGGGCCATTTGTGCTTTCTCCTACTCCTCTTTCTTACACACATCCTCCTTACTCCTTTCCCCTCCTGTTGTTACTCCTCCAGGAGTGCCCGGTCAGACAGAGCCGTGGCAGTCCTGGGGGCAAAGAAAGTGAGACTAAAGTGGTTCCTTGCCTTAAACATGCTGACATTCAAGACTTAAAAATAAACATCAGCTTTTCAGCAACTGCTGTAATAAGAGCCACACAAGAGCGCAGATAGCCCTTATCAAATCAAGATAACAGTGAAACACCCGTGGTCACAGTGAATTGGAGGGGATGTTCACGGGTGAAGACACTTACTACTGAGTAGTACAATAAAAATAAAATCTGATTTGACAGTAATGTCTGCTTTTCACAGAACTGCTAAAACACCCTGAAGATAAAAGACTTTGCCTGGACGACTGCTTGCATCTAAAGCTACTGAAGTAAAATCTTAAACAAAAAGACCCACCGCTCACACACACTCCTTACCCAAAAACAACAGGAAGAAAATCCACCTAAATAGGTAGAGTTTAGATTCCACTGACTGCTGAAACTCCCATAAAACCTTATCTAGCTACTGCTTTTTTTTTTCCTAAAGACATTGAAAAAAGCAGAAGTAAGACGCATCAGAGAAAATTGATACTGTTTTTTCAGCACCTAAGCTTAAAGAAAAAGGCAGTTTATCATGTTAATGTTTTTTTTCCCCCCCCAACTTCCTAGTACACCATAAGGTCACAGAGAGGAGGCAAAACAGAAAAGAGTGCACTGTTTGTATAACAGCTACCTGAATAATCTTACAACAGAGAACAAATGCCTCCATCAATAGCATTGAGCAGCCACTCTAGACCACCTGGGATTCAAAGAAATCATTCCAGCAGACAAGAACTTCAAGTTAGGGATGTTACCTCTTTGTGAGTTTTGCTGGTTAAGCCAGGTCTTGCCTTTCTTTAAATACAGGCATTTACATAAGGAAGGCAACAGGAGGACTGTGCATTTTCTTTGTGTTGTTCAAGGCTCTTTGATATACTGACTTTTCCCCTAAAAATTAAGACCTAAATCCAGAAGTAACTAAACGTTACTGACAAAATTATTCAGAGTGACACAGAAAAGTCATCCTCAGGGAAAGAAAGTAACGAAAATAAGTGAGAAAACACAAACCTCCTCCACTATTAGTAAAAACTGGCATTTTCTTCACTAGCAGGTGCTGACACAATTATAGAAAAATAAAAAGCAACAGCTGAGGCTTAATAGGGAACTTTGGCTTGCTTGAAGACCAGTAGCTGACAGCTTACCAAATATAGCCTATACATAGCTGATGCTCTAACAGAAGCTTGTGCATTTTAGTACTGACAGCAAACAACCCAATATTCCCCCCCTACGCTAAAGCTTTACCTTCAAGCAGATTCAAACACTGCTAAAATACCAGAAGTTACAAACACTGAGTCTTTCACAGCTCTCAGTAGAAGTCTAATGCCCATATCTTACCCAGGTGTTTAATCCTCAAAAGGCTGAAGGCAGCTGTCAGGTACAGTCAGATACTCGGAAGATCACTAGAGAGAAAGATGTAACTATCACTGCAGCTGCTTTGGGCAGGAGTCTAAAGCCGACATGTTTCTTGCAACGGGGATATAAAGAGATTTTCGGGTATTTGCAACCTCACTTGTACTGGAGAGTCCTGCATCAACAAGCATAATTCATCTGCATAATCACTACAACTCCAGTATTTCAGCTCAATCACACAGGCAGAAATTCTAAGAAAGACTCAGCTGCTGCATCTGCATAGCTCAATTATACACGAGCTGTACAGACAGCAGGCTTCACAAGTGCTGCTTGGCTTCACAGTGGCTGAGTGCCACAGAGCTGGCTGGGGGAAGGGGGAACATACACATGTAATACTGAGAAGAAAAATATCTCAAGTACAAAGAAGTCCAGAGCTATGTTGGAAAATTAACACTCTAATTTCAGGGACATAGCTATAACACAGATTTAGGTTAAGAAAGAGGACAGGTTACTCAGTTGTCCTTATATCACTTAACATATTTAGACCTCAGCCAAAAATTAAGAGTACTTTAACATTCTTACCAGAAGCTTGTATTTCACAGTTTGTGAAACTGTTGACAAACAGGTAGTCCTTGAACTATCTCTCATTAAGAAAACAAACAAAAAGACTCCAAACCACAAAAACCTTAGTTCTTAATGCAGTAACTTGATTTCACCTACTAAATTAGCTCCTTGCTTTGCTCTCCAACACTCTTCAGGAAGCTCTCTCCCCTAAACATCTTTTAAATAACACATCAACTCACAATTTCACCTTCATTTGAAACTGGTGAAATTAATTAGACTCAAGGAGGTTAATTAGAATCAGATGCTGAAATTTTCTCTTTGGGCTTGTTTCTGTCATCACAGCAGTGTAAGAGTGAGGTCATATTTGTAAAAAAAATTTGGTCTGATCACTATCTCCTCTAATGTTTCCTCTACCCATAGATAACCAAAGCATGGAAAGGTTGAAAATAAAAAGCTTGGAAAAAAATGGTCCTGCTGGACAACAAGTTGGCCATGACCAAGCAACATGCCCCTCTGACAAATGTGGCCAACAGCCTCCTGGGCCACTGAGTATTCCTAACAGGTCAGTGGGGATCCTTCCCCTCTACTCAGCCCTGGGAAGATACGTCTGGAGTGCTGGGTCTAGTGCTGGATTCCCTGACACTAGAATTGGACATACTGGAGAAAAAGCCAACAATGGGCCACAAAGATGATTAAGGGACTGAAGCATCTCTCATGCGAGGCTCAGGTTGAGGGAGCTCGGAGTGCTCACCCTGGAGAAGAGAAGGCTCGGGGGGATCTCATCGCATATATAAAAATCTGATGGGGAAAGGCAAAAAAAGATGAAGCTGCACTCTTTTCAGCATTCCCCAGTGACAGGACAAGAGATAATAGGCACAAATTAAAATGTAGAAAATTCATTTTAAATGCAATAAAATATTTTTCTTGTGAGGGTGGTCAAATACCACCTCACAGGTTACCCAGAGGTCTCCAACCTCACAGATATTCAAACCCTAACTAGGCATGGGTCCTAACCTACTCTAACTGACCCTGCTTTGAGCAGGGGAAGTTAAACTAGATGATGTCATGAGGTCCTGGCCAACCTCCCTCGTTTTGTGATAACTCTGTAATGTGCTATGGTAACTTTGAAAAAACTCCTTCTGCAAAAACATAATAAATACGAAATATTCCAAATATAACAAACCTTTATAGCTGCCAGGAAAAAAAATGTTTCTGCTTACAGAGAACTGCTCTTTGAAGTATTTTTGTACCTTTTAAGGTAGAGAAATCAAACAAGCATGATTTTGAAGGAAATGACAGAAAAACATCTATTTTCAAGCTTGTAAGGGAATATTAAACTAGCAGTCATATAATGAAAAAAGCTGTTTAACTAATAATCTTCTTTGAGTATTGCAAACCATGTTCACTCTTTCATAAAATTCAATTCTGCAAGGCTTAGTCAATGTGAAAATGCATTTAAACTTGCAATGCAAATATTCCTAAATATTCCTCTGAAGGGTTCTCTCAAGGTATTTCTGTGGTTGGGTTCCACTCTCTCCTGTGTCCTATATCTTGTATAACCCAATTCTATTAATTACAGAAGGTAAAATATCAGCCGGTTGCATGTTTAATTAGGGAAAAAGGAAAGACTTGAAAAACAAACATGTTCAATGTTACAGCTAGATTGTAAGATTATGAGATGTGATTGAAGTTATTTTGGTTTTCACTTCTTCACTTTTAATGATATCCATTAAAAGTAGAACCATCTTGGGAAGCTGTGTCTTTTCAGAAATATATAAATAATCCCCCTGTACTACTATTGCTGTTAAATATTGATGTCTGAGAAAATAGTTTACTTCAGGAGAGAGCAATTCATAGCATCCAAGACTCTAAGAAGCAGAGTCTAGTTAAGTTTTCTCATTGAAGATACAGTCTGAACATTTGAAAATAGACTCTAAAATAAGAAGAGGATAAAACTACCTATTCTTAGACTTGTCAAGCTTTCATGTGTTTCAGCAGCAGAGAATAAATGACTTATTCCTGCCTCTATTGAGGTTACTGGCAAATTTCCCATTACCTTCAGTGAAGGGAGGGACTGTCACTGTGGGTCTCTGAGGGTGAGAGTGATTCATAACAATAAAGCAATGTGGATCACTGTGCAAAAAGACCAAAGGAGTTGCATCAAGAACACATAGCGAGACGCTTTGGTGTTCATTTCCCTCTGAAAGCCTATGTTGTTCACTGTCCCTTTTCCATGGAAGCCAGTCCTCTTCAAAGTCTGAATGATACCTCACAGGCACACAATCCAAGATTCAAACATTCTGAGGAGGTGTCTGATGTATTTCTTCTTTCCCTTTTCAAAAGAAATTAGCCATATCCAAATAAATAGCACTTGCATGTGGCCTCTAATTAAATTCATGCTTCACAATAACCCTGTTGCCATGATGTTGTGTACATTACCTTCCTATAGCCACCCTCCCAAAAACATTGCTGTGCATGGTGAGAAAGCAGCCAGTGGCTCAACAAACTGCAATCCTGGTTTTACAGTTACCGAGGCTGAGGCAGTGCAGTTTCTTCTTTTGGAAAGCTGTGAAGCCTGTGTCCCACTAACATTTCTGATGTTTGCTTCTAACCAGGAAGATAAAATGCTTCCTTCTAGTGCAGTTAGCCCAATAGCTTCACAAAATCTAGGAGCCTGATACAATTCTAGCATCATAAACTGCTATAAGGCATTTACAAGAGAAGCAGACACATATGCTCTATAGTTCTATACTGCTTTCCACATCAATCGTTTATGTTGAAATGCCAATGAAAGTCTACACATACCAGCTTCTGAAAGTACCCTGGTAAATACTTTATATCCACTGTTTAAAGGAGGCCATAAACTCAAAATGTATCAACTGGCAACATTTCTGTTTGCTTGTTTGATTTGAGAAAATATCATAGAATTTCAAGTAGTGAGTTAATCTCCCTGAAGATAATTTGAGGTTATTTTAAAATTTTAATTACTAAGGGATAAACAATTCAGATTTTGCTATTTGTTTCCTTTATTTTTTTCTCTTATGTAGAGTTCAAATATGGAGGGTCAATCAAAAAATTTTAAAATTACACATGCATATCAGGTCCTTTCCCGTGTTGTATATCACATCAGCATCAAAATTTGCACATGCGCTTCTTGGAAGTGTTATTCTATGAAGGTTTGACTCCTGTAAGCTTTCTAAAAGGTGATTTGGTGGGGGGGAAAAGGGATGACCACAATGAAGAGAGTACCCTACAAGAGATCTGTGATGATGTTGCAGGGTCAACCAGAAAGTTGTACCTGCACAAGGCAGACACGACTCAAGAGCACTCTCTGCCAGGGCAGGTGTCCAGCTGAGTCCTATCGGTGGTAAAAAAGGCTGACTTCTTCATCACCCATCCTGACCAAGAAACACTTCACCTTTTCTTCAGGGCAGTTTCTTTACAGATGTGCACCAGGCAACTGTGCCAGTAAGATTAAATGTGGCTGCTGTGCAAAAACTACTTTGGAGCTTAAATAGGAATATTTAGGCCTATCATCACTTAGAAAGTATCTTTGCTGAGAAAATGCTTAGTAGCAATTCAGATATTACCACAATAGAAATAAAAAGTTTCATTTGTTTTGCTATGGCACTCAGTAATTAGCTTTTAAATCTTTCAAGGTTAAAATTTCCTTATTGCAATGCAATTACTATAGTTGTTATGTTATCCTCATTATAATGGAATTTCATTAACAATATCATCTAAAGCAGAAATTGTCTTACCACTTAAAGGTCAGTTACTTTCAAATTTGCCTGTTCCATATTAAAAAAAAAAAAAAAAAGAGGCCTGTTACAATTCCAGATTTTAAAATATCTTAAGGCTCTGTGAAACTTAATGAACAATTGGTTATTTGCTTTGGGTAGATGTACTTAACAAGAATAAGAGACAATTCAATAGAAAATATTTGATTTATGTTTACTGCAGTTTATATTTGGCATGTTTGTAAGCATAGTTTATAGCTGGTAGAAGACAGCACTAGACCAGAATTCTAACAGGTATATTTATAGGATTAGCATGCATTAGCATTAACTAGATATAGTAACTATATCTGTTAGTGCAAAAACTGAACTGTGAAGATTTTTTTCCCCCAGATACCTTATTTTGCATTTTTTTCAGTCCTGAAGTTAGAAAATTCAAGCTAAATTTTAAGACAATCTTCTTCACAAAGAAGTTCATATACCTGTTTTAAACCCTTAGATAGCTATGAAAATACATTATGATATGATTTTCCAAGTCTTAATTTCTTTCCTTTCCCCCCACCCTCTATATTTTATTCCTCCTTTTAGCAACTTTTGTTTTGCTTATGACAGAATGAAGCTCATGCAGGCAACTGTCAGAGGATTAAAAGGCAAAAGATTTTATTCAAGCTTTCAAAACTTTTTTTGTTATTGTCATTAGATTCCTTGTAACTTATGAAATTTAGCTTCATTCTGAACAATTTATCAGCATACTGAAATGTAAAAGATTATCTGTTAAATTAAAATGCCAAAAACTCCATTATTTACTATCTGATAAAGTATTAGAAATTCAATTAATTTCACAGAGATATGCCGTAGTGCATTATGCTCCCTTAATGGCTTGGGGGGCCTTTAGAAAAGATTTTAAACAACTGATGACTGAAAGAACCAAGAATATGGTCATTTTAATATTGAAAATAAAGTTTCAAAAGAAAGATTAATTAAGTTGGGCCAAAATATTTTTAAAGCTTAACTACTTAGTTTCATTTTGCCCTTTTAAACTGCTTGTATGAAAAGCAAACTCTCCAAACAAAGGAAATTTTCAAGACATCTAGAAGCCAAAATATTTTGTTTCCAAAGTTCTGGAAGAGTCTATATGAAACCATGCAACTTACTGAAACAAACACAAATTTGATAAACATATTGTGTTAATAAATATTCTGATGCCTTAGGTTTTAACTTTTATATTTTTCAAATCCTGTACTGCCTAGTGTGTAACTCTGAAGTTTCTTGTGGCCTGTTAGCTGCTGTTCTCTCATGCTAGTCAGACATAACCACCCCATCTAGGTTTGCTCTCCAAGCGCACCTATATTGTCCCAGGCCTCAAAATACGTAAACTAAGGCCTCTTAAGAGGAGGGCAAACTTGGGGTAGTTACATCATTAACTGGGATTATAATTGGAGAATTGATCCTGATACGCAAATGGACCAAACCTATAAAAGTGTGAAGAACTCATGACCTGCGGTCCATCATGGTTGTAGTCTTTGACTCCCCTGGGTGTACCTTTGAAGGCCCTTCAAATAAATACCTACCTTTATTCCCTTATTCTTGTTTAGTCTCTGCTTTTAGGTGGCCACCCCAGACATCATCTCCTTTTGCAAATAAAATATTGTCAGTGTTGTGCAAATATAGTTCTGCTTGTTAGTTCCATTGAACATAGGAATTTGTATCACTAGTTATCTGCTCTGCAGTTTTATTCAAAGCAGTAAGGAAAAGCATATTGCATTCCTTCCAAAAGTTTAAGTGAATGTATACCTAATGCCTTTATTTATTTGGCAACTCATCCTGAATTATTTTTGATTACTTTTTATTTGTGAGCAACAACTAACACATAGACCAGTTTCAAAAACCAGCAAAGTGAGACTAGCATTACATTTATCCTAATGTTTTCTCTTAGAAGTATTGCAAAAACAATTCACAAGAAATTACTAAAACCATTACTAAAAAACTACATTTCATTATTCCTCTTCCCTCAGCCTAGTTCTTTGCTTTGAGGACAGCCTTTGAAATTAATTGAATAAATTTATATGCTCAAAAATTATTAATAAAACTGCACATTATTTCTCCAAAGCCACATGGATTGGTGGAAATGCTAATATGTCATAATATGTGTCATTGCTTTATTTAACTCTTTATAGAAATCAATTACCTGGTGTGACAAGTGGTCATACTATTTTGTTATTATTTTTGTTGTGAAAACAGCAACAATACTTGCAACAGAAGTAAATACACCAGTCTCACTGCCTTTTTATAGAATGTCCTAAAGGATGGACATGGCATCTTTGAAGAAAATACCATAGCAAAAATAATTTCTTTTTTCAATTAACTCCTGTTTCATTTCAATATGGCATAATAGTCAAGTATGGAAGTGGTCTCCAGACATTTCTGCAATCCAGAGTATATTTCTAGAGATTTTCTTCTAAATAATGGGCTGTAGCTAAGATCTGTTGTTTGCTGTTAACAATCACATTATTCTTGTTAAAGGGGGAGGAAACAAGGATGAGGCAGGGTGAGGGGCAGAGGGGTTTGCAGGGTCCTTCAAGGTATGAATTCCTATTCCTTTGTATGAGAGTCATGCAAGCTGTAGGAATAGTTCCAGAGTGGAACAAGAGCAATGGAGCCAAAAGCTGCTTTCCCTTGGTGAACACTTCCTATATAAACATAGGAGATATTGTTATTCTTTTCTTGTCGTTGTAGAACATATTTGCCTCATAACCTCCACAACCTCCAAGATTTTATTACAAATTGGTGATACCTTTACCTATTTCATAGATCTTTCTGTTAAGTGTCAAATAACTCAAATCCTTTGAGTGCATTTATCCACAAAATCAATGAATTTCAGTACACAATATTTAGAAAATTTCTGCCATATTTTGAAACCCTACTTTTGCTTTGATGGAATCAATTTCTTTATAAAAAGGCTTATACTGTTAACTTGAACCTTCATAAACTTTCAACATTGTTCCCATGATTGTCTTGAAAACATGGCACAGTAGAAAAGAAGTTGGTCTCATTCAGCCTAGGTTTTAGGACACAGAATCATCTCGTTATTAGTTTGAAATGGGGAATGAGAAAAACCATTATCTCCACATTAGTCAGATGGCTTTTCTTCATTTCTCTGAAGCAAGTGGAGATGTGATCAGCCCGAAGAGACTGTGGCCCTGCTCTGCAAACACCTAAAGGCTTACTGCAGTGACAGCCTCTTGAGGGATGGAAAGACATTGCTACTCATCCATTTACTCCACTGTGTTTGTTTCAGCACAGAGTCAGGGAGAGTGGGAAGTTTGTTACCCCTACTCAGACACAAACTCCTAAACTCTGAATGGGTGCCAGTAGCAGACATTGGGTTGGAGCAGAAGCTACATGCAGAAAGTACATCATATACGCCCAGAGGCATAAACATTCAGCGTTATCAAAATTACATGTCCCCAAAATTGAAAGAAATATTCTCTGGTTACCAGCTGTCCTCAACCCCACACAGAAAATTTGCTCAGTGTAACTTGTCAGATGGCAAAATGCAGCAAGTACAGCTTCTTTCCTTATCTGTTCACTGAAACTACACTTAGATGCAAAAGCATAAAAAGGTTAAGGACCCAGTTTGAGAGCAAATCAGTGTTTTTCCTCGGGCTTGCAATTTCAGACATTAGTTCATCAGAACTAAATCAACTCCTTACAGCCTGATCTGATCAGAAACTTGCCTATTTTAAAGGATCAGTTTTAATTTTTGAGGCAAACATTTATTATGCACCAAGTACTCTCTGTGCAGTATTTTCAAATAAGCAATAAAGCAGAAAGCACACCTCATGTTACTGAATGAAATGTAGGAATATCATAACTGTAAACTTGTTCAGGACAGTAACAAAGTTGCATTCTTAAAAGTAGTGATTGTAATGTGTATCAACTGACAGTTAAAAATAAACCATCATGTCCATGTTCTTAATTGCAATATAATGCAACATAAAGTAAGCTCCAAAATCTACATATATTCACATTTTTCATAGTATTTGTGGACAATTGAAAGTAAAAGCGGTTTAGCTTTTAGTCTAATTTACACTGGTATAATCCAGATTAATTTAAGCATATAGAACCAGATTGATTAAAGAAGGATGCTAAGGAAGAATTTGATTCTGAATTGTGTGACTTTCATAATAAAACAACTTTTTTTAACAAATTTTCTTAACATTTCTTTAAAAAGAACCCCATGAGCTCTCTCTTTTGGCAATATAATAAAATGAAATTTACAAATCTAGTTTAATTATTTAAACTCATAATTGTTTCATTCTTTCATTATTTCATAAGGTTTATTTCAAGACTTGAAATAAACAGACAAAAGGAAGAAAAGCTGCTTCTAAAATCTTTCTTTATCACTACATTTTTGCAAAAACACAGTTTTTTCACCTTACTTATGGTTCTGTATTGTGAGATCAAGCAAAAAATTACCAGAAGTAATTCTTATTTTAAATTCAAATACACCAGTGAGGACTCTTCCCTATAAATTATTTCAAAGTATGCTCTGACAGGGCTATTGTACTTACTTTAAAGTCTTGAAAGGCAATTATTCCTACTTTCTGAGAAGTAATAAAATCTCATAAGATTTAAGATAAGGTTACTTTCCTTATAAAACTGACTCTTCTACTTTTTGAAGAATCGATTATTTTTATTTTCCATCAAAAATATGGAATCATGAAGGCATAATATTGATTAGTTATGTTTAAAAAAATTGTACAGCTACCACTAACGTACTTAGCACTCACGCATTAGCATGGTATTTTTTTATTTTTAGAAGGCATAGCTTGATTTCTATATAATTCCTGTCTTTTCAATAATACTCTAGAGTTTTTATGGTTTCTACTAGCTGTACATGTTATTTCTCTTGCCACTAGAGACAATTATTTTATGCCAAGCATGGCCGACCTTTTATGGTTTTCTTTGTTTCATTTCTTTCATCTTATAACATAATCATTGCCTTCTATCCTAATTTAAATGCAAAATCCATTTCTGGACAACATGGGTAAAAAATATTCAAGTTTTCAAATGCCAAAGTGTGTAAATAATCACTACAGAAATTGAAGGGATGTTTTTTGCTAGAGGAATGCATGCTCCTTTCATTTTCTATTCTCTTTCATCCTCGTAGCTTTTGCTTTGAAAATCCATGTTTCCAGGCAATAACAAGGGCATAAAGCTATTTTCTGCAAATTGTGCAGTTCTAGAAATCTTTGTTTCTCTTAAGCATCTCTGCCAAAATCGTTGCATAAGCATTTTCCAATTACGCATCGAAGAGTTAAGCAGTTCTAATGCAAGCGAAGCCCACAGTGCTGGGTACACTTGTGATAGGTCTTCTCCATCAGCTTCTTATTTGACCCACACCCTTTTAGCATGGTTAGAAGAGGAACAAGAAGCCCTCTTAGTAGTAAACAGGCAGGTACAAAG
Organism: Platysteira castanea; assembly: GCA_013397175.1. NCBI lineage: Eukaryota > Metazoa > Chordata > Aves > Passeriformes > Platysteira > Platysteira castanea. Next base: position 1,893,144 of record VYXC01010094.1, read on the forward strand.
CAGAGAAGAAAAAATACTTGAAAAATGTAAGCAAAGGGGAAGTATTTTAGTTTTTGAGTAAGACTTACAGCTGTTTATAGCAAGCCCACAGTTCTGCTCTCTGTTCAGTACAGCTCTTACAGCTGCTGGAGTAAAAAAATACTGGACTGCTGCATTTGCCTCTCTCACTTTTCCTTCCTTCAAGCCGGCTTCCCACAATTCTCCTGAGCCTCAATGCACAAGTAAAAGGACTTCTAATCTTTTTGAAAATTCCCCTTCCTTCTGTAGCCTCCATTTCTCATGTCCTCACAAAGACAACTTTGCATTTCAGTAATACCCGCAGGATAAATTGCATAATGCTTTTGGGCTGCATTTCCTCTTCTGTTTGATCAAAGAGGGAGGCAAGGTGGGTGTGGGTCAGGAGGAGCTCTGACCAAACCAGTGCCTTCAGAAGCAGTTGCTGGAGCTTCTTGGAGCTAGCTTGTGAAAGAATCAGGAGCCCTTTCAGCTGTGCCCCAGGAACCATCTCACAACTTCCCATGCAGAAAAGATTTTACCTTTTACCCGTTTGGTGCAGCATGAATGGATGGAACAGCTGGTATCTTCACTGCACAGCTAGTCAATTTGAATCATATTCCTATAACTAGGCACACCAAAACAGTATTCCAAAAGGGCAGGTGCAGCCAGATGGCATGTTACAACATGATATGATGTAAGTAGAATCATTGCAATACATCCGTATGTAGACCATTCTCCTCTCCCACCGTACTTACTTAGCAAATTGAAAACTTTTGTGAGAAAAATAAGTTAAAACATTTGTTAGCTTACACAATCCTAAGAAAGATGTGTAATCAGCCTTCTAGAAACTACTGCTCTTAACCAATAAGTTTCCTTTTCTGAACATGAAGAAAGAAAAAGAAAAAAAGAAAAATGAATAGGTTGAGTTGTAGAAATATGTCATACTGGTGGCTTTATTTTCACCTTTTAAATACTTATCTATAACTCTACTTATTTTAACTGTAGTGCTCTACTTTCCCACTTTTAAACTTGCCTTTCATGTCCTTGGAGAAAATCTCATCACTCTCTCAGCTCACAAGAAAGTGTGCTGAAGCCAATGACAACCAGACTGATTTCCTTGCCAGCTGATAAGCCTGTCAGTTTTACTAGATATTCCAGAATTTATAGCATAGATTGCATCTTCATAAATTAAGAATTCAAAAATACATTTGTGTATTTTCATATCAGCTGATGACCTTCCATTTTGTTTATCCTCAATACATAGTCAGTCTGTTGCAGGGAGTACAGTCAGGGAAAGCTGCTGAACTGATGTTCTTGATTTTATGTTCTACATCTCTGCTAGTTTTGGCTAGGGTAGAGTTAATTTTTTTTTTTTGACAGTAGCCGGTATGCAGTGATGTTTTAGTTTTTTGATTAAAACAGTGTCGATAACACAGGGATATTTCTGTTATTTCTGAGCAGTGCTTACACAGAGTCAACGCCTTTCTGTTCCTCACCCCACCACACCTCTGAGGGGCCTGGGGGTGCACAACGAGTTGGGAAGGGAAACAGCCAGGACAGCTGACCCTAACTGACCCAGGGGATATTCTAGACCATATGATATCATGCTGAGTATATAATGTGGGGGGAAGAAGAAGGAAGATGGGGAGGGCATTTGGAGCCATGTCATTCCCAAGTCACTGTTAAGGTGTGATGGAGCCCTGCTTCCCTGGAGATGGCTGAACACCTGACTGCCCATTGGAAGGAGTGATTGAATTCCTTGCTCTGCTTTGCTGGTGTACACAGGTTTTGCTTTCCCTATTAGCCTGTCTTTATCCCAACCTATGAGTTTTCTCATTTTTCCCTTCTAGCTCTTCCCTGCCATCCCAGTTGGAGATTGAGCAAGTGGCTCTGTGGAGCTCCGTTGCAGGCTGGGGTTAAACCAGGACATTATAAATAAATTCAAAATGGAGGAAAAGATTTGCAGAGCAAATATTTGCAGAATATTTCACAGCACACATACGAGATAAACAGAGCAGACACAGAAATCAGAAAGTGACTTTCAGTCCAACAAGAACAAGGTCCTGAGCCCATACCATTTTGTGAAAAAAAAAGAAGTAGCTCATCAGTATAATTTTGCAGACATAAATTTATCAGGGTCTGGGAAACAAAAGAGTCCCAGCCACCTGATGCATAACACAAATACATGTAGCCAGATTAGACATACCCTCTTCCTCTTAAAATGTGTAGTTTTTTTCATTTAATTTGAAATATAATTTAACTGATAAAACAACATTATTTTAATCTTTGGTTTGCTATGGACACATAACCATATCTAAACCATTCCCAGTGATACAATAACATCAAGTTTAAATAAATTACTTTACCTGGAAAGTGGAATATTTTTTATGAATGCTGTGTGTATTTAATAATATTTTTCTAATTGTTTAATATTTTACATTTATTTGTATTGTGTATTACACAAAATTAAGACCTATACGAGAAGCAATGTTATGAGAAAATATTTAAAACAAAATGCAACAGAAGTTAAAAAAATCTAATGAAGTATCATTTGATTTTACTCTTTCCTGTATTAGTTTGTTTTCTCTTTTCCTCTTGACATTTATGGTTTCAGTATAGTCCTTCTGTCTTTCAGTCTTTCTTTAGTTACCTCATTCTTCCCTCAGTCTTTTCTCTTATTTCTTGCTGCACTGTCCTTTCCTACCATTTTTACTTACTTTGCTCCTGTGCCATATTTTAACCATCATTTGGGCTCAGCAAGAGAGCAAAACCATCTCACACAGAGAGAGAGCTGCACGGAAAAGAACAACGTTTTTCTCAGTCTTCCCTAATGAATCTGTGGCTTTTTCAAGTGAAAATACTTGAAGAAATTATTTGCTGAAATTCACTAGTTTAACAGGGAAAAGTTGCACCTATCTGCCATTTAAGCAGTAATGTGCTTTAGAAATAATTCAGTCAGGCAGCACAGTTATGGTGGCCACACTTGTGAAAGTGATATTGAAGTGGTAATTTATGGCAATCTCTGGTTTATAACAGGCAGACAGAGACCATCCCTGGCTTGCTAAAGATTTTTTTATTCTTTCCTGGGCGCATATTCTTATTGCTTCTTAGAGTTGCAAATTCCAAAGCACATACACATAAGTGCAAAAAATTAGTAAATTCTTCTTGATCGCCACTTACATTTATTATTTACATGTTGGACTAAACCAGTGACAAAACATTGTAGTAGAAATGTTACCTATAAAAAAGTAGGATGAACTTTCAGGAGATATTATATGTTATCAATTATTTATTACATGCCCTGATTTTTATGTCTTACACAGTTTAAAATAAAAACATTTTGTTATAGAAAAAGTTTCTTAGACCAACTTTACATCAGAGGATATGTTCAGAATGTTACAAGTGCAGAAATATGTCATTCCAGTTTGGATAATATTAAAAAAACAAATGAATGTCCCCTTTATCTATTCAAAAGTTGTGCTTTCAACATAACCTTTCATGTTCATAAGAAAAAGTAATTCTCTGAAAATCGAGCAGCAAATATTTTCAAAAGTTTATTTTTAATAATTTTCTTGTTCTTAATATCAGCAGTTTGGAAAAATGCTGGAATCTCTTTTGCATATGTTCTGCACTATCAGACAGAAAAGAGTTTCTGCCTTCAATGGAGGATGGAGCACTTAGACAAAAAACGTCTCTGGACAGGAAATAAAGTCAGGAAAAGTAGAGTATCTTTAGCATATCCTAATTTAACAACTTGAAACTATCTTCAAGCAACATTGACATTTAAGTTTCCAAGTGTATAAACACTTATTGCTTATACAATTCAGTATAAGCACATACTTGGAGAAATGTAAAATCATGCATTATTTTAAACAGGATTATTTTTCTGTACCCTGGAAAAGGATATGAATTTCATGCACTTTAACATGACAAGATAATTATCATTTTAAAGAGTTCTTAATGCTGGTATTTCAGTAGTCAGTAAGGTGTATGGGAGCTGTGGAATAACCATTTCACATATAAAGTTTCTCTGTGAAATTCAGAAATAATGAAAAAATCATTCCAAAGGTAATAAATCCAGGAGATTTTTTTCTGTTCCGTTTCACGGAAGAAGCTATTGGAATCTTAAGACATTTATAAAATAATCAACTTCCATTTTAATCTCTGTGTTTCTGACCTGAGAGACAGGATACCATGCAGAGGGACATGGACAAGCTCAAGAAATGAGCCCATGGGAACCTCATGAGGTTTAACAAGACCAAGTGCAAGGTGCTGCACCTGGGTTAGGGCAAACCTTGGGATCAACACAGGCTGGGGGATGAACAGATCCAGAGCAGCCTTGTCAAGAAGGACTTGGGGATGCTGGTGGATGAAAGGCTGGACATGACCCAGCCATGGGCACTCACAGCCCGGAAAGCCAAATGTGTTTTGGCTGCTTCCAAAAAGCCCCGTGGCCAGCAGGATGAGGGAGGGGACTCTGCCCCTCTCTTCTCCCAAGGTGCCACCTGCAGTGCTGCATCCAGCTCTGAGGCCCCAACCCAAGGAAGGACATTGACTTGTTGAAACAATTCCGGAGGAGGCCACAAAGACTATCAGAGGGATGGAGCATCTCTGCTATGAGGAAAGCCTGATTGATGTGTTTTGTTCAACCTGGAGAAGAGAAGGCTCTCGGGAGACCTTCCTGAGGCCTTGCAGGACTTAAAAGGGGCTTATACAAAACATGGAAACAGACTTTTCAGTACGCCTTCTTGCAACAGGGCTAGAGGAAATGGCTTTAAACTAAAAGAGGGTAGAATCAGACTGTAAGGAAGAAATTGTTTACTGTCAGGGTGACGAAACACTGGAGCAGGTGCCCAGAGAGGTGGTAGATGCCCAATCTGTGGAAACATTCAAGCTCAGGTTGGACGGGGCTCTTAGCTACATGATCGAGTCCAAGATGCCCCTGCTCATTGCAGGGGGATTGGACTAGAGGACCTTTAAAGGTCCCTTCCAACCCAAAACAGTCTATGGTTTTAATAAACAAACTCCAACATATTTCATAAATGAAATAAAATAGAAAATTTCTTATAATGGCATACATTTAAATTCATGGTCCATTTCTAGACTTCTGAGAATCATAATCAAGTGCATTTCAGTGGTAATTTAATGGAATAGCTTTAATTGTGAACTATATGATATATTTCTATGCCTTAGGTAACTGAGCCCAGTGTATTCAGAAACATACATGTTATTTTTTTCTCAGTAAACAATCCAAGCATCTCTGGGAAGAGGGCTCTAACTGGTATCTACATCACCAGCAATTACATTGCTTCTCTTTGACCAGAAGTCATAGCAACAGTCATTTAGAGAGAATCAAGCACACTGGTATGTGACCTAAAAGTGTATAGGGAATTTTCTCCTTAAGAAGTTAGGATTATGACCCTCAGATTATATTTAAAAAAAAAATAACACAGGGAAAGCAAAATTCAGACCCTACACTCCTAGGAACTTGCCTATTACTTCAGTCAGAGGCAAGTATCAGCGTTTGTTCCATAAAAGCTAATTTTCATCTTTAATCTCCAAGAAGCATCTATTGTTCAAGTTTAATTTGAGAAAAAAACATTATTGTGCTGTTGCAGCCATATAGAAATGATAATCAGACATTTACTCTTTTGGTATACAAAGTGTTGACTTCTCAAAAGAATAATCTTTCATTCTCCCACAGGCACACATTGGAGGGAAGATTTTCCAGTTTTCATAGTCTATTTATAGATGGAATTTGTATTTTCATTTTTCTCTTCTGCAAAGAAAGGAATATTATTCCGACAAAATGCAAGCTATGTATCTGTCTTCCAGCAATAACAATGGAATAAGGAGAAGCCAAAAATTTAAAGTTGTTGCAACGCTGTCAGACTGGTCACTGCAAATGCAAAGACTGTGTTTGTTTTCTTATGTCATGATTTAAGCCCAACTGTCAACTAAGCATGCAGCCCTCACTGGCCTCCCCATCAAGTGGAATGGGGAGGAGAGCCAGAAGTAAAACCTGTAAGTTAGGAAAAGTTTAATAATTGCAACAAAGTAAAATATAATAATAATAGTACATAACAGTAATAACAATAATAATGAATAAAACCCAAGAAGAAAAGTGATTCACAATACAATTGCTAATGACTCACTGACCAATGCCAGAGCCCATCCCGCTCTCAGGTAACCCCCCTGTTTATATACTGGGCGTGATGTATGTTATGGAATATCCCTCCAGCCAGTTCAGGTCACCTGTCCTTGCTATGCTTTCCCCCAGTTTTTTTGTGCACATCCTCAATGGCAGGGCATGAGACTGAAAAAACAAATATAGTCCCTGGCTTAGGGCAAATAATACTTAGCTACGGCCAAAACATCTGTGTGTTGTCAACAACATTCTCATAATGAATCCAAAATGCAGCACTTTACCAGCCACTGTGAGGAAATTAACTCTATCTCAGCCAAAACAAGGACAGCTTTCTTATAACTAATTGATGGATTAAAGCACCACAGTGTCTTCTTGCTTAATCTGTTTATTTTCCTTATTCAGATAAGAGTTGCCAGTTTTAGTGGTGTACTCATCTTGAGTTAAATCTGAGCACTACTTATTAGTCAAAGACTTTTCCCAGTTGACAGAACTGTGAAAAATGCAATTATATAAAGCTGATAGATTATTTCTTTTAAGAAGCAGAAACGGCCATGTTTATTCAACCTGCATGTAGAAGCCTGCACACCATTATGTCAAAATGTGAACATATTATGGACAGCCATTGGAAGAAATATTTTCAAGTTTTTAGTGTGTCCAGATTCTGCCTATAGAAATAATATTGCTCAAAAAGCATTACAAAAAAAATAACACATTCAAACAGAATATATTCAGTTCTCTTCTTAAAAAGGACTGTAATGAAGTTTCTCTCTTTACCTGACTGATGTTACTTTTTAAGTGTTATCTTTATAGTCTCATCTCTTTCTTCCCTCAATAAAAAAGATGCTAACACAAACACTGAGAAGACTGAAAAAGAAGCAGGAGGAAGATGGGATGACCCACATTAAAAAACTACTGAAGATGATAAGAGCTTAAGTCTCTTCAAAATTTCCTTTTTTTTCTCCCTTCTCCACTTCTACCAGGTGCAACACAAAGGAGAGAGCATGACCTTTACAAATCAAGTGACCTCATAACTGCTAAAGCTCTTTTTAAAGACACAAGCTCTCTCTTACAACGAAAAGTGTCCCACAGAAAGATGAAACACTTGTCTACTCACAGGACAGAGTAGGGCTTCTTTCCAGCCACAGAGTAAACTGAACTTCCAGTCTCTGGGTTTGAAAACTTGGACCTGAAAATAGGAATGAACAGTCTCATAATGTCCCAGGAGGATATGATTTATTCTGCTGCCAGGTGACTCTCTCCTAATTGAACTCAAAAACCAGCCTCTATGCAATTAAAAGCTAAAGAAAAATCTCTTACTTATAATCTAATATAATAGAAGATGCTGTAATCATGGAATCTAGAAATTCATTTATACATGCATACATGCAGAGAGAATATATTTGCATGTAAACTAAAAAATTGACATTTAAGATGGAATATACAACATACAGGTGCATTTTTTTTTGCAATTAAAACCATGCTAAAGCCATGCTAAACTGCTAAAAGAAACATTATGCAAAATAAGTTTTCATGATTCTGGATTTGCTTCAGAAATCTCAATCCTAGGTTGGATTTGCAGTCTTGGGGGTGGGAGTCAATGTTTGCTTGTTTTGTTTCCAGAGCTAAATAAATTTGGAAATATGTAATTAATATTTGTATCAAAAAGCAAGACAAAGGTAGTTAAAAATTACAACTGCAGAAAGTTTAACCTGAAAACTCAAGATCTGAATCTGAATATTTCTCCAGAGCTATTTCTGCTAGTGTAACATTCTGGCTAATATCCATATCAGTTAGATAGAAAAGTAGATATACTTAATGTGTGGTTAATATAAAGTCTTTAATTGCTGTCATAGAGAAGACCCCAGAGAGAAGAAAATTACACATTTTCTCTTTTTGATGGTCAGAAAGTTTCAATGGTTTCAGAATGAATCCACTATAACAGGTGGAGATTATCTAAAACCCCATTGAGTGGCTCTGTTTGCCCTTTAAATAGAGGTTTTAATGTGCAATGTAGGCACATGCTGGCCAGATCCATGCACAGGCATGTTCTTACAGTGCCAGAGGCCTCATATGGAAGCTTCCTGAGCTACTAGATTAAAATTCTGATATAACGTGTCACTTTGGTGAGATCCTATGGCAATGAACAAACCCAAAAGATGAAATTACTTATTGGGTGGATATGAAGCCTTGGATTTTTTTTTTTAATTTATTTATTTTTAAAAGGCACAGAACACTTGGAGCAGCATGAGAATCAAAATGAAATTCCAGCAAACTTCCACTAACTTCAACCAAGCAAGAGTTTCATACATTCATACTGACAGAGGCTAACACACAAAACCTTTGACAAAGGGTAAGCCTGCAAAATCAGCTGCTTAAGATGTGAAAGATGCCCTAGATAACAATATGAGAGCAAAATTCGCCCAGTTTCCAATCCAGACATTAAAATAACATTCCATCTATAGCATTTTCTGAGATGCCTGCAGAGCTTGGCACCAGAAGTGAAGCATTAAAATCCATTTCAAAGCTGTTGCATAACTATAGAGAGGATTCTCTAGGAACAGCAGGATATCATCACAGACTAGCACAGGAGGTGGAACAAGCAACATTCATTGACAGCCTACAAGGGTAGCCTCCAAAGAACAGAAAAGTATTAGCTTTCAAACTTTCTATTCGTAGTCCTCTCCAGAGCAGTCAGAATCAGTCTCCCCATTTCATCCTCATTTTTTCCAGGCTCAGCTCAAGACGTCACAGCTCTCTGTGTTGACAAGACCTCCTCACAGATCTCTCAATGTGCTTCAGCTTTTCTAAGTAAGATTGCCACCATTTCTCTATCTCAGCTCATCTCTGTCTCTAGTTCTGTCATATTATTTCTTCTTGCCATCACCCAGGTTTGTCTCACAAGGCTTTTATTTGCCCTTGCCCACCTGAGTTCTCTAAAGTTATGAGTACATGAGAAAGTAGATTTGTACTGTGCCTCAGACCTGAAAGTCCATGGTTTTTTGCACATTTCATGTCTAGTTTCACTGCTGAGGCAAGTATGGGATTCCAAATTAAGTCAGGTACCTCCCGAGGTGAAGTCTATAATCTTCTCTTCGCTTGGGTTTTCTACAATGTAAAGCAATAATTTACCATGACGTGCTTTTGACTAGAGAGCACACTACTAGCAAGTTACACTGAAATTATGTCCTATTGCATTCTTTTTGAAATGCATTTTACTATTTCTTCTGTGGGGGAGGGTTTATTTCTTAGAAGCACCGTAAGATGTTTGCTACTCCCATAGTTGAAAACTGCCTGAGAAAAACAGTTGACTTCAGAGCTTTTTTATGTGGGAAACAGGTCTAAGGTAACAAATGATTTAAATAAAAAACAGTAAATGTTTTTAAAAGTGACATACAGAGAAAATTCATAAAATTCTCTACACATAAAAAAGTAGGTCAGTATTAGCTTATGATTCCAGCTCAATTTCATCCTCCAGTGTCTGTCACTGGCAATGTGACTCCTTTTGTGTCCCTGTCAGACCTTTCCCATTTCAGCCTTATAGAAATAAAACCCACACAAACTGACAAACAACATCAACAAACCAACAAAACACCTCTTTTCCCACTCTGCAAGTTTAATCATTTTTTTCTCCCCGTCTACTCCAATCTCCTTGCTCACTCTCTGGTAGCGTTCCTATCTCTACAGCAACACTGTTCTTTCCTTTCCTATGCAAGTTACCCAACAAAAGATTATGAAGGAAAATAAGTACATCACAGATTAAGGAGGTTACCACGGTTATCTCTGACTGCGATGTTTAAGCAAATTTATAACAAAGAAAGCACAAATATCACATCCCTACCTCCCTACATCATGGGAGACGTTCATATGTAAAGTTTCGAGAAAGTCTGGATTGAAATTTTCATATATCGTATGATATGTGTATAATTTGAAGCCTGATATGCTCAAATATCTGTAAGGCTTTGCATTTTCTATTTTAAAGAACACTATTGATTGTTCTAAATGTTTGGATTCCAAGCCTAATAAGAGTGAAATAAGATTGATGCTGTATTTTGTTTACTAAATATACATTTTTCTCCTGAAAATCAACACGTCTGCAGAAGTTCATGACTGGAGTTACATACTTGAATGATCTGTCTATCATATCTTAAGACATGCAGTGGTTATATACCTGTGTTACATTGCTCCAAAATAATTGTGTTTTCAAGAAGAAAATCTGAAAATTATACTTATTTTCTCCAACACATGTGGCCTTTTCCTGATTTTTTTAAAATATACCTGTGTAATTAAACAAATCATACATTACACATGGACTATTGATTCCCAGGAAGCTAGAAGTTTGGAAGAGTGGTTTATGTCATCTTGCAACACCTATAAAGAAGATGAGGCCCTTTCATCCTTTGTTGCAGAAATATAGTTTTCAGCTAATGATTCTGCTAATTTTCACAGAAAATTATGAACATGCTTTATTTGCATGTTTTGTAAAGGCTAGAACATTTATTTATTTATTTTTCCAGATAACTAAAAAAAATATCCATTTCCTTTATTGATATTTGGGCAACTTGTTAATTCAACAAAGTTTTTGAGAACCAAGTAAAATGAGTTGAAATGGGAACAAACAAACAAACACCACCACCTCAAAAAAACCCCCAAACAAACAAAAATCTGCCCTCAAACTAGATGCAACTATCTAAGTATTGCTCAGCCTATTCTTCCATTACAGATCACTGAGGAAAGGTGAAAAGAATGTTGGATGAGAGCTTAGAGTACAAACCCACATTTTCATCTAAATTTTGGTCATAAACATATCACTCAGACCTCCAGAAAATTTTGAAAGAGGGTGTTTCACTGCTGCTCAGCTACTTTGTGCTTTCTACATATACATGTATATACTCACATGTACACATACACACACTCACACCTTTATTCCCACCTTTGTCAAAACATTTAAAACAAACAGCCACTGAGAAGTGCTTAAGTATAACTTCAAGTAAGAAAGAAAGGTTACGCATTCAAGAGTCAGGAAGCAGAGCAAAGTAAAGGCTAAACTTTTAGGTTTATAGTAGTGGCTATCTCTGCATTGCTCTTTGTGGTCCAGTACAGATACAACAGAATTTATACCTTCCAGTACTTTAGAGTTAAAGGAATTATTAACTATTTCTAAATCTACTTTGTTTTAATATCTTATTACATTAAAATTAAGATAGTTAATAGAATAATAAAAATGAGACAATTAACAATTTGCCAAGGAACTCCAGATCAGTGCTATCCAAGGTACCTAAATGAACTGCACGGAGAAAAAAAATAGGAAAAAAGATTCTTGTTCTTTCATAAATGATAATTCTATATAAATTGACTGTGATGAATGCTGGTACTGAAGTGAGTGAGATTTAAATGCTACTCTCAGCAATTAAACTAAAAACAGTTAAATAGCTGTTCTAAAGTTACTGAAGCATAACTCAAGTAAGTAATTAGGCAAGGCATAAAAATGCTACTTCAAATTTATTATATACGCAGCTCACATCTATAGGAATATGTTCTTTTGGGATCCTTTTTTCCCAGTTCTGTTTCTTGGACAAGGATGAGCATAAGAAAAATTAATTATATTTTGCTTCTTTGTTCTGCAGTGATAAACCAGACTGTCAACTGCATATTGTACCACTTGTTCAGAATGTGAAATCTGCAAGATTTGGGGCTCTAACCCTGCCTAAAGCTGCCCTTCCTTCCATTCCATCTGATGTGCAAGTGAATGTAGAAGGGTTTCTGTTAATATTTTAAAAGACAGTTTTAAGGAGGCAGGTGTCATTTTAATGGAGCAGGTGGAGTGATTTTTTATGGGTTAAGTTTTCCTCTGACTCAACTGCATATCATCTTTTTCCCGTTTTTATGTTGGTTAAAGTATCTTTGACACAATCAGGCTAGAAATTCTGAATATTTATGCCTATAAGCTGTATACAGAAAAAGAGGCATGGGCTATTAAAACCAAAAAGCTCTACTGACAGTTCAAGATTTTTCAGCTTTGGTATTGATTAATCAGCAGCATGGTCTCCTTTGTTTTCCAAAGGAGTAAGAATACAGAAGATCACAGTAGGAAACACACAGTAAAGCTGAAGACATGTCATAACATATTGCCATGTATTTATTGGTATGAACACTACTATAAGCACGTCCAAAGCATTTATCTATGGAGAAGTTTTACCTGACTCCTGCAGTAGCTGCCTGCAGCTATAGTAACATGGTGCCTCAACAGCTTGGGCACATCAAATGGGGAGAGTCAAAGGAGACTGGAAGATCTCCTTTGGAAGATCTCCAAAGCCCAGGGTATGGCCTGGAAGGAACTAATTAAGCATATTTAGCTGGCCTGAAGGGGATTTATTAAAATTTATTGCTTCGTCTGGGACAACAAAAAAACAAATTTAAGTACTGACTCAGGTGCTATCTTCAAATTCATTTTTTATAAAACCTCAGTGGTCTTCAGTTATTCCACAGCTATTTCCAAAGGCAAAGGGCCTTTATTGGTAACAGAAGTAAGTCAGAAGAGAACTGGTGAAAACAGGAGATGCAAAAACAACTTTAATAAGGGTATATAAATCAAGAACGTTCATAAGAAAAAGTCAATTACATTTCTTAAGCTTCAGAACAAAGGGCAGAGCACATTTTATCTGGAGCAAAAAGGGATAAAAGATACTCAGAACTGTGAAACAGAGGGGTAACATGCTAGACATTCAGATTACTTTGATATAACAGTGTCAGACAGTTTAAGAGCAATGGGTATGTTATTTTCTGTAGCTTTCAAAGCTGAAATCTTCCTTGAGATTCTTGGAAGAGAAGTGCTAAGATGAAAATTAACTGCTATTAAATCTAATTTGGAGTTGTTATGCTCTTTATGATTACTTTTGTAGACAATATTTTCCACCTGCCACCTCTGTAATCAAAGATTTCTTTTATTTTGTTAGAAACCTGTTGAGTTGTAACATTAATTTTGCCTAGTTTTAAAAGTGACTCCAGATAAAGCTAACTAGTAAGAATAGAGAGGATTTTTTTTATAACTGTAAATTTCATTAAACTGTGTGTACATGAGCCTGATACAGATTTCAAAGACCAAGGTGTTGGGGCAAGCCTCTTTTAAACTTCAAATGTCAGCAGAAGTGACAGATTTTGAGGTAGAGCCCTTCCTGTGTGGCAGGCACAGACAAGCAACTCTCTGGCAAGAAGCAGATGGCAGACATACAGCTGAATGCTCTGAATATTTACCAAGATCATCACTCAAATAAAAAATGGAGGCACAGAACAGACAAATGAAGGCATGGAAATAACTCTATTAATGCTCAGATTTGCCTCAATACATAAATCAAAAAAAAAATTAAAGTGGAGAAAACCACTACCACTTCACAAATTGCTTCAAAATTGTCTTGTTTCTGTCACAGGTTTACCTACTCTGGGAAGTGTGGCAACTATCAAAAATAAAGTTTCACTTCTTAGCTCTGTTCTTGGGACAGGTGGGATTAATCACTCAATCTTTAAAACCAGATCAAGGAGAAAGACTAAGTAGGATTAAGACATATTGGAAAGAAAATAATTAATCCAAAGGAAATTGCTGGCTTTATTTTGAGTTTAAAAGCATGGTAAACTAATACCATTTCAGACTGAAAAAAGGAGATATGGGGATAGCCTGGCCTATATAATTTGTCTATTCAAGCAGATTATCCTTGCTCTTTAATATTTCAAAACTGCATATGTACATTGATCAGCCCTAAGAAACTCTTGATTAGAACTCAGTTTTCAGTTCTGAAGGCTGTATTTAAACAGGCATAGGTAGGAAACAGAATGTAAAAACACCAACAGTAATAATGCAATGGCAGTACCCCTCTATTTCCCCAGGGTCACAGCACTGGGAGTTGCACATGTAGTACTTACAACAGCACCTGGACTGAGCACATCCCATTGTGCATGGTTGCAGTTATAGATTGCACATATTATTTTAGTTATGACTGGTAAATTTACAGGCAATTTTACTGGCTATGACAAAGTGCTGTCATATTCAAGCATACAATATTCTCCTATATTTCTCTGGGATCTTGAGTTTATTCTGAGAGGCACTTGCACCTAAGTCAGTATAGATTTCAAGAGTTATTTGTAATATGCATTTAGAAACCAGAGAATTTGTGATTCAACATTTGAAAAGGCAGCTGTCATTTTATTCACTTTGATGTCAACAAAAACAATTGCTGAATGCCCATAACAACACACATACTTGATAAAATAGCAATAATGTGGTTCAGCTTCCCTGGTGTGTTTGTGAAAAAACACATTGAACTACTATCCATTGGACAAAACAATCCGGACAGATTTATATTATTTTTCTGCTAATTTATTAATGATGGGCTTAGAAATTTTTCATAAGGAAACTTCTTTTCAAACCTAAGAATAATTTTTATTTAATTTCTCAGAAAAAAAGAATTTTTTTCAGTGGCAAACTTTCAGTTTTATACTTTCAGTTCAAGTATAAAGTTTCTTTCTAGCAATGAAGACTATTATATTCCAAGGAGAAGACTCCTGGACAATAGAACAGCACAAACTCTCAGCAACAATATCAAATCCTTAGAGGTAAAAACACTTAGACACTTAGAGGTAAAAACACTTAGAAACAGTCAAACACTGAGATTGGTTGCCCAGAGAGGCTATGCAATTTGTGTCCTTGGATGTATTCAAAACTCAGCTGAACAAACCGAGATGACTGGACCAGCTTTAAGCAGGGTGTGGGAATAAGAGAGCTTCAGAGGCCCTTTGCAACCTCTAACATTCTGCACTTACATGATTCTATTTTCACTTACTCTATGCAAGTAATTTTCTCCAAATCACTCTATTAACAGAAGATAGACAAAATAATTGAAGAATTGAGAAGAGAAGCACAGGAGAAGTGAACTGGTTGCTCAGAGGTAATTGCTGAATTATCATCAGAACCAGAACCACCAGATAAGAAGTGCTGACAGTAAACTGGGCTGTTTATTCAGTAGTATTTCCAGTGAGCACTTACTACCATGGTCTTTTTAGAATTAAGTCTAAAGCCAGATTGAAAGTCAAATAATGAAATTCACAGAAGCAAAGAAGGAAGCACTGAAAGGGAATAAATACAGGGAGAGACATATGGAGTAATTAAGATTCAAAGTTCCCAGATTATAGGAAATCATGATGTGTTTTGTATTGAGAGAGACAAGCAGAGAGAACAAAGCTAGTGGAAAGAGACTGAAGTCAAATTAAGACAGGAAGCAGTATGGTACTGGTGGAAGAAGGAAACCTACAGTGAGTGCCTGGGGTGCATATGTGATGGAAGAATAAATTTATTGGAGATGGCAGTGAATAGTGACAGACTGTGAAAGAGATAAAACCAACAAAGACCTCCTTATGCACATCAGTTTTGCTGCTAAAGTAGATCACATTCATTGAATCAATATGCCAAAGGGATACTAAAGAATAAATAAAATCCGTTAGAGTTGAGAGGATACAGTTTGCACCGGTTAAGAAAACATTCACTTAACTGAATATGTTATAGTACATTATTATAGCTGTATAATAAAATTGTTTCTCTCCCTCTCGGAGTACCTTGATACCTGTTTTGGGAATGAAGCATTTTCTGCATACTTTAGAGATAATGACCCAGCTGGCTACAAAAATTCTTCTAGCCATCCCATACCTTCCAGCACCCTCTAGTAGAATTAAATGACTATTAGCTGACAGGAGAATTGGAAAAAGTTTTAGAGAATGAGGCAGGTCATTATACCAAAAAATGATAACTGATATTTTTGAGCAATTGACAATAATCTAGGTGATATGGTGTGTGTGCCTGTTTTGGATGACAGAAGTCAGATGTGTGGTACCAGTGCCTATGGCAGCCTCTGTCTTGTCTCCTTATAATCATGAGGTATGCTTCCTCAACATTCCTTATTCACTCCTACCAATAATAGAATTTAATTAGTGAAATTATCTGTTCTTTAATGAGGTTTCTATAGCCTGAAGCAGTTTTCTGAGTTCCTTAGTACTACATGTGACTTCAAATGAATGTCATGTGTTGCACACTGGACCCTTCATTAAGAATTTTTCTATTGTCTTTACAATCTTTAAAAATGCTCATCCAGAGCCCTCAAAAAATGCAAATACTTCACTTTGCTATCTTTAGCAACAACCATTACAAGTGTTTGTGCTGAAAAAAGTTCAGGCAACTATCCAGCAGAAAAAATAGTTCTAGCAAGCTGAAGAGTATATAGCTGTGAGACATATTAATTAGTACCAGCTCTGTTCACCATACACCTTATAGATCAAGGACAGATCTACGCTTACTCCAGATTCAGTCAGGAGTCCACCAATAATTAATGTCTCTGAACATATGGAGAAAAATAAATGATGCTTTGGTTAGAACCATACTACCTATCCAAAAGTGCGCTAACACTTTCTATTTTTCTTGTTTTCTACCTTGCAATGACAGAAGAATTTGTAACATTTATACCAGTTACAACCATAATCTTTGTATTTGACATGTAGTGGAAGCATCTGATACCTTTCAGCCTACATCAAGAATGCATAATCAATATTGTAATAGTCCTGTGGCAGTTCTTTATAAAGTGTTACCGGACCTACAGACACTAAAGATGAGCAATCCTGTTGGTTTTAACAGAAGAAAATTAACTACATTCATGATAATGGGCATCTACCTGGCACTTTTAAATACATGAGATTTTTATTCTTTTTTTAAAGCAGGTACAAGTCTGGGCCTTCATGGGTTTTCACAACTGCAACATATTACTAATGTGCATGGACATCCTCCCCACACCCTCACACTCCTTGGCTCCTTATCCTTGCCATCTCATAGAAGAGGTGCACTCAAAATTTTCCATTCAGCCTTTTTTTTGCAATTTTGGTGTGCACTCTTCAACACAGACATTTGAATTTGGGAATGACAAACCTCATCTGATGTACTACAGAACAGTTCTGCCCTTTCAAACTGAGTACACATTTACATCAGTCTTATATCTTCCAGGTCTCTCATTTTCTGACGATGCACACAGCTATTTTCTTTTCATTACCTATTTTTCAGTCAGCAGTAAGAATATGACAGTCTAAATTTAGGATCATCTCAGCCACAGGTACTGTACAGATATGTTAATAAAAAATGCTATTTTTCTTTTTTCATTCATGTCACCCTGAACAGATAAGCAACAGAGTCTTTGGAGGGACAAGAAATTAGGGGATTAGCTCTGTAATCCTTTGTAGAATATTGTTGCTCCGTAGCTTCTTTGTGAATCAGGAAGGTGACTCTGCAATCATCACAGCTCATCAAATTTCACTTAATAAGAATTCAAGAGGGCACTGGTGAGAAATACGGTATAGAAGGATAACTTGAGTGAATTTGATGATATTGCTTTACAAATTGTATCTAGTATTATTCAATTAGTATGATGTGTTGAAATCTCAGAGGAAAAACTAAACAAGGCAAGATTTATAAGAAAAAGAGACTTCTCTCAACTAATATTGCTCAATACAAAAAACAAACTTTCAGGTCAAAATAATTATGTCAGATAGCTTCTCCCTTTCATTCAAACCACATCAGCTGTTCCAGCAATCTTTTCCCAAAAGCCATTGCTTTACTCACACATCATGACAGCAGCAGCATTGCTATAGCAACTGGAGGGAGAGTTGCTAAAAATGTATACAATTCAATCATTCAGCAAGAGCAATTTGCAAAAAGTAGCTAATAAAAAAAAAAGCAAAGAGATGCCTCTGTCACACACCCCTCCACATCATCCCAACAGAGAGAGCACACACACACGCAAACTCTCACTCACCTGGCACTCTACCACCAGCAAAAAAGAGAAGTTTTAACTGATGTAATTGTAAAAGACATTCATTTATTGGAAACTAAATGGTGTCAATAGATGTTGGAATGATTGTTTTCTACCTCTCAAGATTTGTCATGATACCTACTCCACTAAAGTTTAACAAAGTATGCAAAACAAACACATTTTTGGCATTGCAATTAAGTTTTAAAAAATGTTTTCCTCAAACCCAAGAGACCATTAAACTCTAGCCTTCAGAATGCTGCATGCGCCACATGACACAAGTTTACATATCTCAGAAGTCAGTCCTGTTAGTTCCAGCAAAATAGAGGAGGAAAATATGGTTAGAAAGCTTCAGTGCCCCTTGGAAGAGGGGTTTACTGGAGGTCAGGTTTTTCGCACAGTAATACAGGGTCTGTCAGTTTAGTTGTAACTTTTCATGGGGACTTTCCTAATTTAAAAAAAAAATCTATTTAACTGGAAATTACTTTTAAAACTATTTAATTTTGTGTACTAAATACTATGATTTTTTGTAACATAAGCACTTCCAAAATATTTGTTCTGCTACCAAAGGTGCTTGTATGAGGGAAAAGCTCAGCTTAGGTTTTATTCCTCTAACTTCATAGACATTGACAATCCCCACAGAAGTTATCATATTTGATGTCTCATTTATTAGGCATAGAACTTAAAGTGTCTCAGTCTTCCCAACTTGACTCTTCAAAAGCAAAGTTGACTGCTCTGTTCATATGCTAGAACTTAGGTGTCATGGTTTAATGCTATATGATCAAAAAACATTATGTCCGTCTATCATACTCAAACACCTACCTTGGTTTCAAAGGCATAATTAGCTGGAGTTTAAAAACTTTAACTGTCAAGTAAAAATTTTTGTAGCTCAATTTCCATGTGAGATCTCAAATACTGAATTACATTGCATCAAGTACACCATTCCATCAACCTTTTTTTTCTTTCCCTACAACAAATACAGAAATAGAACTTTTCTTGCCCCTACATGCCCAGTGCCACTGTCTAAATACTTATCAAGTCTAATAGGTTGGACTGAACTTTTAGCAGAAAATTTCTTTAGTCCTTGTGGAACAAGGGTGCCTTTCTGCAGCCATCAGCCGCAGTTCTGAAAGCACTTGAAAGGTGTTGCTCTTCTGTGATAGCAGCTTGTGTGATAAATATGCCCATTGATAGCAGAAACCTGCAAGCAAATCTTCCAACTGATGCCATGCGTAACCCATAATTGCTTATTAGTACTTTGGCTCATTTCAGATAAGAGTTTCTCTAGCTTTTCCCCCCACAGCCACAAGAAATTTGCCGAGCAGACGCTGTTTTGGGTTGAGCAGACAGACTGGAGAGCCACAAGTGCCCTCTTCTGGATATCCGATGCTACTCCAATTTATCCATGGAACAGCACCGAGGATTGATTCGTGACCAGGTGTCTCAAACACTCTGCTGAAGCGTTTCGCATTCTATAGCCCTTGTCTGAAAATGAAAAGATTTCTTGAATTGTAAGCTTTTTAGTGCAAGCTACACAGACTAAAGAGCACCAGCCAAATAGCTTAATAAAGTACCTAGCTGTGTAATTTTGCAAAGATTATGTTCCCATCATTTATGGGCAATGTCTCTGTGAATATGTTTCTTAACTGAGTACAGAAAATGGATCTTTAATCCTATAATTTTCAAGCATTATTTATATTAAGACTGGTCCACCCTCTTTTTTCTATAAGTCTGACATTTTTTTCAATTTTTTTTGTCTTATAATATCAGTAAAGATAATCTTTATACGAAGGAAAGCATTAGAATGTCAAAACTCAAACATTAGTATATCTTACACCTAGCCACCAATCATCAATGAGGTAGATAAAGTTTCTCAATTCCCATCTGTGCTGGGAGTGTTCACAGTTCTGAAATGCACCAAACCACATCTGTAAATCAGTATGTGCCTAAATAGAGATTTAACATCTTTCCTATAGGTTTAGGTATCTGCATTTGACAGTCCAGGCATATACATTCACATACATTGAAGATTAAAATGAATGTTGTGCATGACAACACAATTTATACATTAAATGATTACACAGCTACTGAAAGGAACACTGTAGACACAAGTTTATTCTATAACCAGCAGCATCTGGAAAGTTATGCACAAAATTGAAGCAAAATTGAGAAAGTTTTAATTAAAGGATTGATTTTATTTCACTTCAGCTCTCTAAGAAAGTTATCATTTTGACATATAAGAACAACCAGGAAGGTCACGTAGGCTGTGTCCAAGTTGCTGCTCATACCCCACCTGACTTGTGTCTAAAGGATATGGGGAAAAACAGGTTATGAGACCCAGTAATTCTGTATTATATTTTGTTCAGCATAAGTAGATTTTACTGAGATCCAGCACCCGTCTGAGATCTATTCATGTAAGAAAAACCCATCATGTTTCCAATGTCTAGAATAAAGGCAAGCTTTAACATTCTCAGTTTAAGAATGGAACATTCAAAGTCAAAAAGAAGAGTGGAAATCAAACGTTGAATTTGTGAGCACTCCAGACAAGTGTGGTTATTGTCATCAATTGTTTTGCAATTTTTCTTCTCAGCTAATATCATCACGTTGTTCTTCAAGGTGAGTCTGGAAATCAACATATGAACAGAAAAGTTCTTTCCAACACGACTACTAAGTGATGTGGGGAAGCCACCCAGCTCAATTGTGCTCTAGCTCATAGTTCACTGCCTTGAGATTTCAAATGTTGAAACTCCATTGCACAGTAAGATAAGCACCTAAAGTTTTAAGTAAAAGTATATCTATTTTTTAATATCTCCATCTAGATTTTATTTCCTCACTTTCTGCATAGCAGCCCCTGTAGCTCTCAGATCCACTGCTAATCCAAGTCACCATGGGTTCATCGCTGGGAAAATAAGTCAGGAGAACAGGAAAGATCTGTTCACCCAAAAGGTAACTTTCAGCTTGTACTGCAAATTGTTCTAGAAAATCCTGGCCCCCAGCACAAAACGCGGCATTAAGCAGTCATGCCATGCAAACAGCAAACAGAAGTTGCCAAGGAAGTCACATAAAAGACATACTGGTCATTTGTTGCAGGCTAGACTTGGAACATTAATCAAAATTAATCAGATAACTAGCAAAGGAACTACATATTTAAGTGAAAATTTCAAAGCAGCATTCAAAGTCTACATCCCAGGTGTGCATTCTAATTTTGTTTTCCCCTATGAAAAATTGCTGATAAATGTGAATTTCTGATTCAGTCCTTGGAGAAGTATTTCCTGTCTGGAAGTCCACATAAAAGGACAAAAATAATAGATCATTCTTTTATTTTATTTTTCTCTGCTCATATTGGTTACACCAGTTTATGTTGCTGTCTGTAGGTGACTGGAATATATGAAGTATAGATGATACCAGAAAGCAAAGAAGAACTAGCCATTGTGGACATGGTAGCAACTGTGGAAATGCCAACCTACATCACGTGGAAACACTAAAGAGGGGAAACCAAGGCATGTGCCATCTTCCTCTTGCCTAGCACACAGATCTATTTGGAGATGTGTGGCACCTATTGATCAGGATCTGCACACAGTTATTTTCTTGTTATCTCAACAATAGGTGTGCTTATACAAAAAAAAGTCCTCAATTATCTATGTCTTAAAGATTTTTCACAACATATTCAAGTTTGTGGCCTCTTGGATTAAATAGCTTCCTCATATTTTTTAATCTCTCTAGATCTCTGAACTACCTTTATTAGTCTCTGCTGCTTTTTAGTACATCTTTATCTGAAGAAACTCATTAACATGCTGATTATATCATTTGCTAATCACTAATGAAAATGTTGAATTAGATCAGACGTAAAATTGATCTCTGTGACATCTCACTACACACTTCTTGCTCTTCACGTCCCAGCTCAATATACTGCTGCTTATCGTTATCTTTTATTTACGTTCAGTCTTTTGGACAGTTTTCAGCCTATGTGTTATTCAAGTCACTTTCCATTAGTTTTTCAATGGGACTTTGCGAACTACTATGTTATTATTTTTTACTATCAAAATACTTAGTTAGATTTTACGTACATTAAGCTTCCTGTATTCCTACTTTCCCTTTGTTACTAGATGATTTAGAAGTTTCTTCTGCCTGATATTCTTCATTCTTATTCTATCACTCAGTAAGCTTTGAGAGCTTGCAAAAGCAGCATCTCTTTCTGTACACTACCAAGACTTAAAGTTAGGACTCTTGCACAGTGCTGTAATTTTCAGAATCATGCCTTCTATCAGCAATATATTTATCCCATCTCAGTGGCAGCTTCTCAGTTCTCCACGACTTTCATAAATCATTACGGGTGGTGTAGTCAGCATCCTTTAGACTCCAGGATGCATATGCCGGAATAGCCAATCTGTGCTTTTCCTCCCAACCTTCCCGTCCCGTCCCCATAATATCTTTTTATCAGTTCTGATTTGCTTTCTTTCTACAACCTTCCTTGGACAAAAAGGCAATAGCCTTTACTTATACTGGAATGTGCTAAGCCCTTTCATTTCTGCTTTTTCCCCCCCAGTGTTTTTGTGCTGCAGTTAATAGGAATTGTAATATATTTCCTTCCTTTCTACAGAAATAACCAAAAAAATACTGGACTTATATATGGGTGCTTAAACATCATTTTAAAATCCACTGATACCCAGCACAAATCATGTGGCATAATTCTGAAGAGAAGGCTTTTGTCTGGTCCATTTTTAAAACAAAGGCTACCACCATTTCCAAAAAAAATTCTGATTAAATAGTGCTATTTTATAAATCTTTTAAGAAACCTTAATTGAACATCTGAGGAAAGACATATTGCTTTTATTCAACTATATAATAATCATCAAATAGATAAAAAATACTTTGATACCAAGCTTTCATTATTTGTTATTTTGGAATTGGTCAGAGTGATTAAATCTTTGATGTGCAGGAAAAGGAATTTTTGTGCAACAATGATCATATACATCCTTAAGTAAAAATTAATTATATCTAGGTTTAATTTTATTTATGAGCTTTCATGAAATGGTATTAAGTTCCTGACACCATAGAACTGATTCACCAGATAATATGCAAGCAAATTTGTAGTAAATATGCCTTTGAAAGGCAGAACTCAGGAAGGAGGTATGTATTTTATATGTCTAGGTATCTGGCACACATCATGTCAAAAAGAACTCGTATCAGTGTAACTTTTTATGGATGATAATTATCATTTAGTAATTCATAAAATGGTACTAACTTTAGGATTAAAACACATTCATACAAAAAAATTCACTGATATGTACTGTAACTACACAAGACAAAAAGCACAAAGATATTTTGATTCCTACATACAGCAAAAACACCAAAAAAAAAGAAGAAAAAAGCCTGAAACTACAAGAATTATTTTCAAAATAGTTTTCTTTGGTTAACTTTATGTTCAAGAGAAATTAATTCTTAGCTGTCTTGGGGATGGAATTATGACAGGTGCCCAAATGCAAGCTGCCTTCTCAGCTCTTTGTAAAAAACTGCCGCACATGACAGGGGACACCAGAAAAGTCTGCACTCTCCTGTATGGAGCCATACTAGGAGCTCCAGGACATTAGAATGGAAATAGACCTTTATGTATCAAAAGCAGATGATGGAGGGTGAGATCAAACTAGATGCCTACATCTTTAGATGGCTACAGACAAGTGAAAGGAATTTAATGCCATGTATATTTCTTCATGTAAGCAAAACAGAAGAGGACTTTAACATAAGTTTGAAGACAAATGCAGAAACAGTGGGAATGTCATTTTCAACATGAAGGTCTGTGGAAACTTGCAAAAAGTGTAGGGTATTGTTGCATGGAAGTCTGTTTTTAGGGTGCTTAAAAGAAGATTAGAAACTACCGTTTGACAACATTCTTCAAAGTACTGAAACAGAGCAAACTCTCTTGGATAAAAGTCTGGTCTAATTCCAGAAGTTTCCTCCGGTCCTTTGAGGCCATTTTAGATTTAAAAATTTAGCTTGAATTCAGTGATAATTTTAAACTATTAAAAGAAAACTTATCTCTTTGAATGTGTATTTTTAATAAAGGACTTTTCCTCTTGAGGGAGGCTGATACATGAGTAGAGAAGTTACCATTAGATTCATGGAATACAAATTTTATCTATTTGCATTTCCAAATTCCTTTTTCTTGTATTTTTATTAAATTCTTTTTCTCCATATTTTGCTTTCCTTATGATCACAATTTGACACACTGCTGATTTTCATTTTGAGCTGTTTATACTATACCCCCAACTTTCATCTGTTATTTGCACTTCTTGTGAGCTCTTTGGAGCAATGAACAAGAATTTCCATCTTTACAAGCAGCACTAGGACTATTGTGGGAGCTACCAAAGGGAGCACTAATAATGACAAGAGTAATAACTTAGACTGTTTTATCTGCTCTATCAGAATCAGTTCACTTATGAATCAGTTCATAACATTAGCACTTCACAATCATCCACCAATGATCTGCCAAAATATTTAACTTAAAAACTGACAAGCATGTCTTGGCTGCACACACACTGAAGTACTAAAAAACTGGAAAGCAAGCTGTATGCTGCCTCTGTGCATTTTATTTATACACAGACATGGAGCCTCATTATGTGCATCATCATCAGCCTAAAAGCATTTCTCACACTCAATAAGGTTTTGGCCAGGAAAATCAGTTTCACATAAAAGCAGTCACCTGTATTCACAGATATAAGATTTCAAACAAAAGACTGCATCAAAAGACCTAAAACTTGTAGTCAAAAACACGCTAAGGAATTCTGTGAAACTGAGCATGCTAAAAGACAACAGAAACAATAATCTAAAACCTCTGTCAAAAATCCATAACTGAAAGTAACATAAGGAACGCTTCCTAGAGTCATCACTGATGTTTCTCTGATGTCACCAGCTCAACATACAGCAGGATTCAAAGCGAAACAACTTCAGCACTGGGTATCCCTCGGGAAGAGAATTAAGAATAAGTCAGAGAATACATTTATAAACCATCCACTCCACCCTGCCAAAAAAACCCCACCACTACCTGAACAACATCTTATTCAGAGCAGCCGAGCAGCACATGCAACTCCACATCTCAGCTGAGTTAGACTCCAAAGTAGAGGGGGCTCAATGAAGTACAGACAATGGCAACTACAAAGAGACTGCTTAATTTGGAGAGAACAATACAAAAGGAACACAATTATGCTTCAAAATTTTCTGAATGCAGTGAATGACTGCAAAACTATAACTCACTAAATGAATTACACTAGAATTAAGAACCACGCAATAAAGCTAGCAAGAGACTACATAAAAGCAGGTAAAGTAAAATACCATAAAGAGACAATAGTTCTCTTTATAACTTGTTGCTGTATCAAGATTGAGGAGGTAAACTGTACCAGTAAATTAAAAAATACACTACAAAAAACCCCAAAACAAACAAACAAACAATCCCAAAATAACCCATATCAAATCAAAACAAAAAAAGACCCAACCCCCACAAGGCACATAAAGAGAAGTCAAAAGACTAGAAAGATCTTACCTGCCAATGTCTCTGAAAAATCAGTTCTGAGACACATTAAAAAAAAAATGGAAGGGGAGTGCTATTCCCCAAATAGCACTTCTCCTTATTCTCAGCTGGAGAACACTAAGCTGGATGGTCAATTGCTGTGACTCAGCTGGGCCTTCTTATGCTGTAATTTGCTTTACCTTTTATGCTGAGAAATTCTATTCTTTTGCTACAAGTATGAAAATGCAATTATTAATAACACAAACACATGCTTATCGGGCAGCATGTTAACTAAGATAATATACGGTACTTCAAAATGAAACGTCAGAATTTACTTACTACAAGGAATAAAAACTAACAGAAAACACCCCATCTCCCAAAGCATTTTCACTGAATAACCTGGAAGGATTGCAGGAATGAGTGCACCCTGTTTACTGACATGACTGTACATCTAAAAAAGTCAGTCACAGCTATTCCTGACTTTTAGGGACATCATGGTAAGGACTGTGAAGTAAGTGAAGGTGGAGAGGTTTCTCTTTTAAAAGAAAGAAAATCAGTGTCTCTACTTGTGATATTGAACTGCAGTGCTTTCTCAGAAATAAGCATTTTCAAAGGGATAACAACTGCCAACCTAGTGAAAAACAAAATAGAAAAATTATATTCCGATAAAAATTCTCATCTCTTAGCTGGGGTAAAAAATCACAAACAATCAAATTTAATCCAAATCATCAATATATCCCAATTTCTTAGGTCACAAATATGTCCTTCACTGTTTTCTGCTGTGCAGTGTATACTGCAGTCTTCAACATTCATCTATGTCTACAGTGACAATATGAAAGCATCACCTACAAAAGGTGTAACTAGAGAGGACAGTTAGCTAAAACCAAGAGCAGCCCTGCAGTTCTAACCACAGAAAGGCAGACTGTTGCCCAGTACTGTGGAAATTCTCCCAACACTCGCCTCTTGCCAAGGGTATTCTCTTTTGGTTCCTCTGTTAAAACCAACCCAACAAAAAAACAACAAGAGTGCTCTGTTAAAGAGTTAAATATTTGATATTAACTTTTGACTTCTTATGCATGATGCTTAATCTCTTAGAAAGTATTTTTGCTTATAGACACTAGGTTGAATCCACTTCAGTACCGGTGGCTTTTGACTGCTGGAACTACAGAGTACCAAATCCCTATTCAAACTCCTTTCTCCTATCTGTCTGCATCTGAAATCATTAAAAGTGGAAAACAGTAAACTCTGTGTCAATACCCAATCCTGCAGATTGCAGGCTGATACGGTGTTCTCTATTGCAAAGTTTTATTCACTTTTACTGGGGTCTATACATATTTAAACTCATTAAATTATTTTTAGTTCTAAGTACTAAATCTAGTAGAAGTTCAGGTCCAGATGTCTGGTAGAAATATTCAAGTGCACCTTCAGAGCTGCTAAAACTAAACTCTTGCAGTCAGACCCTTGGAAAGTCAGAGTACACAAAAAAGGAGTGCTAAAGTCAAAAAAGCCACGTGATGTTATATCTTCCAAAAAGCAGCCTAGGAAGCCTAAAAGGACAAAGCCAAAACATCATAGTTTGATATGAAATTAAAACTAAGAAAGGTCCGTTAAATATTCATCCATTCATAAGTGAAGGTAGGACTTTAAATTCACTAATTCTAGTTGTGTGTACACAGGAGATTTTACTTCAATCACTCAGATATCCTGACAAATTCTGTAGGTTGTGAATTCGTGTAGGGGTAGTAATTGCACTATGTCACAGACATAAAACCACATATTGAATACTAATTGAAATTAGGTTGAGTCAAAAAATTTCTAGAAAAACAGGTTCTATGACTGAGCTCAACACTGAAAATTGCACTCTTTCACACCAATACACCACACTAAGGAAATTGTTCTCCAGCTTTATTTTTTATTTAAAGATCCAGATAGCAGGTAATATAGAGAAAAACAGGGATTATACTATTTGATTCTAGAATTTCTAAACTTTGAATGAAAAATTAAAAGAACAAGCCATTTGAGAATATTTTCTTTAATGAGCAGTCCTATGCCACTGGTTAGCAACTGGCAGTTAAATCATCAGAAATTACTGAGCCAGCACATAATTAGGATGAAAATGCAACTACGCAGAATACCCATAATTAGGCCTATGAAAGCTGAAACAAGCAAAACCATTAAATCAGTCAATGTTTAAATCAGATGGGCACTGCACCTACTCACTAAGTTGTTTGCACGTGGTTTCAGAGGTCCATAGGTGAATTGCAGCTCATACACACCATTGCAGGCATTTTGTAGGAAACCACACCTAGTAAGCTCCTACAATGATTTAAGAATATCAGCTACCACGTTCCAAGTACTGTAGCAGTGCACTGCAAAGACAGCACAGTAACCAGGTCAGTAGCCTTTTGAATAAAATAGAAAACAGATAGCCCAAATCCACAAAAATACAGCCAGTTAGTGCATATGGTCTACTATGCATTAATGTTTTGAATGTCCTGAGTGTTTGTTGTAGCGAATTGTCTTTTTATATCCTTAGCAATTATTCATTTTAGTTTCATGTTCCAGTTTCTTTTGTGTGCTTCCTTGCTTTAGGAATAATTTTTAAGTTCAATGATCAACAAAGCTCACCTATGCTCTTTCACAACAAACACACAACGCTATCTCCAGGGCAGTTGGGCAACCTCCTTAGAGAAGATCCGGAGGATTTTGTCTGAACATCTTCTACATGCAACATACAAGAAGAAATTCTTTAAATGTACCAACTTGTGTCAAAAACCACTTCCAAATCCTGGCAAAGTTTAAAAAAAAAGTTACTTACAACACACTAAGGGCTTTACTTCTGCTATTTCTGCCATGGGGAAACCTGGTTACTCAGCAGACTCATAACATTTAAACACAAAGATTTGCAGAAGAGTGTCCTATAAACTGAAGTCCCAGGACTCTGAATTCTGACATTAACTGTATTCTTACCTACCTTTTCCTGAAAAATAATACCTGAAACAAAATAGTTTTAATAGTTTTAAGTTTTAAGACTGAGTAACACAACCGCTGAAACAACAAAACAATACCCAAAGCCTTTCTAATTGGATATAAAAAAATTTTTTTCACTGTGAGGACAGTCTAGTAGTGGAGCAGGTTTCCCAGGGAGATTGAGCACAACCTGACTCAGAGTAAAGACCTGACTAACCTGGTCTGACATCCTTTAATAAATTTGGGCTGCAGAACTCCTGAGGTCCCTTCCAACCGCTTTTGCCTTATGCTCTATGTAAAAAAACTGTAACCAAAAAAAAAAAAAAAAGGCTGAAAATACTGCTTTCCTTTTGAGGATCTTCTCCACCTGTTGTATTTCCACCAAAACTTCAATATTAAGTCTGCATATTTATTTTTTCATCCCTCTCAGGAGTGAAGGGAAACACTGCTTACAGCTCAGCCACAGGTTTCATCAGCACAGACACCAGAGTATGCAATATGTTCCACAGTTCCTGTGTTGTCCTGACAAAATTAGACCATTTTTTTTGGAGGAAATCTGTTTATCTGCTTTATGTCAAAAATCAGGAGGCAGACTGTAGTATTGAAATTAAACTAGTAGGAACATAAGAGTTCTTCTTACATGGTAAAAAGCGCAGGAATTATTCCTGTGGCTACCAATCTGGTATTTAATCCTAACTAATCTAAGTTGATTGTTCTTTCACAGTTTCTGTAAATCTACCTCTGTATGTCCCAAAACAGAATCTTAATACAGCACCCACTGGACACAGAGAGACAGCATTTCAATAATTTCAGTGTGTTTAATGTGTTTTAATATGTTAGCCCTACAGCAATAGTACTCAGTTAGGAAAGATTCACTCACTTAATGCATATTTTCTTGGCTCATAAAGAGCTACACAATACTGCAGGGAGCATACTGTACAGTTATTAAATGCTATTATTAAATATTGCATATTTTTGCTGAAATACGTACAAGGCAAGAAAACAGAGAACCCTCAATATTTGAACTTTAAATATTATACAGTATTTCAGTAGCTACAGTTTCTCTTCATAAATCCAAGAGGTCTCCATAGCTAGAACCTACATATAATCACAACCCAAGTTGAATATATTACAGTAATGTGACAATGTAGATGATAACTGTGGTGTTACGGTTTAAGGATTTACAGTCATTATGTGAATGCATTATGCACAGTGACAGTTTTCATAATTTATTCATAATTTTAGGAATACTATGAAAAATATTGGGGCACTTCAAAAATCAGATCAATGATATGTGCATCACTGAGTAGTTGAAACTCATATTTACTGTGCATTTCCATGTGCTTTTGTGCATTATTTTGCTGAGGGCCAGATTCCAAAATAGTAGCAATCCAGTTTTCTTGCTGCTCTGGTTCACACTTTTATCATTTTACTGAAGTACTTATAAAAGTTTGGATTCTCTAAGACTTTTTGTACCATCTGCCAGTAACAAACCGCAGAGAGACAGTTTACTAAAATTATGGATTAAGAAGCTCCCCGTGGAAGTGAAAACTGAAAAAAACCATAGGTTTACATTAATTATTAGAGAAGTCAAGTCATTGGTACTTTCCATCTTCTCTATTGTCATGACTTGGTACCCCACTAGAAGACGCCATGTGAGCCTCCTGGTCTACACGACCAAGGAAATAAATGCTGCCCAGGGATAAATGGTGTACACTGTACCACACAGCTGCGGTGTGTCACCTCCAGAGCTGCCATCCTGGGACACAGCCTCTGTGGACTGTGTGAATTTAACTAACACAGAATTCACATACATACCTAGGAACAATAGATACAAATTAAATACAGACTAAACAGAGAGAATGGACGAATGCTCTGGCCAACAAGAAAAATACGCTCAGAAAGTCAAGTCATTCGTGAAATGCTAACACAAAAAGCACTAATAAAACCTTTGACTAGACACAGAAACACACCTAAAAACACACACACATAATATATATGTAAATATATATTTTCATATTAATATATATTCTGAGGTAGAACCTTGCCGTGTATCTTTTCAGCTCATCAGAGAGATCTCAACAGTCTAGTACTCCTTTTCTCAAAACAGATTCTGAAGAATTAGGAAATGTTTTGAAAGAAAAACACAAAAAAATTTTTAATACCTAAGAATCTAGTTGCAGTTAAAGATTTAAAGAGCTCAAGCTGTTTCTTTTAACAAAAAGTATGAGGAATAACTTAATTACTCTATTAAAGAATCTTCACAAAGAGAAAAAGCTAGGTAGTAAATAGCTCTTTCATCTAGCTGAGAAAATGAAACAAGAAGCAAAGTTAGAAGCTAAAGTGACACAGATCAAAATTAGAAATTAGGCACTCATTTCTACCACAACCAATTAACAAGTGCATTTGTATGTTCTTTTCCTATTGAAGCCTTTTGAAGAGCTCTTTTGTAATCTGAAAAGAAACAATTTTATGTGAAGTTTCGATCACACTTCCTGCTGCTTCTCTTCAGATTAAAATGTAACAACTGATTACATAAAATGAATTGCCATCTAGGATAAAAGGGACAGGGAGGAGGAATGTCCTTTTTTCCTCCCTATGACAGAAGAACTAGAACTTGGTAAAATAAAAACTTTCATAAGTTTCACCACACATACTATAGTTCAAAGGAGTCAACCAATTTATCAGCATTGTTCCCATAGAAAGAAGTTCACTGAGAACAAGTTAAAACCTTAAATGTTGAGCTCCTTAAGACTTGGGGTACTGCAGCCATAGAATTTTTAGTTCTAAGTGAACATCCAGTAAGTTTTTTGATACTTTTGGACTCACTTTCAAAAACAGAAGTACGAGTTCTTAACATCTTTTATAAAAAAATTCTGCCATTTCATGTCAGTCATTTTCAGTTCTGAATCTAACAAAAGACACCATAATGAAATGTCTCACCAGTGACTGAAGAAATTGAAAAAAACACAGCTGAGCTTTCAGTAACATTAGGCAGGCAACATTAACAGATTATATTCTACACTGAAAATTGTAACAAGAATAATAATTGAAGTCAATTGCCAAATCAACAGTAATGTAAAACATGCAAGTAGTCTAGCTAAAAGGTTTCTAGTCATTTTTCCAAGTACACTTACAGGCTTAAAATAAGCTGATGAACTAAAAGCACCTTCTTTAAAGAACAGGAGAGTAGACAATTTTGATTAACTGGCCATTTAATATATGCTAAGCATGAAAAGGTGGATACTAAGGAAGTCACACTATTCTGCAGCTTCTTAATTTTATTTTGTCATTGAAGAATCTAATGCAGAGCAAACTGGTTGAATCATTTTATTTGTTGCAAATCTTTTTTTGCTAATTGTAATGCAAATGTCATCGACTAAATTTTTCTTCCTGGATAAGATAATCTTATTTTACCCCCAATAGTGGGGAAAAAAGCCTTTTTCACCTCTTTCCACAAGAAACATATTATGTATATATTTCAACCTATTTAATTTTATCTCTTTTCTTCTGTCTTTTTCCTATAAATTATACATTAGATTAATTAATATTTGACTACACAACTAAACAAAAGCTAAACCGTTTTGTTTTCCCTAAGTTAGGGAAAATAAATTTCTTCAAGTGCAATGTGTAGAGTAATACCTAGAAGCTATTTTATTTCTGGAAGTTATTTTAACTCTAAAATTTGCTGTCTTTTCACATTTATCCCAATAAATGTGAATTTTACACTCTTACAAAGTTTTGACTCCGTGGTTATTCAGGCATATATTCCACTCGCTTTCTTGAGTATTACAGTCAATGAACTGTTTGACACTAAAGTCAAACTGTTCACTGTTGCTCAAGCGTGCCTGCCCTGCAGCTGCCTGGTCGTGTGGAGCTTCTGCTGCTCCAGATAGACCAATAAGCCAAGAGTGAGTGTCAGTCAAGATCTGCCTTAGCAAAAAGATGTATATATTCTTCCACAGAGAAAAAGAACTTCAAAAGTGGAGCTCTTTCGATGTGTCTTTCTCAATGGTCAGTCTAGGGTCTAAATATGGGGAAAACAGCAAAACAAAAAAAATAGCAAGAGAAGCAAGGTGCACCATTTGTGAAATAATCTTTGTCACTGTCGTTTGTCTAGTGTTACTGAATTACATGAAAATACTCAAGAAGAAACATAAAAATATCATAAACTGTGAGAATCATTTCAAAATCCTTGACATAGGTTCATCATGAGAAATGGGTGCGTTGCATGTGAGGAACTACACCTGGGTTTTAAGAATCCTTAGTGGAAAAATGCAGTGCACTCTAGAGTTTGCTTTGTTTTGATTCATCTTGTTCCAAAATCTCACCAGAAACAGCAACATTATCAAACATTCTGATTTTTAAATTGTTTCAGTTAAGATTTTACCAAAATTATATCTAGCAAAAGTATATCTTGCAAGTTATTTTTTAATCTACAACTGAATAATATAGATTGAACAGAGTGAAACAAAGGCTCGTTATCTCTTTAAGATAGTTGTTCTATTGATTAGTATTTCAGAGTCAGTAGTGATGCTTCAACCAAACTCAACAAGTTCATGGGTTTGGGGTGTGGTGGGTCACCTGCATGCCAGGTGCCCACCAAAGCTGCTTTATCACTCCCCTCCTCATCTGGGCAGGGGAGAAAAAGTATAATGAAAGGCTCATGGGTCAAGATAAATGCAGGGAGAGATCACTCAACAGCTACCATCACGGGCAAAACCGACTTCACTTAGGGAAGGTAGTTTAACTTATCACCAACCAAAATACGGGTAGGGTAATGAGAAATAAAAACTAAATTTTAAAACACCTTCCCCCCACCCCTTCCTTCTTCCTGGGCTTAACTTCACTCCCGAATTTTCTACCTCTTTCCCCTCAGCAGGGCAGACAGGTGGGGAGTGGGAGCTACAGTCAGTTCATTACACACCCCTGTTGCTCCTTCTTCCTCAGGGGGAGGGCTCCTCACACCCCCCTTCTCCAGCACGTATCTCCCACAGGAGACAATCCTTCAGGCACTGACTACTCTAATGTGGGTCCTGCGTGAGGTCACAAGTCCTGACAGCAAATGTGCTCCAGCACGGACTTTCCAAAGGCTCACAGCCTCCCTCAGGCAATCACATGCTCCAGCATGGGGTCCTCCATGGGCTGCACAGGGGTCTCTGCCCCACCGTGGCCTTCCATGAACTGCAGGGGCACAGATGCTTCACCATGGTTTGCACCACGGGCTGCAGGGGAAACTCTGCTCCTGGAGCACCTCCTCCCTCTCCTTCTGCACTGACCTTGCTGCCTGCAGAGCTGCTGCTGTCAGATATTCTCACTCCTCTCTCTGCCTGCTGTTGCTGTGGCACAGCTTTTCCTCCACTTCATTACCCCAGAGGTGCTACGGCTGTGAGTTCTGGGCTTGGCCTTGGCCAGCAGTGGGTGCACCTTGGACCCAGCTGCAATTGGCTCCACCAGATACAGAGCAAGTTTCTACCGTCTTCTCACAGAAGCCACCTCTGTAGATCCCCCGCTACCAAAACCTTGCCACATAAAGCCAATACATGGGGACAGAAGCCAGGGTGATTCTTTTGATTCAGACAAGTTTGGAGATAAAATTATAAAGAGATCATAAACCGAGAGCAGTAGTTGCTTTTCCAGAAGAGGAGAAAAATATTTTTTATGGGCTGGGAATTGGGTATTTTTTGAACTTGGCTACATGCCCCAAAAATCTAGTTCATTATCTGTGACTGTGGAAAGAAATATGTCAGTCTGATTTTAAAAAGTTTTTAAAAGCCCAACAACATAAAAACAAATTTCTAGTAGATGATCAAGTTTTCAACCAGCTGGCAAATTACACTTAGGTAGTGAAAGGGGAAAGATTGCTTGTGATAACAGGCCTGCTGATTAGTTCCCTTTTACAAAAAGAACTTAGTGAGTAAGTAAAGGTCGATGCTCTATCAGAAACATTCTCCAATCTCTCATTCTTTCTGTACGTCTGAAATGGAAGTCGAATATTTATCACCAGTTAAAGCAGTCTCCAAAGTCAAAGAAAGGTATGTCCATGACGACATCATCTTCTTCTGTACTAGGGAAGAATATATTCAGAACACCACTGACCCAAAGTGTTGCTGATTACTGCTGTGGAATGAATAACCTCACAGACAGAGTAAGATATACAAAGTTGTCATAAAGAAATGTGCTCCAGGCTCATGACTCACAGCAATGGTTCTTACAGCACCAGGCCTTCTGTCTTCCTCACTTATAATTATCCACTTTTCATTCATCTGTGGAAAACAGAGGCCATGAATGAGAAATTCAGTCTTGTGGAATATTTTTATTCATGACGTCCATAAAAAAGGAACTGTATTACAGAAAGTGTCCTCTCCCTTTCTTTCCTTGGTACCATACTCCCACTGCCTTGGGAAGCAAAACATTTTTGGCTTCCAGCTAAAAACATTAAGCATGTGTGATATAACATGGAAGTCCTACTCTGCATCAGCAACCCTGTGATCCATTTTTTTCATTACTCGTCTCCACCTTTTCTTCCAGAAATGTGCTTCTAAAATTCATGTTCTATACAGGCTTACTGGACAAGTATATTTCCTCTGCCTAGAGATTTATCATAGCTGGGTAGGAGTTGTACCTGGGACAAAATATGTGAAGAGAAGAGCAAGCATGGAAGATGCTGAGATGCATGAGAGACACTTTTTGGACTTAGTTCCAGGACCTCCTTTCCTGCCTGAGCACACAGGGACACAGATGATGTACAAAGTAGGGAAAATGTGAGGTGAGTTTGGCTTTGAATGGCAAACAGAACTGGGCTGCAATTCCAGTTTCAAAGATGCGGGGGTGCAGTGTAAGGAAAGAACTACAATGACCTTGGGAGAACAGAGTAAGGTAAAGAATCAGAGAGGGTTATTTAAATGCCAGTACTGAATCAGAGAGGTTGATGAATCGAAATTCCCTTCGTTTCATTTCTCTAGAATTTTCCCAATAGAAAATTATAGGCAATCTAAACTCTAAGCACTATTTGAGTCAATTGCAGTAAAGTATATGAAAATTTAATCTCCCAAGGTAATCTTGCAAAGGAAACAGTTTTCTTTCTAACGTGCCAAAAAGACCAAAGGAGGTTAAAAACATGGCCAGTGAAGAATAAAATGTAGAAATAATGCAGTCTGAAAGAGACTGTAAGATTAGAAATGTTTTCCTATGTTCAGCATTTCAATTTTACACTTTTTTTGAAGGCCATTCAGCTCCATTTTATGCTTTCAATACATTTTAACTAGAGACATAAATCAGCTGACAGAAACAAACTCAAGTGAGCTGAGACTTGGATTTTATAGCAATATTGATAAAAGCTAGTGGGCATTCCTGCCGGAACATTGGCATTTGGCCTGAGAGAGTATTTTAAGAGATTTTTCAGATTCTTGATGCATCTAAAGATATATTGCTGATCTGCAAGTAATAAATGCAGAAAGGGCAGGGGGGGGAAAGAGTTCTCTCCATGGAAACAACAAAATAACAATTTTTCCAACAAAATTTAAAGACGTAACTTACTGAAGACTGGGTAAGTTTCAGAGCCTGGGTAAGTTGTAAGCAGAGATGCAGGGAAAGATCAAGTAATGCCTTTACAGATTTCTTTGGTTAGTTCCTATCATGCAGAAGGGGATGTGTAGGAAAAACATGCAGTAACTTTTAATGTCAGTTTAACTGACAAAGCACAGGCTGAATTAGAGTGTATGAAAGATGAACTGAAGCTATTCAAGGAGAGTCATAATTAAAAAAAAAACCTTAAAACTTCCTACACTGAAAAACATATAAATAATTAAAAATAGCAGGTTATCTTTGCTTCTTTTTTTTTTTTTTTTTTTTTTTTTTTNTTTTTTAAGATTACTCTTTCTTTTAGGTAATTCCTGCTGGAATACCCACATTTACTAACCACACAAAATCGAACTGGAAGTATCTCACAAGATTCTTGTCTGTTTCTCCCTCCTAAGTCAGAATCAACTGTGCCAAAATCACCCTCACAGGCTTTTGTGTAGGCCATTCAATAAAAACATCTATTGTTGAACACTCCACAACAGCTCTCTTCAATCTGCCCCAGATCTTTGAAAATATGTCTTAATGTCTGTAAATCCCTTGTTTCAACATTAGCTCATTCCTTCATGTTACTGGATGAAGGAAGCAGATTATTTCCTTCCTCCTCAGGTCATGTTTTCTGGACCTCTGATCACTCTCCATGCTTTTCTCTTCAATCTCTTCAGATGGCCAATGTTTTATTTTAAGTGCAATAACCAAACCAGGATATCAGGTGTTAGGTTTGGTTGGGTTTTTTCTCCCTTACAGCAATATGAATCTGACAACTGGTGTTGCCTGCAATAAAACATCTCAATTCTTTTTTCTGCAACTTTTGGCTAGCTAGGCAGTTTCTATCTTTCATTGCTCAGCTGACAATTCTTACTGAAGTGCAATAATTTCCATTTGTCCTGCTTGAACTGCATCCTGCTTTTCAGACCAAATCACCAATTAACAAGATTGTTTTAGACCTTAAACATCTCCTCCAAAGTGGTTGCAGATATGCCTCCCTCCATTTTCCTCTTGCTATAAAAGAATACATCATCTTAAACCATTTTGAGATGATTCTCCCTGGCTTCCCTTGGTTTAATAAGAATTATGCAACAATTTTTTGACTTCACTACACCAAGGTATTTGTTTCCACCACAGTTCTGCATTTTGGGGAGCTTAACGCAGGTGACATTGCAATTACTTGTGTATTTTGGCTGCGAGGGTAAGGAACAACACCAAACTTTCTATCAATAACTATTAGTTATTCCATTAGAAAAATCCAAAATAGACAGCAATTCAGATTTGAAAGTAATAACACTTGCTTAAAATTTAGAGCCAAAATAATACCACTTGCTTAAAACTTAAAGCCAAAATAAACTTGTTTTTTCCTAGTATCAATTAGAACATACATCTGGATTTTCAAGCAGTGAAGAAAGAAAAAATGTAAAATTTATTGAATAATATATAAGGTATATATTGAAAGAGAAAGAGAACAAGAGCACAACAAAGCCTTTTTCTAATTGATTAATATAAACATTTACATTTTTCATAAGGATTAATGGATTTAGCTGCTTTATCATGAAGGGAAAAGTTACTGTTTATGACCTAGTGTTAGACAACAATAAATGGCTTAATCAGGTTTTCTCTGAAGGTAAAGCTGTATGTAGTAATGGATTTAAGAGATATGTACATAAGTTTCT
Source organism: Platysteira castanea (assembly GCA_013397175.1). Classification (NCBI taxonomy): domain Eukaryota; kingdom Metazoa; phylum Chordata; class Aves; order Passeriformes; genus Platysteira; species Platysteira castanea. The sequence continues at coordinate 1,930,842 of VYXC01010094.1, forward strand.
TATTTAATTTTGTTAGCACACAAACTGTAAAACGTTTTGGTGCACATGTATCCGTGTAACCTTTTACAAGTAGCATTTCTATTCCAGTATTGCATGGGCTTACTTTCTTTTTTCAAGGAAAGGAAAAGCACCCTGTGCCAACCGAAAGTATGGTGAGATAGTCTTCCTGAAATTGTGCTTGAGTGGAGTAACTGGATTCCTAATGGCAGAGCGATGGTATGTGAACACCAATCAAGACGTCAATTAGCAAACTCGTGCTGAGAAAAACCAAAGCGCTTACAGGCCATAACCATACACTGGGCTCCACACTATCTTCTCTCTGTATCATATTACTTCTTTGTGAGACAGCACTCAGCAAATAAAAAGGCAATGTAATTTCTGTGTTGCATTCCATAGAAAATTTAGAAATGCTGTGTGATACTCTCGATATATTCTGTGGTGTAAGACAGAATTATTGAAGTATAACAGCTCAGAATTTTAAGATAAATAAGCAACTTTTGTCAGCAGAGTGGAACACTGAGTTTACCCCTGGGCTTTGTCTACATAATCCTTATATCTTATGCTGCATTTGTTGAATAAAATGCCATGCCATGAGTTAAACAGTCTGGAAGAATTAGTTTGGAACACGAATTGGTTTCAGATAGACAAAACAAAAATTAGGACTCAGGTATATACACATTATTATTTTTTTTTATATTATAAAAATAATAATTTTTTTTTTGTATTGTAGACCAATGAAGTAGTAGCATAAAGTAAAAAACACTATTTAATTAATTAAGTAATTACCCATGGTACAAGAAAAATATACAGTAAAATGAACTGATCAGAAATTTTTGCAATACAAATAATGTTATTTTCCAAAAGAAAGAGGTCTGAGAACATATACATGCTTGATGTTTTATTTTAATTCCAGTACAGGAGCTTCAGCATCTGGAAATCTAAGAAAAGGAAAGGTGACCACTCAGTTGTCACTACAGCATTGCTCAGTTCTAGGGTTCAGGCGTTAGTTTTCCAAACTATTTGTCCTGAATCTCCAGTACTACTCTGTACAAGTTTACTAAGAAACTAAAAATGGACTGCATGTTTGTACTATGTAAAGAGATTTTTGACTTCTTGATTTCAAGGTTTTGAAGAGCAGAGGTAGGAAAAATTTAAAAGACATGTAGCCAAAAAGCCACAAAAATTCAAAATCCATGATCAGGTTCAAGGCTGAAAAATGTAACGCAGGTCTAATAAAATTTAGAAGAAATAAACCTTTGTTCTTTATAGTTTAGTGTTATTGAACTGCAAATAGCACCTAAGAGTTCAGAAGAGCAGAAGCAGTGGCACTGATAGGCATAGAACCTTAAGGAAAGAACTGACCAACATCATGCATCAAACCCCGCAACACAATTGGAAAGGAGGACAAATTGTTATAGCGTGGATTTTAAACACTATATATTCTATACCATACAGTATTCAGCAGTGTATTCTGTCACTTAGAAAACTGTTTCAATTTATGACTTTGGGACTGAATTGGGGACCTGAAGACTCCAACTGGGTCTACTGCTTCACAGCCAAATCTCTGCAGCCTGAATTTGTAACAGCTTGACTCACTTGTCACTGACATGGACAGAAACTTACAATACATGTGAGCTAAAAGCCTATACTTGTAAGCTTGGTGCAATGAGAAAATAACTAGAAAGCAACTGCTTCTGATTTTTAAGCTTTATGTCTTCCAATTTCTTTCAAATGATTGAAAATTAGCTTTAGTCTCACAGTTAAGGATTGTAAGATTTTATACATTATTTTCCAATCTCCTATTTTTTTTTTGCTTCTCAATCTCCTATTTATTTACACTTATGAAGTATTACCCATATACCACAAAACATAAAGGTCACAAAAGTAATCCTGAATGTTCTTTCAGACAAGAAATATAACCTTTATTTAGCTAAAGTCCAATGATAATTGTGTAGCAAGTTATGAGAGGTCCTTATTTTTCAAAAAAAAAAATATTCTCCCTCTTGCTGGAAAAATAGAAAGGGAACCTCTTCACTTGTGCTCCTGAAAATGCTGCTGTTCTTCAGATTAGTTCAATGGTCCAGATAATAAATGAATAATAAAATCACTACTGTGCATGATATTTTTAATTAGGGAATATATTACAACTCCTAAATTACAGTCTCAGGCAGCAAATATAATGCTTTGGATTTCTGCCTAGAATACTATTATCACTTGAAAATACTTTCCACTAGCTTCTAGAAGGACAGGAGGGTTGATTTTCCAAACAAAAGATGCTAAGTGTTTTTGGCTAAGGAATATCCTACAAATCTATTTTTTAAATCTTTGTACCACTAAATTATTCTGAAAAAGTCAGGAAGAAGTTGATCCTCACAACAAATGCAATCAAATTCAAGACATGACTGCCATTTGGATACTATACATATGCACCTCTCAAAGGTGCTATAGCACATACACGCAACTCATTTTGGCATGGCTACGCTACCTTCAGAACTGCAGTATATCTTTTCCACAAAACCTGGGTCAAAATAAAAAGTGAGAAAATTAATCTCTGCATACTAAAAACTCTGCAGCCCATCTGAAAATGTGCTTATGGCACTTGCAAACATTGCTTCATTTTGTTAATGATTTAGTCAGAGACTTTTGAGATTACTTCATTTTTCCAGGTATATAATGTCTTATGGAACAATTGGATTATTCTCAATGTCACAGGTTTATTTCACCCATTTACCTTATTTACTCACATTAAGCTGGTAACATAAATTAGACTAAAGCATAATTTATGACTGCCTTAGGCGTATCATCTTGAAAGGCATTCAGTCTCAACCTGTAAACATCAAGGGACTGCCAATTCATCTCTTTCCCGGTAAGTTTACTCCTGCAGCTAATCATGCTCCCTTTTATAAATTTGTTTGCCTCATGGGGATACGTACATGCCCTCTGCACTTATTATTATGTCCTTCTCCACTACAATGAAGTCTTTTAATATGCTGGAGTTGCCCTGCATTCTACCACGTCTCATTTTTTGTCTGTTTGTTTGTTTGTTTGCTTGTTTGTTAAATTAAACAGGCCAAGCTTATTCAGATTTTCACTGGGGGGTATTTTTGATGATGTTCCTGTTTCAAGATACTCATGCAGGCACTAGAAGCAATGTTATTTGTTTATTTATGATCACAAAAACAGCTGCAGCAGATCAGACAAATAATGGGTCATTGTAGGAGGATACTTGAAGACCTCATATAAAGACAGGATAAGTATTTAGGGATATTTCCATCCATTTCCACTCCTGGAGAAGAATATATGTCCTCTCTTTTATTCAGTTACTGTTTATGAGAGGATTTTTATGCTTAAAGGTTTTAAGAACCTTTGCTAAAGGACTTCATTAAAAGTATTTCAAATGTGCACAACAGGTCTTTGAGAGCTGTGTTACCCAGCACTGTGCCTCTGCAGAAAAACAGACCCTGAAGAGCAATCCTCCCCGTGTTGTGGCTCTCCTCTGAACCACTCTGTCTTCCTGCACTCTCCTCCAGAGGTGGGCCTTGAACAGCACACGGTGTCACTTCTCTCCTACACCAACACAGGATTATCTAACCTATGCATGTAGCTGCTCGTGCTGGGGAAGCATTTCAAATAAAGATAATTTCTCTTGAAATATACAGAAGGCGAAAACACTGGGATAAATGACAAAGGAATAAAAGATGAAGTTGCACATGGCTAGAAATACTTATGCAGGTTACTAATGATACTGCTGTCACCCAACAGTATGGCTATTACATAGCTGTTCAAAAACTTTCATAGAGTATTCCAGCACAATTATTTGAAAAAGGGTGCATTACAATGCATAAATAATCTTTTTACACGTGAATACAGACTTAGAGCTAGCTAGACTATTTGGTTCCAACATGGCTAAAATATAATTATTTCACTCACAGAAAGATTGCTATTGTGTTTTCCATAACTATGTGATACATTCTCAATGCCCTATTGTGGCATCTGCATGCAGAGCACTTCTAAACAGTAATTATTGGAATAATTCTCACACACCGCCTGTATGTTATAACAAGCATGGGTGGATTCACTTGCTGAAGCAGAGCACTTGTTTTCCTTGCTAGAAACTGAGAGGGGAAAAAGAAACATTTTATAAAATCTCTTTTTGGTGTATTACAGACTGCAAGAGGCTCAGTGCAAAAAAGGAAATAATATTTTTGATTACATGGCTGCAAAAGCTGTAACACTGCCCCTTATTTTGATGACTAGCCTACATTTTCTTCCATCCACTATAACCACTGTAAAATATATGCCTGGGCTTGATTTTCTGAGTTGAAGCTGAGCTGAAGCTTAGTCTTCTGAGAAGGAAAATGCTTCACGGGACTCAAGTCAAACAAAACGCAGCACCAGGGACTGCCTTTCTTTACAGATATTATAAGGGAAACTAATATGGCCTGAGACCTCACTGTCTTTCCAGGAGAGCTACTTTTACAACATAGAAGGGAAGTGTCTCCCAGCAGAGGCAGCTGAAGAAACGCCGGCGCTGCAGCACTGGGAGAGATGGCTGCAGCAGAGCCAGGACTGCGCTCCAACACCTCGCCTGGAGCAGGGGTCGGTCTGTCCCTGGCACTGCTGCAGAGCAGGAGGTGGGTAGGAAGCAGAGCCCCCACCTCTTCAGGAAGATAATGGCTGAGAAAAGATTAAATCAAAATATGCTCACTATGATTATTGTCTATGGCAGTTACTAAAAGCTGAGGTGTCCTTGCCCATTATTTTTGAGACCTCTGAATTTTGATGCCTACTATCTTTGTTGTTGTCCTCTTGGCTACAAAATGCCCACTGTCACATGCACACACAGTGCTGCTGGAATTAGACCCCCACACCGCCCTGGTTCTGTGTGCTGACTGAACTTCTGCTGCCATCAACGAGGGAGTACATAAGAAAGCCTCTAGACAGGAACAAGGTCCATGAGCATAAATCTGGTACTGATCACACTGATCATGACATAGGAAAATTTTTCCCACTTGTTTCTGTGACTATTTCTTCTATTAAAAACATATCACAATACAGGGCACGTCTTTTTAAGTCTTGAAAATATCAGCAAATATTCCCTCTTTTTACTGAAATTAATGAGAGTGTTCTGATGAGCGCTGATGAAATCAGATGCCAACCGAGAGAGTCTATAACTACAATAGCACACCTCTTACAGCACTGCTGTCAAAAAGAAATTTAAAAACTTGAAATGAGAAAAAATGAAAAATACAGTCCTATAAAAGCTATACACACATATGGCCCTACACATACATACAGACACTTTTTAATACGTATACCACTTGGAAGAAGACTGAATGATTATACTTAGAGGAAAGCAGAATTCAAAGAGAAAGATGGCTTTGGTTCAGCTAATATAGTACCTTAAATCAGCAGATTGCCCAGCAAAAATCTTTTATTTAGAGCAGTTTTTCATAAAACTACTGAAGGGTTGCAAAGCTAAACCAGAAGAGGTTAGGTACAAAAAAGTAATGGAAAAAAAAGAAAAAACAGAATCAAAACTCTGTAGTGGACTAATTATGTTTTGTCCCCCTTATCCATATCAACTGAAAATACTCATTGAAGATAAGTATTTTCCTGGTTATGTATTTGGAAAACAGAACATGCTATTCCCTTTAATTGAACAGATAAAGCAAATGTCTCAAGCAAATCTTGCCTTTCTAGAGAAGAGAGGATAGAAAAGTCTTCGCCAGAAGCAAATCTTGAATTTCTTAAGAATGTGATGCAGTATATGAGGAAAAAGTCTTTTACAAAGAGGATGGTGAAACACAGTAACAGGTTGCCCAGAGAGGTGGTAGTTGCTCCATCCCTGGAAACAGCCAAGGTCAGATTCAGTGGGGCCTGGAACAGCCTAGTCCAGTTGAAGATGTTCTCATTCTTTGCAGAGGGGTTGGACTTGATGACTTTTAAAGGTCCCTTCCAATCCAAACTATTCTATGATGCTGTGATATGGTATTTTGTCACCAACTATTTCTTTTCACTGATACTTTGCTGCAGTATTAATTATTTGGCCCAGCTAGTGACAACATTTCAAAACAACTGTTCTGAAGTTTTGAGACCAATGCCCTTGATAAAACTGTAACTTCCCCATATTTATTATGTTCTAAATCACATCTAAAATCAGGTTTGCTGCATTTCTTTCCGGGAGTCAATGGATAACTGTACTATCATCCATAAATCATAACCTTCAAGGTGACTTCAAAGCACAAGAGTTATTTTCTTTCTGAGGTTGGCAGTCAAAATAGATGTCTAGGAAATAATACTTTACGTAATTTACCCTGTGATTATGAACAGATATACCTTCTCTACCAGCCTATGTGGATATTTAAGTAATAAATCTAATCAGAGCATATTCAAAGCACAAGGTGTAACAGAGTGTCAAGTGAAAATGGGTTCCTCCCTGCACCATGAAACACAAAAATACACTTGGAGCTCATAAAAGACATTTTAATTAAAAAAAAAAAAATTAAATTCCATAGATTTTTTTGTCCTTGATACAGCCTTGCCAAAATTGTTGGCATTTGGTCAGAATCAGAAACATACATTTAGTCATGATCTAGGATAGTGTTCCCAAAAGCACTGAGATAGCTTTACTGACGTCTCAGTATTTTGCTTTCCACTGTGCCCTTAGCCACTTAAAATGCTACAGGCTATCAGTTCTGATACTGAAAAATGTAAAAATGGGAAATGCGCTCACCTTCTAACCTCTCGGGCCACAGTCAATGGACACTGGCTGAGCTGACACTTACATTTCCAGATCATTGACATCCCCCTACCTCCAAACAGTCTTGTGAGAAAGATGTTTTAACACTAGGACAGAAAGCACAGAATTTTGAGTAGAAGGCTTTTTCTCTGTGTCCTGTACTTCCCCTAGAAACTCTACCCAGTAACGAGCAACAAGCACACCCATAGCCTACAGAGTAATGTATCTGTGCCTACATTCCTGAATAAGCAAACAAAAGAATTCAAGATCATACAGGTTAGAAAGAAAAAACTAGACTCCAATGAATGCAAACTTCAGCCCTCAATGCATATTTTTAGTATACTGATTGACCTGTCTCAGTGTTTAAAATTAAGTTGCCTTTAGGCAGCCAGGTCTCTTTCAAGAGCTACTGATGATGATATTATTACCCTTTTGTATTGAAATTTTGTTAGTAGCACCTGATTTATCCCAGTAAACAGCACTACCATCTCATCCTTATCCCTGGACTGTGAAAGTTTACAGCTTTGAGGTTTTCATTTGTTTTGTTTTTTTCAGAAGGTGCCAATAAAAGCAAGCTACCCATCAAACTGATACTGATGCAGATGGTTACATGACGGATGCACTACAATTTTATCTCTCTTTTCAAAGGTACATTTTTTAAAGGTAGATTTTTTTAAAAATTAGTTATTTTAATTGGCTCTAGATTAAAATACAATAAATTGAGCAGACAAATAATTATTCCTCCTCCTGTCTTCTCTTTCCTTGAAAGGTTCACAGAAGGTATTTTTTCAATAAAAAGCTGGGATTTTATCTGTCATTAAGACTTAATTGTGATACAACTTGTACTGATACAAGGATTAGTTTTATTCAGATGTAATAATTACAAAGACATCCATATTAATCTTAGTTCAGTCTTGAATATAGGCATGTCTTGGCTACCCTTCAGATAAACAACTGAATCCTGTGTATTCTGGCTGAGGCAGTTCAGAAGGTCAATAAGCAGGATTTCTTTGCCATTTAGGAATATAGCAATTCCTTCTCTATTTTCAATTCACATTCTTGTAACTACTTCTGAGCAGGTGTTTAGAACACAAACCTTGTACATACTAAAATAAGGAGATGTTTTGTTCTTGAAATGTGTGGTCTGGTTTACTTGCAGTTGACAAGGCATTTTACAGGAACACATCTGACTTTTTACAAGTTCCCAACAGCAGTAAACTTTACTCCTGCTGACAACAGAAGCAATTGCTGTGTTCAGAATAAAATTGATTGGTTTAAAAGTTTAACTCTGTTTTCCTGTTTCTTGTTTTGTGTTTTAAAGTTACATTTAAATCTGTTTCAGATAATTCGTTTGGTAAAAAACAATTCTTTGTATGTTAATGGGGTAAAAATACATACGAGTGAACACTAAATCACTGCAAAGTAAGGGAAAATAGGGTTTATTTGAACTGGAAATAATTTTTAACTTCTTCATGTAGAAAACAGTGTTTCCATAGTGAAAATTTCACTTTTTTTTTTTCCGTTTACAAGACTAGAAGAAAAAAATTAGGGTAAATAATAATAAAAAAGGCAAGAAATAGAACTGCCATCATAACTGTCTGCAGAAAGCAGACAATTTGTGTATTGTGATCCAAACAGCTGACCTTATGCCATGATTCTTGGGCCAAATTCTGGAATAATATCAATAGTGGCAACTCAGCATACACATATCTGGAAAATATCGTAGGCAGAATGGGCACTTAACACTGTTACAAACATTCTGTTTTGTAAGGGATGATCCAAGTCAAGAGGCTCCAGCTACCAGCTGCCACTGCCAGCCCCTCCAACAGAGTTTACCACCTCTGCACCACTGCTGAGTCAGCTGTACTTTACTCTGGATCTTGTTTGAAAGCGTTTGGGTCCCCTAAAATTAAAATTTATGGCACTTTATCGCTGCTAGAAGAATTGTCCAGTCAATCTGTGCAACTGGCTGGCAGGTCAAATGACGGTCAGAGAAGAGCACAGAACTGTGTTGAACTGACTTGGGTAAGACAGTGGAAGGCACCTTCATTTGGCTCACATTGTGCTATTGGCTTCTTTCAGTAGATTTGCATCTTGTTATCTCTCCTGTTCCCTTCCTCATGCTTTAAGTGGGAGGAGTCACAAGATGCATGAAGTGCATATCAATACTATAGGATATTTTGGCATTGTTAGCAATTATTAAAGAAATACATAATTTAAGATGTAAAACAGTCCATGCGCAAAGATGCCTTGTCAACCTCAAGTAAACCATAAAACACCTTGCATACCAATTTAGTGGTAACATTCCCTTGGGACAGCAATTTCATCTGCTTTCATAGGTTCTGAAATTTTCTGGCCCAATCACCTCCTGTGCAGGCCCATGTCCCCAGACACGAGCTTCCTACAAATTTTCTGAGTAAGTCATTTGAGTTTTCTAGCACCTCAACAAATAAATTCCACTCTTTTTTTTCCCCCACGTACGATAAATGTTGCATATGCCACAGACACATTACTTACTCAATAGTAATATTAGCACAAAATACAGGGTAATGCTATGTCTTAAAAATTGCAAAATATAGTAATAACCTGTGAATAATTAAGATGTGTCCATGAGGCACCAGCAACAGTGCAGAGAGCCATAAAGACCTTTTGATTCAGTTTGTCACCACCTCAGCACACTGTCACTGTGCTGTCATTTGTTAATGCACCCCTCAGTCCTCCCTTTCAGCTTCAAATCTTTACATTCCACTTGGCTATTCTAAAACTGCACTGGCAACTCCGCATGTCTGTTACAAAATAAAGCATTGTAGTCTGATGCAGCAGCATATGCCCAAAACTAAAATAACTCTTACTCAATATAATCTATAGTTCTTGATATATCAGGTGCTAGGCTTCAGCAGAGCTCTCCTAGTGCTCCCTCTTTGTCCTGCTCATCATGCTGCAATTTCCTGCCTACTAGGTACATTCCTTCATTGATCAAGGCTTGCAAAAGTCTGAGTTCAATAGGATAGACAGCACCTCAGCAAAGGGTGCTTTCTGTTTTATGCCTGTCAGCAGTATGATGGAAGTTTTATCATGAGACACAGAGACACTACTCACAATATCATAATTTTATTAAGCAATAGCGCAAGTGGTCTCGCTAGACTGAGTAGACGACATCTTTGCATGAACGGTGAATGTTATCTACCTCATCTAAAATAATACTGAACAAAACAAGCAGCTTAACTAGGGAGAGGGCTCTTCTGAACAAATAGATCATTTTCCAATCACATACGCACTTGCACCTAGTGAGTTGGGGGAGAAAGGAAGAAAGGTATGAGATCAGTTCTAAAAACAGTAACTCACTCCCCTGCAAACAAGATATACTTACAGAAATGACAACGTCAATGCCAGTGTTGGGGAAACAGCACACACTAAGTAACTTGTTAGTCCTCTGAATAATTATATTCTTCTGGCAGCTTTTTTGGGAAAATCTAATAAAACATTGATGAAATGGAAGAATAATTTTCTCTGCATGAAGATTAAGTGGGAACACGAGTCTATACGATGGACAGTTTCTGCATTCATCTCATGCCTGCTCAACTGCAGGACTCACATAGAGTATTTCTAAACTGATGTGTATCTGAAACAGTAGACGTCAACTCGAGTCCTACAGGAAGTGACAGTCAATACCAGCTTGTTGCTAGCTATTTCTGCAACGACCTATAAAGCTTGAGACAGCTAGGCACTCTTGTGCTAGGACTAAATCCTATTCTTTCAGAAGAAATAAAAGGGAAGCCAATTATTACCAATATTTACATATCAGGTACTGTACCTAAATGCATAATTACACACAAGCCTGTGTGCTGGCACCTGTCAGAACCTTCAGAGGGAACTGAGGTTCTGACAAAGAGTATCAGAGGTTAGGACTAAGGGTAGATCCCTTAGGAACTCCATAAACTGGAGTAACTCAGCTGAGTGATTTCTACAGAGTATTTACCATCTGTTGGTGATGAATCAAGCTAAAAAAAACCCCACAGATGGATCCTGACTCCAGTTTTTGTCTTTTTGCCTGAACTGTTCTAAACTTCTGAGAGGATTAAGATATTGTGTCATTTTGGAGGAATGGATTTTTATAGCGAGTGTCTCCTAGTTTGTACTTATTCAGAGCTACTTTTCAAACTATTTCAAGTAATAAATGATGCTATGAGTTTCAGCTTTAAGGCTAAGTAATCTTCTTGGAAAAACTTCCAGTCTTTTTGTAATGCATGCTGAAATTCTCTCTGCCATTTATTGAGGCATAGATCATTCAACTTCCTTCCTCACACATATATTATGTGGTGAATGGGATTTACAACAGCCAGCCTGCTCAGCAGGGAAATTCCTGAATTAGCCAAGAAAAATTACCAGAAAAAAAAAAAAAAAGGTTAAAAAAAAAGCACAGACTGAGTTCTTTGAGTTCTTACATATCTTTAGAAGTTCTACAGGACTGTGATAATCAAGCAATCATTTTGCATACAGAAAACTGGCTCAATCTTTTCTTCAAAATAGAAACAACCCCTCCAAGGTGAGTTACAGTCGTCTTTTACTGTTTAAAATATATGTAGTTTAAGCTAACGGTAAAAAAAAAAAAAAATCACATGAAAAGGAAGACCCGGGCATTTTTTATCTCATTTGGCCACTTACCCAGTGAAAGCCATTGGAGTCACTATTGTATGCTAAACTCATGTTTGGAAAGAAATCAGCTTTGAGCACTGTCACTGGGGTCCCCAGGAGAATTCAGTATATCTGGGGGATGGATATCAATGGCCCTAAAGCAGGATAAATCATAAAATACTCCTCTAAGTCCAGATGGGAAATATGGAAGCAAATGTGTAATTAGTTTCATGTGCCTAAGCAGCATGAGCAGAGAAAACTGAAGCACTTCATGCCTTCTGGGTGAAGTGGGGTCTTTGTGGATTCCTTTACAGGACAGAGTCTCTGTTGCACTGTAAGCACCTTCCCTGTAGCAGTTCCTAAGGGAAATAATGAATGTTCCTGGAAAACAGGACTTGGAATGCCCATAGTGAACCAGGTAATGGCTTGACTACTTCCAAAGCTACTTACAACCAAATCATGTTTTTGCCCGAGCCTCAAGTGCAATCAGGAATGACAGAGTGGAGAGGGGGCTTCCCAGCCCTGACCCCCCTCAGCACAGAGCAGGCAGGCTGGATGTGTGGCAGCCAAGCACCTTTCTGAGTTCAGATTTAACACTCTTTCCAATATAAGGCTTTAAATTGAAGGCGATGTAAAAGCTAGATTTTGAGGGTTAATTCAACTAGCTCTCTTCCCCTTTATTATAGGTAGCTCATGAAGTTTTAGACTGCCTTTCAACCTTTGTCATCTCTGTTGATCCATGTTCAGAAACTTACTAGCTCATAAAGCAGCAAAGGCTCTATTGATTTTTTACTTTTGGTTTTGTTTCATGCATGTTGGAAATTTGTTAAATGCAAGTCTAAGTTAACCAAAGATGAAACCTTTCTCTAACACAGTTCATACACCTGTCTTCAATCAGTTAAAGGGGAGAGCTCTTAACACTGTGCTTTGTGCATGTGGACTAGCTTTAACTAGAAATAATAAAATTTAGTATTACTAATTAAATTCATTTGGAAAGAATTCTTTCTGTAATGTCAGTGGCTAACAGCATTATTTTCTCAACTACAGGTCCCAGCATATCTGGGCAATTGCACTGCTTGTGTTTAATATGAAGTTAGGAAGTTCTTTCCCTTTCTTGAATCCCACTCAAAATAACTTATGAACAATTTTGTGTAGAAGACCTACCTAACTGAGAAGCAGAGGTATCATAAACCCTGATCTTGAAGAGCGAAAATAACAAAAATGCCTTCGTGGACCTGATCCAACAATCTGTACTCTCCACCCTGATCATGGTACAAAGAACAACGCATTTAGAAAGCACAAATTAAAATTAATTCTGTTTTCACTTTATGTGCTCCCATTAAATGTACACAATTACTTTAATACAAACTGGAAAGGGTGTGATTCTTCAGTAGTGGCAGCCTCTGTTTACTAACATAATTTGTTCAAGAGTTGTAGGAGCAGGAAGGTAGAACCTATAAATTCCAGACCATGCTGCCCACATGAACTGAAGAGAACTGCTACAACACAGAAATATGGCTGAAGGCCAGATTTTTATGCCTGAGGCTTTCTACTACTTATGGCACCAATTTTTAGGCATATCACTGATGTGCTTTTGCTGATGTAACTGCAGTGATTCAACAAAGTACTGCTAATTTTAAATTGCAGAAAGATACTCTGTCCTCATTTATTACTTTTCAAGCAGTGCAAATACACAGGGTTTATATCACACAATCCTCCTTAATGTGTTAACTAGAGGTATAAGAAGGTAGGTACAGAAGGAACATTTTTTTTCTTATTAAAGTTTCTGAACACCAGAAGCTTGCCTTGACTTACACAGTACCTCTGTAAATCTGGCCTTGTGTGATTAGCTGCAGTAATACTGCTGAGAATAAAGCCTCACATTTTGTGTCTCTCACTGTTGTGGCTTAGCCAACAGTCATTCCTTCCTGTGACAAGGAACAAAACCCAGTGCTCGTGGATAGCAACCTCACATCATCTTTCTTCACAAAGAAGGGTTTTGTTGTGGATCAAAGAGTTAACCTGTCATATCTAAGAATTAACAAAGGATCAGATGGCTTAGTAGATAAATGTGTCTTCCTTCTTGGACTGTTAAGTAATTCTGGCTTTACAATGCATTATACATGGCTGCAGTCAAAAGTACAACACAGCGTTAAGAACATTTCTGTAAGCTCTTTAAATGTACAAAGTGTTTCAAAATAAAGGAAATAGTACAACTTCTAAGCCATGTTCTCCAGGTTTCTTTTGAAGGAGAAAAGAAAATGACATTACTTTCCCTATGGGGAACTTCCATGTCAAAGTAAGAAAAGTGTCTACTCGTAACTCAGAGTGCCTTTTTAAATATTATTATTTGAATCCTTATCTTTGTCCTTTGGAATGTTGTACCTTTAGAGGACATGGAAACAACTGTGTTAGATATGGATTTACAAAATTTATATAAAATACAAGGTGAAATGATTTCACAGGAAATGTCTCTTGTGACATTTTTGCCATAACACTTTACTTTAAGTAAAGGTTGATTTACAAGCAATCTTACTCCTGGCCTTATCAGGAAGATGGGAAAACAGTACCAACCTCCAAAAGCTTAAGGAACATAGTAGGAAACCATGACTTGGACTCACAAATATGTCTTCACGTTAGAGATTTATCTTTGAAAGGCTCTAGCATGAGTCTCCAAATCTTACATTCAGACCTATAGAAACAACCCAAATTACAGCACCATCACACACTTTCTTTCAGTAAGAAAGAAATGTATTGCTAATCTCTTTCACCCTTTTTTTTTAAGTGCAAAATAAGTGGCAGAGGAAAACACAGTATTTTTCCCAAAACCGCGAAGAACAGGAAGACGAAGTGTTTTTTTCCCTTTACCAAGCCTTCAGATTTTGATGGATTTTCCATTTAAAGAGTGTTGAGCTTAGCAAAGCTGTAATGTACAATGTCAAAAAGCTCCGCCACAGGTTATATGGATTCTCTGCAGTGATAGTACAGCAGTGATTTCTAAAGTGTATAGTGAGAGCACTGCCACTGTCTTGACCTTTTTTCTATGTCTGCTGAACAACTATATCTTATGCATAGAATTCTCTTCAGCCTCCTGGACTCTGTCTGGTCTTTATACATATTGAGAGACGGAGAGGAAATCCCACAATAGGAACACAGAGAAAAGAAATTTGCATGTATATTACTTTAAAACCATTTCAGCTTGACTTTCCATGAAGAATGATTTAAAGGTTGAATACTTTGACTGTGAATGCAAAGGTTAATTGTCTTTATTGCACGTTGCTGAAAAGACCCTAGTAAACCATGAAGCTTTCTTGGAGGGACGTACTAAAGGAGGATATGAGAGAGAAGGTTTTGCATTAAAAAGACAAATCTTTTAACATCCACACTAAGATGTTCATGTCCCAAGCAGAAGACTTGAGTAAAGGAAACAGACTTTTCATAAGAATATGTTGAGTGTTATAGAGTACTACACTTTCCATTATGGAGTGACTGACTAAATAGAAATAAAACCACCTACCTAATTTCATCAAAAGTCCTCCCACACCACACCAAGCACATGAATTTCTCTGGCTCCTTCTTTTAAAACGTAAATAAATTTTTAAAAATACAGAATTTTCAGGGTATTAGTTCTCCTGTTTTTAAATACTGAAGTGATTTACATGTTTAAGACCACAAAACTACCCTTTGTTTAAACTTCTGTAGTTTCCTTGCTTGAATTTCTTTATCAGATATTTTACAAATTACATAAATTGCACTGGAAGACTATTGTCACTAAAAGCCTGTGACCAGTTTCATGCTATGTTAAGTCAGCAGTTTTATACCACCAAAAAATGTAAAACTGTAAACAGACAATATATATATATTCTTATGAGCTGAATAAAAAAAAAACAAGTTAATATTTACAAGATGATTCAGAAATAAAGTGTTCAATTCACTTGCATATTAAGAGTAGTAATTTCAAGACACTTAAGTACACTATTGGTCAAACATCTTGGGATTGTAATGAAGAATTCTCACTGAACCTGTGCCTTCAAGTAATAAATGGCTTCCAGGATGTTTTTTTAATCCATCATAATAATAACCTCACTGTTATCATACATCCAGTTACAAAGCAACTTTCCTCCAGAGGGGTATCAGCGGTTTACACACTCCAAGGAACACTATCTCCCTCTAAGACTGTACACAAATTGTGGTTGCTAAACAAACATAAAAAAACCAGACGTGATACTAGAGGAATTATACGTCAAGTGAATGAGCAAATGTGAAGGACAAAATCTGTAATAATCTATCCAATGTCAGTGCAAATCACAAGTCAACAGGGTCCAGCAAACACAAATGCCTCCCAAATCTTTGCAAATGACGCTCAGACAATTTCAAGCAATTACAAGCCTCAACATAGTCTTTAAATACACGAAATGCAAATTAAGTTAATTCATGATCTTTTATACGCAAACTACAGAGTCCTATAAAATGCATAATACTCATACAAACCAACCAGTTTCATTTAGGTTCAAAATGCAGGTATAGACTTGCATATACTTTAGGTAACAGAAGGCCCTTCACAACACTAAATCCAAGACTACAGTGCAACTATGGCAGAATTATTTAGGGTTTTCAGTACTAAAAATTTAAAACAAAAACCCCACAGGCTTGTGAGTTAAAAAGTCAGAGGAGAGTTCTTGTCTGTATCTGAGAGAGATGAGACAGATCAAAGGGAAACCAAAACAGCTCAAAACCTCTGGACAAGCAGTCTCTGTTTTCCATACTGATTACTTTCTTCAGGGTTTCATGCACAGACTAGTAAGGGGAAGCACACCTACCTTCATTAGCAGGTGTTGCACAAATTATACTTGTTGAGCTTTTCACAAAATCACCTTTCAAAATGTCTATTATCAACGTAAATAATTCAGAATTCATTACAATCAGTGCAATAAGTAACACAGAGATTTTGAATTTGTATTTAATGCCTGATTTGAGGTGTATAGAAGCTTTATTTATAACATAGCATACGTTTTCAGTGTCATTATTGCTATTATCTTTAGAGACAACACATTTGATTTTTATTAGTAGGGAAGTTGTCACTACTCTTTTTGATGTTTACTGGCATACATTTGTCATAATGGAGGAAACCCAGTATCAAGAAAGAGAGTGTCCAGCCTGTTTCCAAAACTCTTGGCAAGCTCTGCTGCGACAAGCTACCACCATATTTGACATTCTTGACACAAGCCCTCCATGCAGTCTGGTGTCCTAGAGTCCACTCAACACCTCAGGACCTCTGGCTGCCTGCTATCTGTGTGCCCTGTCTCTTTGGTCTGGCAAGGAGCTGTGCCGGCCCAGGGGAAAAGGAGTGGAGCACTCCACCTCTCCTAAAACTATCCAGATTCTGATGAAAGCTTTCACGACTTGGAGCAATATGGGAGATGCTCTTTACCGTGCCCAATTAAGGCAAGGTCATCAGCTGGGAACTTCCGAGACCCCCAAGAGCTTTGTCCCCCACCTTGTACTCCTGCTGGCGGGAGAGCGGCTGGACGGTTCGCACTGCGAGGAAACCCCACCTCGCCGGACGGAGCGAGGGGCAGAGCCGCTCCGCCCGCGGCTCGGCACACCCGGCGGGGCTGGCGGGGAAGCCGCTCCCGCCTGGCGCCCGCGCCCGCACCACCCCCTGCCGGCCGGAGGGGCCGGCTCCCGCTACGGCGGCGTCCTGGCGGCGCCTGGGATCTCTCCCGGCAGCCACACATCAATAAAACACCCGGGAAAGCCAGGAAGTGCATCGTGCCAAAGCGGCTGGTCCCAGAGAGCTGTCCAGACCCTAACAGCATCTGCAGAAATGCCTCCTTTGGAAGCTCTTCTCATCCTTACGAGCGGAAGGGGTAGGGAGGGGAAGATGAAAGTGCCGATGCTTACTTCTCAGCTGCTTCTTTGGTCAAGGTCGCTCAGCCACTACAAGCTGCATCAAGAGTCCTAATTGCAGCGCAAATAACTACGGAATTACTGGAAAGCCCCTACTCTTCAGCCTAAGCTGGATGCCCTGCTCACAGCGGGACGTGCCTCAGGCTTTACGGACAATTCGTGCGAAACGCTGCCCTCTTGTAGCATAAACATATTTTCTCTAAAGAACCTTTAAAAATNNNAAAACCCCCCCCCCCCCCCCCTCCAGTCGGAAGACTCGTCTTTTGCCCTTCCCGCACCAGCTGTCTCCCGTGAATCCCGTGAAGGCTGAGGCAGGAGGGAGAGGACTCCCTGGCAGCTCAAGCAAGCAGCGTTTGCGGCGGGGAAGCCCTGGAAGCGCTGTGAGGATCAGTGGTTCTCAAGCAAATCGTTTTATCGTCTTTCCTCTCCTGCGCTTCCGTCACCTCAAATACTCAAACAGCGCTACGGTCCTGAGGTGCCTTTCCCTGCGGAGATTAGTAAGAGGTCCGAGCAAGACTGGGGGGTGAATATATTTATTTAGTACTTTCACATCTGGTTTATAGGAAAAGGAAAGGAGCCCCCAGCAGCACTTCAGCAC
>VYXC01010094.1:1949623-1968023 GCA_013397175.1 Platysteira castanea
AGTCTCTCAGTTTCCAGTCTAAACTCAGCCTTGTCCTCCAAACCCTGGCAGCTCCCCTCAGTCTCATTCTCCGCGATCACGCCTCCACCGGTTAAAATAAATAAATAAATAAATAAATAAAATATTTCACTTTTTTAAAAAAAATATCTCCCTTAAGGATTAAAGCGACAGGTGATCCTTCCCTGGTAAAATAGATTCGCGTCCTCTGGCAATGAATGGAGGAGACAGGAAAAAAAAAAAAAGAAAAACCAAATCCACTCAATTTAAAAATTATTTTGTTTCTTCTGCAATAAGCTCAGAAACTGGCGAATCGCTGTATCCCGAGAAAAAAAATCCTGCTTCCCTGGACAGCATCATGCAGCAAATTTCAAGCAAATGTGTTCAAACTGAAGAGAACAGTCTATGATAAAAGCCTTTCTCCGTCATGCTACCAGAGTAGTCTGGTAGCTAATTTAGCACCCTGCGAGCGCAAGACATTAGCGATGAACAATTTCGCTGGCAAGATAACAAAATCCCCCAAGTCCTGCATAGGCTCAAAAATTGTTTTGCAGCTAAAGATAGTCTTTCAGTAATAATAATAGTAATGTATATATACACACACATATATACATAATAAAAGAAAGTCTGTAGGGTATGGTCTTCTTTGAAGGTTATGCTGAAAGAGTTGGGAGGAAAACAGGAGGTGGATCTCTTGCAGAAGAGAAGGGAGAGAGAGGCAGAGATTTCCCTCTCCGTCCCTGTTTTACTGTCCTTCACCGCCAGGTGACTGACTTCCCTCCTCTCGGCTCCCGCGGGGGGATTTCTCCAGCTCTCAAACAGCAGCGTTTCCTCCCGAGCAGCCCCGGCTCACAGCGCCGCCCTCCCAGCTCCCCGCGGCCCCTCCGCCGCCCCCGGCCCCTGCCACACGATCCCGAGGGCTCCCTCGCCAGTCCAAAGGGGTTTGAATAGCAGACACAGTGGCCAGTTTAAAAGTCACTACTGCTTTGTATCTGTTTTGTAACTGCTTAGTATGATACTTATGTATCTTTCCTTATAAAAATTAATATAGATATTTATATCTGCAGGTGTGTCTAAATTAATAAAGTGGTGTGGAACTTCTCGATCTTTGGCTTGTAGTGCACAGTTTTGTGCAGCTGTTGAGTGCATCATTGATGGGCTGCAGCTGTGATGGAGCAGTGTTTCTGATGGCATGTGGATTAAGTCTGAGACTCTCTCAGGGTGTTACTTTTACTAATCCCCTTTTCCAGAGGATTCACTGTCTTCTAGTTCTCAGATCACTCCAAAGAGAACCAACATTAGATTTAAAAATTCATACTCCTCCCCACCAAGATTTTACCACAGTCTTTTTTCATAAATCTGTCACTTGCAGTTTTGGAGAAGATTTTTGTGATTTTTGTCTTCCTGATATCAGCCTTTTGGGGACCTTATTTATGAATTCCATTAATGGCAAATATTATGAATAAGGATTGGTGCCCTGGCTGGTGCCAAGCGCTTAATAGATCAACTCTAGTACTATCACCTCTTTTATACACTGGTTTTAATAGGATTGATACTCCTGATAATTTGACTTAAATAGACAGACCTAATAGCTCAAAGTGTACACTCTGTTTCCAGTTAAATATAGATTTGTTTGCAGCTTCCACCACTTCAAGGTTAGTATAAACTTAAGCTCTGGGTGATGGCCACTGATAGCTATTTCTGAAAACTGGGTATAGCCCTCATCTTCAGATGCAGGCAAATGACATTTCTCCTTTTTGCACAAATTGTACATGGCTTCCAGGTTCATTGTGAATGCATTGTAAATATCATTATCATCGTTAATCTAGTTGCAATTTGTAAAGATTGAACACTTGGTCTGGCATTTCCATGTAAACCAAATGCTCACGTCCAAATAAAAGACTGCCAAAGTGGACACTAAAGCCACTGTAGGACCTATAGAAATTTAAGAGAGTGTTTTCACCTAAAAGAAAAATACCACCCTACTCCACCAACACCCCCCCCTCCCCCCCCGAATAAGAAACCTGGAGAGAGAGACCTCCTAAGAGACCATTCTGGAGAAAGACGTCTCTCAGAAGGCACTTCAAAGTCTCCCAAAATGTGCCAATAAGCAGGAGGGGTAGAGGAAAGAACTGCCCCAGTGTGTGAAACCAACCAGGGGACACAGCATGAGACCACTTGGTGCCCTGGCTGGTGCCACTGGGTAACCAGAAGACACCTGAGCCTCTCCCTAAATCCGTGCCTGTTTGGCGCTTAATAGATCAACAAGTAGCTGCTCAAAATACAACTTTATAAAAACAGAAGACCAAAGACCTGCACCACCCTGATCTTCTGCTGACTTGTTGCTACTACACTGCAGAATTTCTTGGATTTGGCACTCCTCAATTTGTTTTCATATTGGCACAAAATCTGTGGCAATGTGATACATTTGAAAATCCTCTGCTGAATTTGGCTGATGTTGGTGAAGAGTTCAGGGAAGAGACAAGGAAAATTGACAGGGCACTCATACAAGCCTAACTTCCTTAGTAAACAAGACAAAAGAAATTGATTTTGACAGTCACTTGAATAATACTTTAAAATATGTTTCACTCCTCATAGTTAATATAGCCTAACAAGTGACTTTAAAAGTGGGGATTTATTGTTGCTAAGGCAGGCACGCCAAACTTGATTAATACCAAACTTCTAGTTGCTTCAGATATCTTAGTTTTTTATCTTGTGTATAATCTGTAAGGCATCTCTTTTATTGTGGCAGGGCTCTAATTCACAAGACAGGGCTGGCGTTTTCATCCTCATTATTCAAGTATGGTCCTATGTCTTAGTTGTTGCACATGGTGTGGAATTATTTTCGTTAAAGAATGCTTTCTGTTTCATTCAACACTGTTAACAACTGCGTTCTGCATAAGTGTCAACAGAAAATTTTGCAAACTTAATATAGGGAGAAACTGAAACCAAGCCAAAAGGCTATATCCAAAAAAGAACCAGCAAATCTTGAAGCAAATCAGAGCCTGAGCTCTGAAAATGATGCCTTAACCTGGTGCAGATGAGTGTCTGGAAATAAAAAATTCGAAGAAAGCAACAGTCTGCAAACTCACCAAGCAGTGACTTTAACCTAGGCCCTTGATTCAACAGGTCAATATATGGTAGACCAATGAAGGACTTATGTTAGTTTGTGTAAATCCAGCTACCTTAGCTACTATTTCACTTCTATTCCTGCATTGATCTGGTAATTTTTCCAGTTTGGGGTTTTTTTCCTGCTAATAAGCCACTGTGAAAATGTCAGTCACTGCCTAGTCCTGTGTCTTTCCTGTCCCCCAGTCTTCCTGGAAAGGAAAGCATTCATGGTAAGCAAAATTGAGTATTATAAGTCCAATAAAATTAAAGATTGTGTTGTCTGGATATAATTAAAGGCTGTATGGCAGGAGAATCCTTGAAGAATAAGCATCCTTAAAAACTGAGTGCTTAGCTTTGAAGTACTAGACTTAGCTTAAGGTCAAGTGTAGGTTATTTTTTGGTATAAGTCTTCTAGACTGGTATTTTTTTTCTTTATATTGAACTAGAAAGACTTGCTTTCTCCTAATCTATGTTATACATTTTTTTAGCAGAGCCAGTTCTGAAACACAAGAGCAGGATGTAGAACATATGCAGGGCTTCACAATGGTCACTTAGATCAGAGCAGCATTTCACCCAACAAGGAAAAGTTGCCTCCTGAACTTCAAAGAATTAAATTCTGCAGTCATTTAAGACTGCATGCAAACAACAGGGGAGCATATTTTCCTAAATGAAGTCTGCAAAAGCATTTTTATAATCATAAGGTATTAGCAAGCTAATGTAGAGATTGCAGCCAACTCCCCCTATGATACATCCAAACACTGAGCAAGTGCAGTTCAATTCTGTGCAGGGAGCAAGGATTTTAGCAAGGACTCGTGCTTTTTTAAACAGGCACAGTAGTTTCAGTGCTAGACAGCTATCACAATTTCTTTCTCTTTCCAGAGATGGAGAGATGAGCCCCATGATGTCCCAAACAACATGTCACAGAGTGCTTTGTCTTCTCATCAGCAAATCTATCTCATCGTTGGAAGGCACTTTTTCTCAAATAGAGGATTTTCAAAGACAGGGTCGCCTAGAAGATCATTTTTGGCGTGGGTTTGTCTTCTCTAGGTACAGATAACTTACTGGGTTCCTTTAAGCTCTCGGATAGCCCATGCGGGAAGATAAACACCACTTCTTTCACAGAGGTGCAGATCATCTTGGGAGTGACTGTTTCCTTCTGACTCCACAGAGTTCCTTAGATGACTGAATCTGGGACCACATACTCAGCAACTTAATATAGATACAATTGAACTCAAGCCAGAGTTACACATATGCATCTGAAAAAAAAGTTGTGAATCATTATGAAACCATGGAAAATTATGGAATCTATCATAGTGAAGCCACAGGTGTTGCTCTTTCTCATTTCTCATCCTTTCAGTATAGAGATAACAATTTTCCTAGTGTCTTTAGTAAGAATAGATGACTAATTCAAAGCCTAATACAACTATTTTGATACATTTCATAGGTATTTTCCATTCTAAAGAAACCCAAACCCATGAAAACTCCTAAACCCACAAACCCATCATTTCAGGCTAGGGATATAGATTCAGCATCAAATATGATAACAGATGAATAATACTATAGTTCTTAAACATAAGGACTTAATTTTTTCCCAAGCAGTAAGGGAAATCTGTATACCTGAAAATGTTTTTTATGCTGCTCCACAACATATGGCGCTTTTTTTCGCTTTTTTTTTGCTTTTTTTTTTAATAGTGAATGTCAGGCTAACACAGGTATATGTATGTTACATTATAGTTCCCTCTCAGGAAGAGTATTTGGAGTAACATCGTAACATCAAACACTTGGGCTGAAGGTACCAAACTGTCTTCCATGCTTCAAAACCAATCTCACACCAGAAGAAATAACTTTCTTTGGCTTAGCAAAGGCTGCAGAGAGGCCTGTAAACCATTGCTATGCCCTGGAGCTTAAGAGAGATAAGAATAAAGAACTCTAACACTAGAATAAGTAAAACAGAGCAGAGAGCAAATAAATGTTTCCCATTAGCTGTTATGTTTGGGATGATCATGTGAGCAAACAAATGTGTTGGTAACAAAAAGGTCTAACACTCATCCCGTTCTTCCATTAAATGCAGAAATACTTTAAAATGAGCAAAAAATGGTATATTTAAAGATATATTGTGACTGATGGTCTGAGTTTGCATTCAGTTGGTATTATTATGACTATGGATATAAATGAATATAGTGGCAGCACTATACCATACATTGCTCTATAACTTGAAAGTTATGTAACTTTTTCAAGACCACCCATCTTCATCATCCTAAAACACTTTACAGATCTTTGAAATGTATGAGTGAAATCTGAAGGCAAATAGGAAAGATGGAGAAGTAAAGGCAATATTTAGATCAAATTAATAATAAGAAAGCCTTGGGAAATGAAGTCGTTTGACTTGTATTAGGCTGGGAAAGATCAGGTGTTTCCTTCCCAAAACTTTTGTGCTTGCCTTTCTCACCATTCCACCCAATCCAAATGACTCTTCCCAACTTTTTCTCCATCCCTGTGCTGTTTCTTTCTCATTTTCCAAAGTCTCCACCACTAAATCCACATGTTAAACAAAGTTACATGTGAAGACTCCAGTATAAGGCTTGTTTAAAAGCTGATACAGGGGAACTTAACTTTTTAATACGACTATTTTAGATTATGTTCACTCTTAGGAGCTGAGATTCAAATACTGCCTATCAAACTTACAGTTCCCTGATGTGTTAGAAATTGTACAGGAAAGATAGTACTTGTTGAATCAATTCATTATAATGCCTAGCTTGCCTATTAACACACAATAAGCAATATGATGTTCAGAGAAAATGTAAGACAATGACATTAAGAATTATTTTTTACTAAGAACAAAAATGAGGTAATCTTTTTCATGAAAAAGTGCATTTTCTACCAAATTTATCCAAGACATCAAATTTATGCATAGAATAATCCAACCAAGGGATGCCATAGTCAGAGAAACTGCTTTTGCTCTGCCAATGACCTGCTCTGTGACCTTATACAATTCAGTAACTCATGTTCCTTATTGCATCCATTTCCACAGCTGTAAGATAAAGGAATTTATATTTATCCATCTGTGTAAGTTCATGAATTAAAGAGTCTGCAAAGTATTATCACGTAGTAATCCAAATTGCAGCCCAGCAGTTTGGGTAGTCAAAAAGAAACACTGTTCACACTTCCATAAAAAGAAAGCACAATATTTCTGCACCTCAAATAATTTAAGGTATTCTAATAATGTATAATCCATATGCATATTTTTAATGCATACAGATTCCTGAAAAGCTAAACTTCCTGGCAAAATTATTCACTGACCTCTAGCAAGCAAAGTGAGCACTTTAGTGAGTAAATGCACAAATATATAATGAGGTTGAAAAATCTGTAAACCTTTAGCTATAATAAAAATAGATGTTATGAATCAGGAAAAAAAATCCCACTTCATGTAGGGAAAAAACATTCATATTCCAGAACACTGCTTAGAGAAGCTGGAGATTTCCGTAGGAAAGAAATAGTTTCAGAGTAGGTTCAGTTTCATCAGGAGGCAAGTGCTTTTTACAACAATGGTATTTAGACTGTAAGCTCTTGAGGACAGAGACCTTTTCTTTTTAATATCTGGAAAGTGCCATGCAAAGATACATGTATACATTAATATTGAATACACAAATATTAATAATATTTCTGAGTGAGGAGCATACTTTCACAAAACCATGTTACTTTACAGCTCTGAGTGTAAACGTAACAGTGTTATGATGTAAACTAGAGCTATTTCAAAGTAATACCAAGAAAGACCCGGGTGCTGTGTGTTGGCAATCTGTACATATTTGTAAGTCAGATTTCTGAGGGTAAGGGATTTGTACGGTTTGAGGAACTGCGTGTTTATATGTGTGCATGGACATCTCTCTGAGCCCATTAGCAACCTTTGAACGTAACGACCAACTTCAAACTGCATTAATTGAAGTCTTGAATAGATCCTCCCACCTATTCGTAAAAGTAAACTTGAAACAGGAGAGAAAAAAGACTGTGCTAATACCTTCACCAAAAGGACAACTGCAGGGTAAAGTCAGTGTATTTTAGTAGGTATCCAGAAATCTGCAGGAAAACAGTAAGAAGCTCTATGTATAAATATGTAGCTATCAGACATGAGAGCAGACCCTACTCAGTCAAGCATAGTGCCCCTTACTGATCCTCCCTAGGTAACAAGGAACAATCTGACAAAACCCTTTTTTTGCAGTTACCTCTATCTCCTCATTTGATTCTCTGCTGCTAGTTAGAGGTGAGATCATCTTGCAGCCTTTAACTAATTAAGTTAAAATGTCTGTCAACCATAAAATAAATCCAATGGAAAACAGGCTTTGTTAGGTGCAGTACTCAGATAACTTCTTGCTACACGATTTTTATATTATATTGCTATAATTACTACATTTATATATTACATTCTTGTTATATAATCTTTGTGCACATATATGCTATTACATCTATTTTAATACTTTCAACCAGCAATACAGCTTGTAAACAATAGCTTGTCAATTGTATTAGGAAATACATGAATCTGATTCTGTTTCTTATTACAAAAAAAAAAAAAAAATCATCTCTGTTGCTGGACTGAGTGCAGCTGGCCATATCCTGTAGTCCTGTCAGAGGGCAAGCACAGTCTAGATTTCCCATGCATGTCTTTCAAGGCAATACAAAAACTACAGAGATAATTAATTTTTTTAATATGTGAAGTTATTTGTCTAAATTACTATTGGATGTGTATTCCAGCATACTGATGAAATTTAATGCTTGAATTTTGGGTTTGCTGATATGGTGTAGTCAGAGAACTATATCCAGAAATCTTGGAATTTTTTACCTCTTCAAGTACAAAATAAGGTGCACAGCAACAAAAAAAAGTGTTCTGTTCATCTAAGACAGCATTAAAAAAAATTAAATGTAGAAGCAAAATGTTACATCGTGTCGAACTTACTCTGCATTTGGGGAAATAATTTAAGTGCAGAAGCAACCATGCATAACTGGCACAATGCACCACTTCTTGGAAGACAGTATCTCTAAGGAGCAACAGTTCATCATGGAGGCTGCAGCTAGTCCTTCCAATGCATAAATTATTCCTCTTTTCAGTGCTGTGCATATCTGAGGGCATAATCAAGTCTTAGTGCTGGAGGGAGATACTTTTTGTTCTAAGAAATGAAGTCTGGAAAGAAGCCATTTTGCTTAATCTCTGCGAGGCATTACTCTTAAGTTTCATGAGGAGATGCTCTGCAGTCTCACCATTCGTACCAAGCTCATCCACACACTGAGAATTTCTTGAACACCTTAAGACAGATGAAGGCTGCCATACCCATCTCCATTGCTACCTAATGTCTAGTAAACCTGCAACAAAAGATGACTGGGTTGTTCTAAGGGGTTTTTATAGTTCCCTGTGGGCTCTGTTTCCTCAAGCCCAGTCCTAATAAATGACTGTTGATGACTGATGAGGGAGGTGTGTGGCACATACCTCTGGACTAAAAAGCACACAGCAGCTGCAAAACTGAACATTACCACCTACTGGTACCAAACATCTAAAGGCGTGGGAGAGGATGCTCTCCCAGCAAAGCAACATACACAAGTTAGGATTGAGTAGCACAGTTTGTTTCAGACTTTCCTCCTTTTGTACTCAAATGATATAAAACCTTAATGATCAAAAGATCTTAATAAGAGATAAACTAAATGTAAATAAGATGCCAGGACAGTTCAAGAGCACGTCATGTGTAGCAACTCTAATAACAGTCTGAAATTTTTTCACAGCACACAGTAGTTTTAGAGGGACAGTGTCTGAATGGGTTGAACTAAGAGGTGGAAATAGAATTTTAGGTGGCAGAAGGAGCTTAACTACAGCACCTTTTTACATGTAAAGAACTTTTACCATAATTGCCAAGACACCATTTTCCAAAAATGGAGAAAGGTTCAATTTTCAGGCTATTTTTAATACTTATTGTATGTTCTTTCCCATCCAATAAAAGGAAAGCAGATAGTCAATATTGCTGATTATAAAAATAGGGGGTTTATGACTGAAGATGAAATGTGACAAGTTAACCTTTTCAAGAAGGCTATATTTAAATAAATTATTAGCATCTGTTCTTTTATCTGATTTTTATGAGTCATTCATTCAAGTCCTAATATATAGAGTGTGTGCATGGGGTTATCTCTGACAGCAGATTGATCATAGTAGTCCTCCATTTTAAAAGAAAACAGCACAAAGCTTGATCTGGAAAGTTAAATCCAGAAATGACAGAGTATTAACTGTGCTACTAACTTCTATACCACAGCTAATATTTTTCCATAATCCTAGCCTACTTTTTCTCACTTCTTTTCCAAGGGATTAATCCTGCCTTGTATGAGGAATATTGGCAGGAGTTAGGAGTTGCAGGGAACAAAACTGTGAGCCATTACCAAAGTAAGGTTTTGTACTAAGGAACAAAACTTTAAAAAGAAACACCAAAGAAAACCCAATGCAAGATGTGCATTTGTCTAAACTATGTACTTTAATTACCTGTTTAGAGATTTTTTACATCCTGCTCTACTCTTTTGTCTTTTTTTGCTACTTCTTTTCATTGCATCTTTTTTAAATTCAGTGCTCTAAATCCAAGGAATATACTTCTCCATTTTTTAAAAACAACTAAAATAATAATAATTGTAGTAATATATGTTCTGAAATACTCTCTCACTTTATGCATATCTACATACTGAAATGTGTTATGAACAAATATGAAATTATCGTCTCTGATATTTATATAACAAAAATACATGGCACCTTGAGGAGTTCCTTCATCTGAAACGCTAACTGGAACCACTTTAAGTGTCTCTGTCATGGTGGTCAGTGGGTTGTAGCTAGTTTGCTCTGAAACACAAGCTTTAGGTGTCTGTGAGAGCAGCACCCAGCCTTTTCTCTGCCCCCCACCCAGTGCCCAGCCAGCAGTGCCTGAGTGGCCTAACATAGCGTTCTTCCTGTTAGCACCAGCAGAACATGCTATTCAGTAAGCCCAGCTGAAAATAAATGCTAATCATCTAAAGATAACCCATATGAAGATCATTTGCTTATGGTTTTTTTCATGTAACTACAGATGGAGAAAAAATGTGGAAAGAAGTTATTTTTATGTGTAATATGCGTATGTCTTCTAAGGCAATGCCTATGAACACATGCTCTCACATAGCCTGGGCACAAACTGATAATGAAAACACGATATTTGCTCATAACTATATGTCCCCATTCTACTGATTCTTAACTTTAAAACAAATGGCTAAAAATATTGAAATTCTGATTATTATAATTTTTACTTTTTGCAAAAAATACTATCTCTTTCAATAGGTTTAAATTGTTATTGTGTGAGATGCAACTGAAATGTTGAAGAACATTTCTTTTTCAGGCTGTCTTTATTTCTAGATGAAAATAAAATAGAAAATAGAAAATATTATTTTGTATCACTACTATTTTTCAATATTTGAGGCAGTACTTAAAATTGTCGGATATCAGATGAAAATCAAAGCCTTCATCTCAGAAAAACACAAGAGCATTTTATTTATGCTCTGTTACACTTCATTCCTCTTCCCAGATTTCAATATTTTTGCAAATGTATCTCTATGTTTGATGACTAAGCTATTAAGTTACTCATAACAATTCACAGTGAGTCAGCATATGTGATTTCCAACCTGTTCTATCTTTTATAACTTGGAATCAAGATTTAAGCTCACACAGGACAAAAAGTGGAATAACAGCAGATTGAATTGCACTCCTCTTTTCTGAGATGTTAAATCTATTTGGCTGTTTTCATGATACACAGGTAAGATGATTCCTCCTGAACACAAGTAGCATGTACCACCAGAACCCCCTTTACACTGTTGCCACCCCATCTTTCAGTTATTTCTAGCTATTCTCACATCAGAAACCTGGTAGCAGACTTCTAGGGTAGAAATCCAGCTTTAAAATTAAGTGAAAGAAAAATGAATGTTCCAACCAGTATCTTGTTTTATCCTTGCAAAAAGTAGGAATATTTCCAATTTTCAGGGTCCTTTCACAAGATGAAGGGAAGAGAGCAGCAGAAGCATAGCAGTGCCAAATTACAAAGAACTGGCTGTACAGGCGATCCCATCCTTCATTCCCTCTCTGCAGCTTAGAGGTTGTGCCATCTGCCCTTTCAGCCTACTGAGTGCTGTGTCACTCATGAAGACGCAAATTTGGACTCCTCTTTTGTCAGAGCAGATGTAAAGCAGCTCCTATATATAGGAGAAAATGTGCTATAGGGGAAAGTGTACTAACCTCCAATGTTTGGGTCATTCCAGGATCAAAAGCAGCCCATCTTTTATGGAGCGTGTGGTTTTTTGAATTTTCCTCTGAAAAACTAAAATGCAGAACAACCTTTTTGCTAGGTCACTGGAGGATTGTGTGACCATGACTGTCATACCAAATGAAGTAGTCCATCATGTCTTTAATGAAAACTTAACCATTTTTATATGAAGCCAGTAAAGAGAGCAGTGCCTTTGTGGTGCTGCTTCTCAATCGCCCCTCATCCTCAGGCCTCCTCTGTGATCTCAGAAGCTCCCTGATAAGCCTTGGCCAAACCAACTGAGCAGTAAATCATCCCTTGACCATACTAGTTGGTCTGAGAGGCATTCCCTGACGTACCAGGAACACTTGCATGCTAAAGGTGGGAACAATCAGAAACATCAGTTGCCCAACCTAGGTGCGAAACAAAGGATAAGCAATTATCATTTGTAGCTTTTGTAAACCATTTTCCTGAATGGAGTGGCACTATTGGGAATTGCAGTTTGAGAGGAACCGTCCCATTGTCACAGCACTTCGGGAAAAATAAGTGCATTAGTTACCAACTTGGGCTGTCACCAGGATGGAAACTTATTGATGACCCAAGTTAATAACCTTGCAACCCTATAAACAGTAGAGAGGCTCTTTGAGCCCTCCTGGACTGCAGCAGGCTGCACGAGCATCTCTGTCTGAGTGGGATGCCTCTTGAAGCTCACAAACCCTTAAGTGTGCAGTATCAACAAACCGTTTCTGAAGATGGTGCCTGGGCTGGTACCCCCGCCACATCTTCATGCTCCTTGAGCTGCAACTCATTGCCTGTTGGGAAATGCAAAGAACTTTGATGTGAGTATTTCATTGAACCTGAGGTGGAATATTTTATAGGTACCTTCGCACACACAGAAAAATAGGTGTACATACTGCTTTAACTGTGTGAATGTGATTTGATTATGATTTGAAAGTTACTATCTCAAATCTGTAGTTAAGTCATTGTTATAATTGTGGTGAACCCTATCAAATTGCTTTGTAAATGTTAAAGTACTCAATGATTAAGTGCAGCTAAACCCTTCTGCATCCTTATCTTTACATCCATATTCTTTGCGTACTTATCCCCTTTTGCATTCTCAGCTTCCATGCAAATCATTCCAAACTGCGTCTAATTTGATGATCCTTTCTACGCTTTGATCTGTGTAGTATGTAATGGAGTGAACCTTGCCATCAAACCCTGTAAAGTCACATTTTCCCAAATTCATACTAAACCCTGTTTCTGCCAGTGCTTTTGACAATGTTTCTTTAAGCAGCCAAACCACTCATTCATGACAGACTTGAATGGGGTGGCATGGAATGGAGTACACAGGGCATTGCCAGCATATAAGGCTTCTCTAAAACAACATGGAGGGTTTTGTAGTTACACCTCACCAACAAATTTGTATCGTTATCATGCAGTAAACATTGATTAGAAGCCTAACAAGAATTAAGAGAATACTAAGTATTAAGAAAATAAGGATATTTCAAAGGGCTCTATTTGTACTGTATGCTGAATATTAAAGAAGTTGCTGAACAAACAGTGAGGGGGAGGGCAATTGGGTCTGGCTTTAAAATGGTATGTGCAAAACTTCATGATTGTCAAAGGGATACCTTAGTATGCTTTTGTTGCATTAAGCCATATGTGTGGCTGAGTCCAAGATGCTTATTTAATAGCTTCCTCTGGATACCCTCTCCACTGCAGCAGATACTTGCTAAGAGGGGTACCATCTCCCATACCTCCAGCTGGTAGAGGGATGTGGACCCTCAGTGCTGCATTTTGGTATTCTGGGAAATGTAGTGTAGCAGTGAAATGGCCACTTTGCATCTGCTCTGCTTGTTTGTAAATAACTGAATTTAAAGAAAGAGATGTTCAGAATAAGGGTGATGCCTGCATTGCATGTCAAGTCCAAGAAATGTGTTTTCATTAACAAACAAAGAGCCTTTATATGAGATGCTCTAAAGAAAGCTCCTTTTATAAAATGGAGGGTGCTAGAAAGTGTGTGTCACTGCCACTATCAACTAATAGAGGTTATGCACTGATGGAAGGAACAAGGGAGCTGGCAGAAGCCTGTCTCTCGCTGTCAGTTCCAGGCTGCAGGCTTTTATGTTCATTTGTATTGCAATCAATAAGGAATAGCTGAAATTGGGCTCTGGAAGCTTGATTTTATAGTTTGTTAAATTTCTCTTTTAAATTTGTTTAAAATAAAAGAGAAGTTTCTATGGAAACCTTCCCTTTTATTCAAGAAAAATATTTCCCAGGCTTCATCTCCTCCTCACACAACCAGGGCTGGCTGGATCTGTGCCAAGAGCTGCTGTGCTCTCCCAAACCTGCAGCTCCAGCTCAGCGCTGGGCAGTGTGGCAAACACTCGCTACCGCACCCATCGTGCCAATTAATGCTGCCTGTAGGTGACGGTCCCTATTCATTACACTTCCAGCTCCCAAAACAGTTGGTGGCAGAGGACATTCCCAGGCCTGAGAAGCCCTGGCAGCAGTTGCTGTGGCAGCATGTGCTGGATATACCCTCACTGTCCTGCAGCACTGCCCAGAGCAATGGAAACCAGGCAGAGTGAGCAGAAGCTGTGTGGTTCTTGGAAGTGGGAAATGCAGGCCACCTTGGTCTTGCTAGGAGGCGAAGTGGCTTCCAGGACTCAAAGCTGTTTGTTCTGATAAAATTTTGGATGTGGGAAAAAAACCCAACTCCCTCAGATAACCTATGTTTCTGAGTTACAAAGCCTTAGGGCCTTTTGCCCTAAAGAAATAAAGAAATAAAAAAATAAAGAAAAAATATCTGCTGATATCAAAGAAATAAGATTATGGAATTGCTTGGATTTAAGATGTTTTTACCCATTATTGTCATTACTATCAGCTGATAGATATTATTTATTTTCCTGAACACAGAGAGCTTAGGACACTTTGTCTGCTTACAGTTCCTAAGTCTCCTTTCCAAAGGGCACTCTCTCTTCTCTCAGTTTGTGATATTCTAAAAGAATTTTTCCTATTGATGCAAACTGTATTCACTGCTGCTATGTTCAAGAACTTCCCTCAGTTTCCACTTCCATTACTCTGTCTCTGACCAGTCTTTCACAGCATTACCCAGCCTAGGATCTGGGTTTGAAATGCCTGATAGAAATTTCACTTTAACAGTCTTTAAAATTTATCTTGAATTCCCTGCAACTACTTTACTATCTTCACCCATCATTTATTGAACCTGAGCTCTAACAGTACATATGAGTAAAAAAGAACCTATAAAATCTGTTCGAAAGGATCTATAGCAGTTTTTATCTCAAAATACAGTAGAACATTTGTAGAAAGACAACAAGACAACAATCAGATGTAAGTCTGGTTTCTCATAACTTTGATAAAAATTTCTTAAAGATAACAAGCCTTATAAGTACATAGATTATTTTGTATCTGTGCTGCATTCAGTTCTGTATAATTAATTTTCAGTACATCACTTCATTAGATGAGCTATTGAATAAAGAAAATAATTCTGGTTTGCATCTCTCTATATTTAAAGTCAGGAGTAAGATGTGCTAGACTACAGGCAGGTATGCAATTATTAATTTTTTTAAATAAAAATGGAAATTTTTTAAAAATAATGCTGCAATAAATTAATTTAAAAGAGATCCTTTTAAATGGATGATGATGAAAATACGTGCATCATTATCTTGGTATTTTTCTAGATTTTATTCCCCTAGTAAAAAACCAGAAGTGATGGCTCAATAGAATACATCCTTTACCTACCCTGGCTGGTCATTCCTCACCTCTTAGAGGAACGTTGTCAAGAGAAAAGCTCCCATGCGTGTTCCTTATGCCCTGGTGTGCCAGTCAGCGTCCTAAATTAACAAAATAGAAAAATTTCTTTACATGTGGAAAGGAATTTTTTTTGTTTCAGTTTTAGCTTTTTATGTAAAGTGTTTGAATATAAAATCTCAGAAAACCATTTGACAACTCTAGGAATTTTTTCTCAATCCCTCCGATGACTCGGTAACTCTGCAGTCTTACTGATGCTCACTGTAACTTAGCTAGCCTCAGGGTGATATAAAACAGGACTCTTCAACTTCTTTGACAACTATAGCCAGATTTTATTACAGTGTGTTGCTCATGGACCAGAGAACAAACAAACTTTATAACGTGATGAATCACCTGGGGAATAGATTCAACCTGAATGCCAGGAGTTGAGCAGCAGCAGTGTAATGCATTAAGGGCTCCATTATATTGTAGATACCATGTGAACAAGAGCTGGAAGTTGATGTATTTATTTATGCCATTAGCAAAAGATGTAGTAGTTCTTTCTGCATAAACACAAACAAAATTAAGCAAACAAGCATCAAACACTAAATCATTATTACTAGCGCATAGTCTGTTATTTTGACTGTATTATTCATGTAAGCTGGTCTCATGGCTTTCTGATTAAAGCTGCCAGAAATTATGTTCTTTAACCTCACTGTCATCAAGAGTCGTTCAAATGGTGGCATTTTTAATTAAAGATCGTTCTATTTTTTTCAGAAAGAGAAAAAAAATCACGTTAGATAATGGTCAGAAGCAAAAAATAAATTGTTCTGCTTGTCAGTCTCACATCACTCTTGTGCTTAATTAGTTCTTGTTGTTTGGAGTCCCTAGATGAAAAATGAAAATAATCAATTTCCTAGCCAAGATATAATACTGGGAATTTGCCATGATAAGTAAACTACTTGAGAATACATATAGGATGATACAGAGAACTCCTTATCATCTGAACACAAGAAATTTCAGAATGCTCTTTATCTCATTCAAATGTCCTTATGGCTTTCTGTTCCCTCCAAACAATAGGAATGCATGAAGACTCCGTGGAATACTATATCACAGGTCTTGTGATAACTCCTCTGCTCCTCATGTATAGTAGCACTTTTTCTTTGGTCCCCCATATCTGTGAGAGAAGAAAACTGAGAGGAGAAGGGAAGCCTCTTTGGACCTCTTTTCCCTACAGTATGTGTCAAACTTGTACCAAAATGCTGCAGCATCTTTGTGTGGGAAAGCACGTGCAAAATTTAGGCTCTGTTTCCTTGGCTTTTGCCTTCAGCTCCTGCTTGGGCTCTTCTGACTGCCATTTCTCTGTTGGTACAAAAATGAGGAGTTCAACTTCTTCATGCAAAATATTGCAAGTGAATTTGGATACTGTAAAGACAGGGCTTGATGGACTCGGACTTGAGAAATGTTGGTCACATTAAAAGAAAATGCATTTCCTTGCTATCCAGTGAACGGGCTCCACTTTGCTCTCATTTGTCTTTTTCTTAAGCAGGAAAATTATGAGAAAACACAGAGGAATGACTATATGTAGTCCCTATTGCAGAAAAAGGCCTGAAGATGGACACTCCCCTAGGTTACAGCTACTCTTTTCTCAATTTCCTTTTCAAGTTTTTCCCATAGTGTGTTTTCTTAGGAGACTCTTACATTGCCTTGGCCAATTCCTGCAGGTTTCCCTGCCCAAAGATCCATCAGCTTTTCCTACCTTATTTTACAGGCATCCTCCCAGCACCAGACTCACCTTTTGGGCCTTCAGAATAATTTCTGTGCTGCCCTTCTGGCCTTTGCAAATTGCTGCCACTGTTTGATTAGACAACACTTGTTAGAGGAAATATCATCTTTCAGCTGCAGTCCCATTGTAAGGGCATTTTACGAAAGAGATGTCTTTTTATGTGAGTACAGTTAATGGATAA
Source organism: Platysteira castanea (assembly GCA_013397175.1). Taxonomy (NCBI): domain Eukaryota; kingdom Metazoa; phylum Chordata; class Aves; order Passeriformes; genus Platysteira; species Platysteira castanea. The sequence continues at coordinate 1,966,734 of VYXC01010094.1, forward strand.
TGGCCCATTATCAAGAAGCTGTGACTTTGCTATAGGTTTTCTTTCAGCAGTGGAAGCCTTTACTGTTGTTAGCACACAAATTTCTGGAACATTTACACAGAAGCAATTAAGGCCATATTCAGATAGGCTATTATTCTACCTAATGGGTACATAATAGGTACTTAATAGATATTTAGGCACCTATTATGCTTACCGGTTCAAAAGAGCAAAATTATCAGGCTCTTTTCCCAGGCCAAACAGAGGAATTGTCATGATGAGGACACATTCAGACATCAAGATGCGCTATATTATGGGTTCAAATTCATTGTTCTGGGCAAAAGCATAGAGGATTTCTTCTGTGATTCTACTGAAGGGTTTTTTCTTTTCAAAGCAGAGCTCCAGGAGTTTCTGCAGCGTCACAGACTCCGTGCTTGTATGAAAGGACCTGATGCAAGGAGCAAGTGTGTTTATCTCAGTGTCACAAGCTTCTCTGAGTACAAGCTCTGTACTTAAAAACCAGATTTTTTTTTCATTTAAATTATAAAATGCTGTATGGAAGTTATTTAAATACATTTTTTTTCATTTAAATACTTTTTATCATTTAAAATATAAAAAGAAAAATATAAAAGGTGTTAAATGCAGAACTGTAAAAACTTTTAGTATAACCTTTTTTGTGTAATATGCAAAATAGACCACAAGTAGTAACTGCTCTGATAGCTTGTAGAAAATAAGCACTTCTTGGTTCATTGCAGAAGTATATTAGCAGATTAATTAGTTATATTCCAAATGCATTCATGCCTAAAACATCTATAAAACTTGAATAGATTTTACCTCTCAAAGAGCACGTGGGGCTCTTCACTCCCTCTTATCGTGACAGCCTTTCTGGTCATGCAGATTTAAAGCAGCTGCCAGAATCAGGCTGCCATCCAGCGAGATAAAGAAAGCCACTGCAATGGAGAGTAAATAAACCAGAGGCCCTTGGTAGTGGTCAAACAGCTTGAAGGAAGCATTATCATGTGAAAAAAGAACCCCAAACCAAACAATGCAAAACAAAACCATCAAGGCCCTGTTGGAAATAATAACAAGTATAAAATGTTTCTATATATATTTAGTCAACAACATCCTGGCCAGAATAAAGTAATGCTTTGATCCACTAACACTAAAAGTGTTGTTGCAGAGTTTTTGTTTTTCCCGCAGTTTAGGTGACAGCCGCAGAAGTCCAAAGAAAGTCTTTTTAAAAATGCGAAGTCCACACAAAAGAGAATAAACCCAGTAGCTTTGCAAAAAGATAAATATTCCCCACCCCCCCCC
>VYXC01010094.1:1968048-1996598 GCA_013397175.1 Platysteira castanea
CTTTTCAGGTAAATTATAATCAAGTTCAGTCAACCACTTCAAGTTTACAGGTGGAAATTCAGCCTATCCTCTCTCCATACTTCCCCCATCTGGTGTTTTCTGATGCCTCCTAGTAGCAGTACCTGCCTTCTTACACTGCCTTTTCTGGAATTAGGAAACAACTGTGAGGATTTCTCTTGGAAAAAGCACTGAATTTATCCCAGATGTGGGATCAGTTGGATTATGGAATGAATGGAAGCAATCTTTTGCTTAAGCTGCCATTAAAACAACGTCTGTGTAGTTTTTGAGCACATCATCCTTACATAAAATGATAGTTCTGATGATAAAATATTTAAACCTGGCTCTCAGAGGATCTCTAATTCTGCCTGTGGATCCCCACAGAAGTTCTTTAGACATTTCAAATATTCTGTTAGGACTCCACAGAACTGTTTTTACTGTCTTCTGGTGATGAAACTCTACACCATCGTTTCCTGATGCAATTTAAATCCCAGCAGCAGAATGTATGATTTTAAACCCAAAGGTGAAGAAGAAAGTCTGAGTTTCTAATGCTCTACTAATAACTCCGCTTTGGCAGCTTGCAAGGCAAATGCTGCAAGCTAAGAAGTAAATCAGATCAAAACAATTCAACAACCCAAATGCAAAGCAGGAGTAACACACATTTCCAGAATTCCTTCTGGTTTTCCTTCTGGACTCCTCTTCCCAGAAAGGGGGGTGCACAAAACCTCTGACATCGGAAGAGTCCCTCTCCCCAGTGTAACCCTGGGAGCCACAGCTGTTGGCTGCTGCCCACACTGTCTAGTGATGCCAGGGCATAGATTTAAAAAACCTAATTTTCAAAGCTGAAAAATTCATGGCTTTTAACCCATTCATCATTGCAGTGAGGAAAGCAAATCTCATGAACTTCTGAATTCGAAAACATTTTTCCTTCTTCAGTTCCTCAAAAAATATATCTACTGTGACCAAAAGATTGAATGTCACTAGCCTCAAAAACCTGATGAGCTGACTCAGAGAGAACTCAAGAGCTTAAAAAGCCGTCCTCATTAGCATAATCTTTCTATGACATTCCTAATGGACCCAAAATTGCAATGGTCAAAATAATCACATATTTTGAAGTTAATAAAAGATGTGTTAAGAGGTCTTTCAGTGGCAATCCTATTAAACTATCTCAATTTTACATGGCCTTAAACTCTGTTCATCAACATGTACTGAGTAAATTGCAGCCTCAACTGAATATGCTACAATCATTAGATCAAGCATCTTTCATTTAATACCGATCATTTACCCAGGATTATGCAAATAAATAAATAAATAGAAATTTAATCCTACCAAATCACCCATCCTTATTGCCTTAGCAGAAACTTCAGAATGTTTCTCTCACTGGTTTCTGAAAAAATTGCTGTTCATAAAAGATAGAACTGTGTAGACATCTGCATACTTGTTAATGAAATGCATTGTAAGTAGAAGCTGGTACCTGAGGGTCTGAAGCATTAAAAAAGGAGGCAGTACATGAGTTAAAAATGTACTTGACAAATATGTGGAGAAAATCGAAAGATAAATGCAAAGACCTTTGTTTGGAATATCCAAGACCCACAATGCTTAGAGTCTAGGGAGGTATCCTTACATGTTGCCCCTGTTCTTTTGGGGTTTTTCTCCATGCATGAAGCATTGGGTTCTGTGGCAGTTTGGAAACTAGAGGCATGAGAAGGAACAGCTAGAAGAGTAAAATGCTAATGACAGAGTGAAGACTGCTTAGCACTATATATTATCCTGCACTTTGCTTATCAAAATTCCCCTTAAAAATCGAAGTAAGCAATCAAGCAAGGCACCTATTTTACTAAAACAGAAAAGCAAAAGAAACTCTTAGACAAAAAACAAGAATTTTCCCAAAAATTAAAGCCTAGAAGAAAAATATGAAATAACATATAAACCCTAATATATTATTACAAATTTATTTTTCTATATATAAACCCCTAGCAATAAAAGTGAAAAGAGATTTCAAGGAACAAGTTCTTAGTTGCATAAAAATGAAAACCCCCAGTTTTATTCAAACATATCAGAAGCAGGAATCCAACCAGAAATAAAGTTTAATAGACAACTGAAATATACTGGCTGATGCTGAGAAAGACAAGGCCATAGCATAAAATTTAAATTCATTCTTTTCACTAATACACAAAGAATGAGGAGGAGGAGGGAGCAACTGCTTCATATTAAAGTGTCAGATGTCAGAATAGTTCAATAGAATACCTTGTAGCAAGACATCAATACAATTTCTTAACTAGGAGAACTAAGGAAATTCAAATATCAAATTGCTGAAATACTGACTATGGTAACCAATCTGTCAGTCAAATTAGCCTCTCTGAAGGGCAGCAAGAGGTATCCAGATATTTCTAGGTGCTTGCTTTCAAAACTGAGACTCTAAATAAATGCTATGGGAAAGATGGGCTTATTAGATAGTGAAGTAACTAATATACATTGGAAAAGGTCAATGTGCTCTATGTAAAGGGAATGTGATTTGCAACAGAACTTTTGATTCTCAAATCTGCTGGAGTCCTTTGACAGAGTCAGTGGTGTGGGTAAAAGATATGTTTAGAATAGTGAGTTAAAATCTACAGCTGACTGTGAAGACCTGCAGGAATATTTTTTGATATTAACTCTGGAGATGGGAATGAAATGGCAGATAAAATTCAATGCCAATGAATGCAAAATAATGCATTTGGTGGGAGAAACACAATAACCCTACTATAGAGGCACAATATTGAGCTCTGAAAGATCTTGTAGTCATTATAAGAAGAATTTTGAAAGCATCAGCTGAATGTTCAGAGGCAGTTAAAGTGGTAAATAGAATTCAGGAAATATTATGAAAGTAATAAAGAACAGAAATTGTTGTTATGACACCATACATGTCTGGTGAGTCTACATCTTGTGGATATAATTCTGATCATCCCTGTTGAAAAAAAGCAGCAGGAGTAGGGCAGTTTCAGAGGTAGAAGACAAATCAGATCAGAAATATGGAGATTAAAAATACTCTTTGCTTTAGAAACGAGATGGCTGATAGGAGAAGTGTATAACAGGATTATGTAAAATCTCAAACAGTACAAAGTCTATAACCAAGTTTTACCTCATAGCAAAATTGTTAGGGAACAGGCTTAAAAGAAATTAAAGAGAAGGTCGTATTATAAATAAATACAATATAGCCGCAGTTTTCATGGAATGATAGAGCTCAATATAAGGGCTAGAAAAAGAATTAGGAAATTAATGTAGGATAGGTTTATCGAACATCAGTCAAAGGAAATGTCCAGAGAACAATCTCAAGATCAAGAAGTCCTTAACTGCTGGTTACCAGCAACTCAGTTATTGTACCAAGAGAGGTGCAACTTTTTTGTACTTTCATTTTAACCTTTCACTTGAATCATCCACTACACATCGCTTTAAGACCTGGTGAGGTTTGCTGGGCTTGATACAAGAGAGATTCTTGCCAGCATTTTCATTCTCTTTTACTGACCTTTGTCCAAAAACCATACCTCTTTGGTGAGTTCACTCCTGTAAATAAATGATACTCATCATATCGAAGATATGTCAATAGACAGAAAATTTCAAAAGGCCTGCCTGTAGTAATTAACCCCAAAGCTTTTCCCTGCCTTAAAATTTAAGAATCATCTTTCTACAACTAGTCAGAAGACTCTGAGTTGCAAGTTTTCCTACTGTAAAAAGCATCCAGTTTGGACTACCTTTTTTTTTTAAATAAACATTTAAGACAGAAAGCTGTATAATTCTTTTAAGTAGGGCTTTTGTGAAGCATCTGAAGGAGAATCTGTTTTGATAGATAATTTTCTGATCACATTATCTAAAGCATATCCTATTCCTCACCGAGTTTTGTTTCAAATATGGGAAGAAATAAGCCATTGAAAAAGCACATCCTGTATTTGTCCTATTGAACTTACTAAATAAATAACAATATATTGAAATAATATGAATTTGACTAACCTGGTAAGATTCCATTCACTTAAAAAAAAATATTAGAGGTTAGAAAGAAACATCCATGTTTATTAGAGGAAGAATTTTTTGTGTATGTTGGGGATTTTCTTTCCCCATATCTTTTGTCTTGTATTAGACTGAGTAACTAAATGGCTGTAACAATCTGCCTTAGAAATAATTTTAAGTTATGAGCAGGGAATTTTTGAGCTGGATTACACCTTCCAAAGCACAGATGTATGCCCGCACACTGGAAGAAAGAGAGGTTCTTATGAGATCTGTTCTTGTTATCTCCACGTTTAATTTGTCAATAATTTCAAGGAAACATAAAAATATGACAAGTGCAATTTAAAGGTCTCACATGAAAATTGGGGAGCAATAAATTTCATTGATGATGACAAGAAATTGCAGAAAGTAACTTGATCATACGCTCCCAAGGTACAAGCAAACAGAATGTATTTTAATTCCACCACGCATGTGGTTGCCTATCAGGGACAGAGGGGCAAAACAGTTCTTTGCAGAGCAGACTGTAACCTAGGAAGCAGGAAAAGGTTTTGGAATATAGCAAGAAGGAGGGAGAGATAATATTTCTTACATTTTCTTACGTATGAACTAACCATTCATGCTCACACTCCCCACAGAGGTCAGTGTGAGTTTTGATTATAGAAATAGAAGAGTTTCCAAACTAGAGAGACTTCTATGCTACTGTAACATTTATTGGAAACAATCACAGTATATTTTAGTAACATCTTTAATGGTAAACAAAGATTCACATTTTTTAATCTTTGTGGAGATAATTATTGAGACCAGATGATGTAGAGTTGTGCAGTCTCAGCCAGAAAAAACTTATGGGCAGGAATAATTGTTTCTTTTGGTAAATTCATACTTTATATATATTTTTATATATGTCATAATTTATAGAGATAATATTCTTAGAACCCTTCTAAACAGGTTAGGTTGACATGGATATTTATATGGAATTTTAAAAATACATTATCTCCTCTTGTTTTCATGATATATATTTATTTTTAGATTGTTTTTATCATGCTATGAAATGATAAAATATTACTGACACATAAATACATATATCTCTGGGAATATGAATATTGAGAAAGTAAATTTATGCTATTAAAAAGATGGGTCAGAAATTATTTATTAATTTGATAACATGAAAACAATTTTTCCTAATTTCCTTTTTTTTGTTATTGCACTCCTTACATGTCTATGTATTTTGTCTTCTCAGCATCAGTCATCACTAAAACTTAATGATATTGATGAAGTAAATACTCTGCTGCAAACTTTCCTCCGAGGGGGTCCCATCAGTGGCAGATGTTGATTCAGAAATGCATGCTGTGACTATCCCAGCAGTATCACATAGCCATATTTCCTTTATTTTGCTTTTTGCTTGAGCTCAGCTGCTCTTCAAACCAGCTTTCTTACCTTACCTGAAAAGATTTCAATTTTATCTGGAACAAAACTAGCAATTCAACCAATTTGACTGCAGTCTTCTAAACCAGCCTCATCTCCTCACTGCCTTTGGATAATGAAAGTTTCCAGATATGAAATCTCCCAATTGTGTGAAAAAATGAACTCCTTAACTTATTGGTATCACTTTAGATTCCCGAGTCTACAAAATGACAACATAATATACAATGTCTGAATTTAGCAACTGAATACCATCAATCATAGCTACTTAAAGTGTACCTGATCAGTGTGCTTGAGACTTTATTTGCTGAAGCTCTGAGGAGAGCTGATTCTGCCGAGCTACATAAAATAGACAAGAGAGTCATAGGATAACCATCTGTAGAGCAGGAAAATATCTGTTCATTATCATTTTTACATATATGTTCACAGTCACAAGCTCAGCTGGTACTAAATGAACTACATTCTTGGTTTGATAAATAGGAAGAGTTGAAAAAAAAAGGTAAAAACATGTAATCTTCAATTTGTATTACCACACATTATTTAACAAAATAAAATCATGTGCATTTTTGCTTGCTGCTGTCCACTAAGGCAGCAATGCTGAGTCAGCATCAGTAGAGTCTTGCTGATGTTATTGTTTTTTAGGTCTTTGGAAAAGATGATCTGCTAGCAGCTGAGGTCTATATACTGATCTGTATCTGCCTAATAGCCGTTCTGTTCTCATTTATTCCCCTGTATCCATTCCATGGCTCTCACTAATTAAAATGAAATTTTGGAGTAAATAACACATCAGAAGACTAAAGGACTTTCTATAGCTAGAAATTAATTGCATTTTATTCATTATGCTGAATATATTTGCCAAAAAATTTTTAAGTTCTAAGAACAAACCAAGATCTCATTCTGAGACCTTCGATGTTTACTAATGTAACTTTAAAGCTACAAGCATATGAAAATGGTTAAAGGCAGACCCTTTGTGTCATGCAGTTGCCAGGACTGATTTTGAGGCTTTCCCTGAATAATTGACCTAGTGAAGGTGATGACTTTGGGGTTCTTTGTGAGTATTTCCATGACAGATTTGACATAAATGCAAATAATAATAATAATAACAATGATAATGCTTGGATTACTACTCTCAATTCATTGTTAAATATATAAAAATATTAAAAAGCACTTTTAAATACAAGTACAATCTCAGCAAGCAGTGCAAAAGTAAGAAGTTGGCTGAAGCTATTGTGTTTCAATATAGATAAAGTAAGGAAATATTTGCATTTTGTATGTTGATAACTCACTGAATATTTATCCAATGTTAAGTACAAAAGATGAGATTTCTGGGTTGCCTGGATACACTGTGATTTTTCTCAGAAATGATCCAATGGGTTTCAGATTATTATGGAAAAAAAATCAGGAAATTATATGTTTCATTTTTGAAATATTGGTCACACAAGCATATCCCTGCTTACCTCCAGTAGATCCAGGCTCAAAGACAACAGAAGATATACTTCCTTTTCAATGCTAGTTTTATTCAGTTTTCTTCCTGTTTGTCTCTTTTTATTTACAGTCAGTAAAGCTTAGCCTCAAATGCTATAAAAGTTCCTGTTACACACTCACCTATCTCATTTTGAGGTTTTGATGAAGGTATATGACAGATTCAATGCACATTCCTGATGCAGTTTAAGTGACCTAATTCCAAGCCCCATTGCAATGGATCAAGAAAATGATATTTTCAGGGGAAAAAAAACCCAAACAAATTCCCCATTCCTGTATTTTTTGGGAGTATATGCACCATATAAGTGGCTGTATGACCATAGGTTAGGAGGTGGCACAACACCTTCTGTCTGCTTGGGGCAGTGGTTTGCTAAAGGCCACAGAAGAACCTGCCCACCAACTGGAAAACCTCCCAAATCAATTTCACAGGAAATTTGCGGGGCCTGATTCTCAGGATCTGATCACAAAACATATGCCTAAATTCTGTGGACAGCCAGATTTGGCAGGTATTCTCAAGTGTAAGTACAGCAGGCACCAAACAGCACACAAAGTGGTTGTACAGGAGACTTCATTAAGGTGCACAGTGGGTTTTCTCTCAGGAAATGGCAGCCAGACAGAGCACCACTGATACTACTACTGTTTTATCTAATTACATCACTAACCCAAGCTGTGAAAGCCACAATTCATTCTCTTCAATTGTCAGGAGGGATTAAAGTTCACACTTAATAATACTTCTACAGATGCTTCTTCATTACTATTTTATTTTGGATTGGGGGTGTGCTTTTGAAGAGCCTTTCGTTGTGTCTCCATATAGTGCCCTGTGGACAATGGTAACAGCATTGTCATTCCAGTTGGCTCCTTTGAAAATCCTGAAGTGTTTTTTCTCTTGCCCCTTTGGGTGGTGAGAATATTAGGAAAGATATTCCAAGAGTACCTTTCTTCCCTCCAATTACTGATGGGCATTCAGTCATTCAGGGCCAGGCTACAGCTAGCCTGAAATAAAATTCTGAAAAGCATGTACTGTGCACGACAATCCTCAGCACTGTTCCCATCTCCTGCTGCTGGGCTGTAGTATATAGTGCAGCCATAGCCTGAGAGGTTGGCAGGCACCTCATCGCATGTGACCTGAAATTGTGTCATGTCACAGTGAAGAACTGAGAACTTATTTTACTGGAGACACACACATGTGTGCACACAAGTCTAAGGTAATGGTTAGTGTACTTCAAATGAGGCTGTGATCTGAGTATCCATTCCTTTTTAAGAGAATTGTCTACTTTTATAGTGTCAATTTAACTCCAGAGTGTGGGTTAACTTCTGAACACTTTCTGTTCCAGCAGAAAATTCTCTTGGACTTACACATAAACTGTTGTTTTGTATTATTTGAGCTCTCTTTGTTTCACATAAACAATAGCAGAATTAGTATCTCCAATAATGTCTCTTTAAGACAGAGATAGTTATTAAATACAATAAACGAAAAACCAGTATTAAGGTTGTTGCAATGGTCTTGGGGGGATCATAAGAAGCATTTACATAAGACTGTAGTATAGATTATTTTCAGAATGTGCAGAGATAGTACTTAATTTCCAATGCAGCAGAATAGTTTGGATTTTTTCAAATTTTCTCTTCTTTGAAATCCAGAGTATCCCTTTCTAAATGTAAAACATAATTAGGAGAGGCAAAACATAAAATATGAATAAGACCTTTCTTCACACCAGAATAGAATACCTCGTGATTTCATTGAATAGATTACAATAGAATAGAACAGAACAGAACAGGATGGACTGTTTCTCTTGAATTGGATCTACAAATATCAACTAATCCAACAGCCTGACCACTTCAGGGCTGACCAGAAGCTGAAGCATATTGCTAAGTGTGCTGTCCAAATGCCTCTTAAACACTGACAGCCTTGGGACATAGACCACCTCTCTAGTAAGCCTGTTCCAGTGTTTGAACACCTTCTTGGTAAAGAAATACTTCCTTATGTCCAGTCTCAACCTCCACTGGTGCAACTTTGAACCTTTGAACCATTCCCATCCTGGATATCAGTGGATACCAGAGAGAAGAGCTCAGTCCTTTCCTCTCCACCACATCCGTTCCGTAGGAAACTGTAGAGAGCAGAGGTCACTCCTCAGCCTCCTTTTCTCCGAACTAAACAGTCTCAAAGTCCTCAGCCTTTCCTCACAGCACAGGCCTTTCAACCATTTCACCAACTTTGTTGCCCTCCTCTGGACCATCCCATCCTTCTTAAATTGTGGGGCCTGCACACAGTAGTCAAGGTAAGGCTGCACCAGTGATGAATACACTGGGATAATCATCTCTATATTATGCTTTTAAGGAGATAATAATTTCTCAGACCATTGTCTTCATCATGGAACTTACTTGCCCTGACCTGTTTCAGTGAAAAATACTGAAATAAAATATGCAGAAAAAGTAATTCAGTAGAGGTTATAGATAATCATAAAGAGGAAATTGGAAAAAAAGTGGGATGGATTAGAAATAGGGCAGACGCACACACGTCAATCTGCTAAACTTATGTGCTGCTATGTAAGCTCCCAGCACCCAAGAAATACTTCTATTCACTGATGGAAAAAGTAAAAACTTGATTCACATCATCCCTCTATATTAAGAAAATACTACCACTCAGAATGGCTTTTTGATTTAATTACAGTCAGATCAGTGAAAAATAGATTGAAAAATCACAGGCATAGGTATAAAAGTTCTTTTGCTGTGTTTACTCTCTGCAGTACAGGGAGTTATTGCTTAGGTTTAACTGATGATTAATTGATGAATCAATATTTCATCCAGACTGCTCGTGCATCGTTATGGTGATAGGAATAATGAAGTTCTGATACAGCAATTGGAACATCTAATCACTGCATTTCATAGCTCTGGGTCAAACATTACTTGCATAGTCATACAACTACGGTAAGTGGGAGAGAGTGACGAGTATTAATAATTAAAATATCATATCAAACCATGCTACTTACATTCCTGCAAGAGGAGGGGGATCAGAGTAGAGTCTGCCTTGAAAAGGATAACCCAGATGAAGTAGAAATGGCAGGAACTCTTCCTATTTGATGCCTTGCTTTCTCAAAGTAAATCGACATCAACTGATGTGATCTAAATCACATCCAGCTTGTATGTAGTCTCCATGGCTGACCAAGCCAGCATACTGTAAACTTCCTTGCTACAGTCCACTTGACAGAATAAAAAAGTCACTTCTGGGATTGTTTTTTGACATGCAGAATCATTCTCAGTACTGCAATCCCTTAGGTAAAAGTTTTTAACCTGAGTCTTCAGTTCCAGCCTTAAAAGTAGGTATTTATACATTTGTATCTACATTTGCTTGTCAGAAAAACAAGACCTCTTATCTCCAGAATGTCAAAATATTCAAATTAAATGCATTATAAAAAAAATTACATTAATAGTGCTTATTTTTATGGTTGCATATATTAAATTATTAAATATTTAATTTTCATAAAAGTCAGTGAGAGACATACTGTCACTTTCTTCAGTGAAGTAAACAATTGAAAATGTAAGACTTTCAACTGAATTAAGGATTCTCAAAGAAAACCCCTTTTTTTAGATCATGGCAAGAAAACAGTGACTGATCAAACTATTCTGCATGAATGTGTAGAGTTCAGTGAAGATGCAGATGTCCTCTAAATTAGAAATACTGATTTTTCTTGTAGCTGAAGCCTGCCCGACCACCCCCCACATCATCCTCTAAATTAAATGCCAGTTAAAATAATTAAGTAACAGGGCAGTAATGTCTTCATCGGCTGTTTTATTATTATCACAATTGGGTCATGTAAAGGAGAGAAGACACTGCCATTTCATCTGTTCAATGCCAGGGAAGTCCAAGTGATAGAGATCTAGTTAATTATTGTATTATATTTTGCATCCAGAAAAACCCTCTATCAACAGACCATTAATGGAGTAAAGTGTAGTATTCAACAGCTGGAAAATAGAAGTGATGCTTATGCACCAATCTGATAATTACACGATGCTCTTGAGGTAAGAGAGAATTTGAAATACCTTGAATGTTTCAAAACAATGAAAATACTTCTCCTTAACAAGATGCAGTGCTTGAGTTAAGTCTGTGAAACTCCTTAGAAGGTAAGAGATGTTGAACTACAAATAGGTGATGAAAACCAATGGGGAATGAAATTCAGATCATGCAAATAAAAGTATACCCTCTAGACCCCAAAAAATGTCCAAACCACAGGTGCTTGGAAGATGAGGGCACATCAGATCTCACATATCTAGTTGCGGTGTGTGACACATTCCTCATGGTGTTTCTAATGGTCACACTGCTGATCAAACCAAAATCATGGACCTGATCAGGGTGGACTTTCAAGTGATACGAGTCTGTTTTAAACTGCAGATAAATGAGATGGTTATAATGGTCACTTCTGGTCCTGAAACCCATGAATGTTTTGTCATGTCACAGTGTTGCAATCACAGTTGAAAACAAAAGTACAGGAATCTCTTTGCATACTCTAGTTTGCCTAAAATTATGATTTCTGAACACCTTCTCAAACAAGTTTTGAATCTCATGGCTGATAACTGGTTTGTGTGTAGTATTTCATGGTTTTCATTTCTCAGTGAGGATTGTTTTAAGCAGAAGTGGAGCATTCACTACCTTCTCCCCATCTCTTCATTCTCTTTGTTATTATCCTCTTCTTTTTTCTCACCTTCATTTGGAGAAGTGACAGGAGAAATAAGCTAAGGAAGTTAATTTTTTGCTTTGCTCTGAAGCAAGGGAGGTTTGTGTTCATCCTAATCTCCCTTGGTAATGAGTTGCCAAGCCTGGGTGCTGCTGCTGAATAAGGCATCCTCAGCTCCTACAGACTTCACTCTCATGATTGACAGCTTCATTGCTCCTAAGGAAAGTAGCTGTCAGGGCATAGCTTTGTTGCAAAAAATTCCAATAAACCCAAAACCAGTAAGATAAATAAAACTGTACTTTCCAGCATGTCTGGAGGTAGTACCTCAGATAGTTCTAAGTTAACACATATTCACGCAGAATAGAAACCAGTGCATGTCCTTAATAGCACATTTTTCCTGGAACATATTTTATGGAAATAAATGGGAAGCTTTTTGTGCCTTTTTTTTTAATCAATTAAATACATCACTATGAGCTGGAAGAGATATCTACTTATATGGGCCAAATCCTTGACTAAGACAATGCTATTTTTATGTCTTCATTTCCTGAGTGCAGCTGCTCCTCCAAGCCAAAAGCAGGAAACCTCTAAAACTAAGTCTAGAGTTCAGTTCTTAAATTCACATTTCAGACCCTAATATTGAGCCGCTTGGGGGATTTGTTTGAAACTTTGTGTTGGTGGAAATGTTAAACTTTTGTAACTCAGAATAATCCTTTAGGCATCCACATTTGGGCATGAGCGTTCTTCCTCAGAACTTTTGTTTAGCTCTGAATTTGTTTAGATGGTTTGGGGGGATTTGTCATTTCATCATAAAAGTTGCTTCAGTTTATCACTAGGTGAAGTGATTAGGTAAGATTAGATAAGACTTGGTATCTGGTTTAGATGCCTTTTGTTTATTGGCACATTACAGCCAAAATAATTAGGATTGAACTGAGCAAAACCCCCCACCCTTTACTGCTGCAAATAGCTAAGGAAACGGCTTAAGGTACTCAAATTTTTTATAACTTCTATTATTTCAAACAAATCATCACTTAGTGTTTTCAGGGCCATTTGTCTTTGTTTAAACATTTTTGTCATGTTTTGTAACAGAAATTTTTAATGCTCAATTCCCAGTGCCACATCGCTGGCCATTTCAAACTATTATTTGAAGGCTTTGCATGGCAGTGGCGGGCCCCAGCTGCTGGGCTGTAGAAAACATTTTCTCCAGCAGCAGCAGCAGCAGCAGCAGCAGCAGCAGCAGCAGCAGCAGCAGCAGCAGCAGCAGCAGCAGCAGGTGCTGGCTCCTTGGCAGGCTCGGCAGGCAGCTGCGGGGCCGGGGCTGCCAGCACCGCCGGGGCCGCGATGCCGCAGCAGTGCTGGTGCAGGCTGCTGCCGTGGCGGCAGCCTCGCATGCCCCTCTCATTCTTCAGCAGAAGACTTCGCACACTTGTCTCTGTTTCAGTACAAGAGGTTTCAAGAAGCCATTACAAGATTTTTTTTTCTGTTGGGGCAATAAAAATGGGGTCACTAACAGGTCATCATAATCGTCTTCCAGAGTCCCAGCCTTAAAGACTTGCCCTCCTTGAATGTTAAATTTTCTTCCCTCAGTAGGCAGGCAGGCTGCCTGCCAAGAAGGAAAAAAATGTTGTTCTTGCGCACTCTCACACATGACCCGTCTGTTTGTGAGTAGGTTTTCAATCATGCCCCGAGGAGCCGTAATGCCTGCGGTTCACTGCCACCTGGAGGAGTCAAGTTCACCTGAAAGAGTCTCTACCTCCAGAGTTTTAACCCTCCAGAATGGCTTTCAGATTAATTTGGCACCACTGTCAGAGAAATTACACTGGAAGCTAGGCCTAAATATAAATAAACTTGTGTGTGTACGTGTGGTTTTAAATCATGATTTATTAAAGAAACAGAGAATTGATATAAATAAAATATGACTTCCCTTCTCAGTAAACCATGTCCACATTGCCATATTACCTTTAATCATGAAATGCAAACATAGCTGGAATTTTTAATTTCTCCCCTTTCTTAATTTTAAAATTGAGCTGTTTATTTATTATTATAAATAATATTCATTGGATATGTAAAAAGGTAACATTTTATAAACTGTGCTATATTTTTGTTTACTTAGTCATTTGCAAATTCAATCAACTTTAGTCATTTGCAAATTCAATCAACTTTAGTGAGAGCTAAAACTCTGTTGTGTTCTTGGACATCCAGATTTCAACATGAAAGGCCTGGCGACTTAATATTGTGAAAAAATTCACACTTTTTTCCAGGATGATGACATACAGTCCAATAAAAAACATTTCCTCAGCATTCTAGACATATTGAAAATAGTGGGTCACATCTAAGAAAAAATCTCTTCATATTTTCTCTGATATTTTGCCAATTAAAAGCACTTTCTGTTCTTATGGTATAAGGTTGTGTATACACTACTAAAGTGCTTTTTAAAGAATATATTTACTTAGTAAATATTACTGAGTTCCACGAGCAGTTTATAATTCAAATCATGGACTGGAGACACATTGATTCTCAGTTTAAAAATAAGATTTTAAACATATAATGTTAATTATTTAGCCCTACAGTCAACAAACATTTTACATGGGAAAGTGCAGATGCTTCCAGCCAAGCACACCGGAGGGCAGCTCAGATGAGCTGGGCAGTGATTTGGTCAAAATCCATCTGAGGTCCATACACCTCTTGAAATAAATCTTTTAAGTGGCACAGCATAAAATGTCTGTCTCTGGCCTATCTCCCTTTTCACATGTAAGGTGCTGATGGGAAGGAAGGTAGAAATTAATTTTGATGCACACCTATAGGCTACTATTTTGCCCTAGGTCCTGTCTGAGTTGCAGCCTGGGGCAGGCACCTGCGCGTTGAGTGCCACTCCAAGGTACTGCCAGGGGCTTGGTCAGCCGGGTCCACCCACACGTTCCTGCCTCCGGCACACACCCCAAGGCACACCAGGCCTTTCAAAACTATTGCGGACCTACACAACTTGCAGGATTAAACCACACTAGCCTCTAAGTTTGCAAAATTGAGCTCTGACTCATATAAGAGCAAATAGTACCATCTCCCACACTTCCTTTCCTCTGGCTGCAGGAGATAAATTTATTACAGGAATTAACTGTCCAAATTGAATGGTGCTTTTAGGCACTTTGTCCATAAATAGTCAGCAAATGTTGCAGTGAAGGAGATACTTTTCAAGGCTAAAAAGAGGTTATTTGACCTAAGACAGTAATTAAAACCACCTTCTCATTCAACTTGCTCATTCAAAAATCCCAAAAAAACCTGTCTTGCCAAACAAAGTTTACATGAAAGTAAGATAAAAAAGTTTTCCTGTTACATTTTTTAATAGAATTAATCACAGGTCCTTTAAAAGTATTAATATTTTTTTTTAAATCCCTCAGGCCTAATCTACCTTAATATTTTATTTACATTTTTTTAATAGAATTAATCAACAGGTCCTTTAAAAGTGTTAATATTTTATTTTAAATCCCTCAGGCCTAATCTACCTTAGTATTTTATTTTATTTTAGAACTACATGGTCTGAAAAATTTTTGTTTTGCCTATAAGAAGCTGAACTGCTTAAACATGACTATGACTATTGCGCTCTTCATCATGGCACCTAACTTCTGACTTGACTGGAAAGTTTGAGACAAGTTGATAGAAAACACATTTTCAAGATTCAGTGAACTAAAATGTCTTAAAGGATTTCTAAAAATTGGATAATGAACGTTCAGTTTCAAAATTCTTCTTAAACAACTACATTTACAATCTGGATTTAAAAATTGCTGAGCACACTCAGTTCAGAAGAAAGCTTTTTAAGAATATACTCTGGTTAATTAAACTTCATCCCTTATTAATATTTTCAAGAATATACTCTGGTAAATTAAACTCCATCCCTTAATTAGGGCTTAATTTCCTGCTATATTTTCTGTTAAGATTTTAAGAGATGTTATTGAAATCTTTATGACTAGAAGAACAACTATAATGTCTTCTCCATGGAAATAAGCCTTTCTGCTTGTTTTTTCACCTAAAATAATTTCTCTCAAGATCTTTCCTTCTTTACTGATCAACTATCGCTCTGTATATTTTTGCCATATTTTGGCATGGTTTTTCTTTTGATTTCCCATATTGTGGGCTTTCTCTTCCTCTTTTCTCATTGGGAAGGTTTCTGGTGTTTTTCTCCTTCACTCTAGGGTTCTGAAATTTTTGTTTGCTTCATACATTTTTAATATCTTATTGGATTTACTTCTCTACTCCTTTTCATATATTTTTGTATATTTACTTTTTTCCCATAATAATCTTCCCGCTCATTCTCTGAAGCTGTGCCTACTTGTTATCATTTGGCTTTATCTTGGGGAATTGTGAACTCCTGCAATTTGCCATTAGGTGGTGTGTCATGAGTGTAGAAATAGTAGAGAGTTGTATTTAAGGTTAGTTGAATCAATGCTACTTAATGAATGAATATACAGTGGGAGGTGGGCCAGTCCCCCTCAGCTGGAACTGGGGGACTCACCTTGCTCCCCTTCTACCCCTGGAAACCATGAATTATTGCGTGTTTTAAGCAGATACCCTCATCTTGAGTCACAGCTGGAGAAAGCCATAGCACAGACTGCCTTCACGTAGAGTTAAATGTAAGGCGTGAAAGGTAAAATAAATGCTGTAGTGAAGGAGCCTCCAATTAATTCCCTCTGCTCACTTGCTAATAAAGATATTTTGCATCAGACAGATGAAAACATGAAGGGATTGGGGATTTTCTTGAGGTCAGACTTTCTATCAGTAGATTCGATAATGTTAGGAACTGAGGGGATAAGAGGTGAGGGGTTTTTTGCTTCTTTTCAGGGAGAATAAAAAGCATGTACAAAATTTTATTACCTAAGTGGAATGTTGTCACCTAAAGCTAAATTTAGAAGAATACTAGACTTAATTGCTCTTTCGAAAATTTCTAAGGGAGCTTAGATAACCACAGGCAGTTCTTTGGCTTACTAATTTTTCTTCTTCATGGGGGAACATTGTTAAAGTACGCAGGCAGGGGATCCTGGCCTGAGGTTTACTGAACAGAAGATGAGAAACTACAGAACAGAAATTGTTGGACATAACAAATAACAAAGGGAGAATCTGAAAAAAGGTACAGAACGTGAGGGGTTGACAGCTTTTACAGACTGTTAGGGAAAAGTTCTGTGAAAAATGGCAAGTCTTTTCAGATAATTAGAGGGGAGCATTGAGAATTTTTTGGGGAGTATGACCTTGTGTTGCCAGCAGTACCTAGATGATCTGAAGGACTAGTTACTAGCTGTAAAGCAGGGAATCCCTATCAGTTGCATTTTCAGATTAAGCTTCATGCAACAAAGTTGGGTCTTTCTTTTATATTTAAATCAGTGTCATAAATCATAAACTCCTCTTTACTCAGCAGGTTTGTACTCTCAAAATCTATTTAATTTGTGTTTCTTGAAAGATAATCATGCTGATTTTATAAAAAAGTAGGAAAAAGATTGGCTGCATAGATGCCTGTAGTTCTCACATATTGAAGTGTTCATAAGCTGGAGCTTGTGACATCAAAGAAGATGTTCTTCTTGGGCTCAGTGTAATATTGGGGCAGAAAGTAAGATTTGCCAGGAAGATAAATCTAACTTAAAATAGGGAAAGTTATGAATAGCGGTTTATAAATTTCTATATTTTTATATATTATGAATATATATAGGTCTACCTCCTGTCGCATGGAAGGCAGGTTGAAACGAGACAATTTTTAAGGTCCCTTCCAATGCAAGCAATCCTATGATTCTATAATTCTATTAATCTAGCAAATTTTTAGATTTATTAATGTGTTTTTGTAATGGGTTAGATACTTCAAAAGCTGCTGATTTATAGCAGCTCTCTCTTGAGCAGAGCTCAGCTCCATGAATGGAGCTATTGCAAAACCATTGTATTGCTTGTGTTTCACATAAGGCCTACCAGAGGCCACAATAAATCAGCAGTAATGAAACTTCTCTAGCCCTAACTTACGCAAACTCTGATCTGGACTTTCTGAATTATATGGTTTTCTAATACTTCAACTGTACAGTTAGTTTGTGGAAGCCAGTCAGTTTTAATACACCTCTGCACCCTGATTCATTTAAGATAAGACCACTTGATTGCAATACATTCCATAATTTCCATGGCTATAGAAAATTTCAAGCTTTTTTTTCCTTAATCTCAATTCAAAAGTCAGAATGTTATCTGAAGAGTGTTTGTATTTCCTAGGCTTCTAATTACTATCCTGTTAAAGAACAGTAAATGTCTTGAACTCATCACATTAAGAATAAAGGTACAGTTATTAAACTTTTAAAAGTTATCTGAGTATATCTGAATTTGAAGCAAATGTAGATACTGGGGAAATGTATACAAACTCATTTGTTGAACACTTCTGTGTTTCCTATTAACTTAATATTTCACCTTTGTGAAGTGCATGTGTATACATGAACGTGCTCACATTTCTGCACATGCTTCCACATATGTACAGGTATAATGATACAGATATTCTTTATGTACTAATTATTGGATCAAGGTTAAATGATTCATACAACAGTATGCTCTAGAACCTTCTGATTTGGTGTAAGATCACAAACATACAACACCATCTTATGCTGTCATTGGAAATAGAGAATGTTATTCCAGTTTCTGAAAAATTGTCATAAAGATATTACAAGGCTCTTTAAGACTACCCACTGTAGAGAAGAATCATCATACATAGGGCTTACCCAGGTACTTTCTTTTGAACTTTTCTTTATGAATTATGGTAACAAAGGTTGTAATATTTAACTTTTCCATTACTCATTTTCTTTGCATATGAAGAATCTTTATTTGTAACAGCTGTGTTGGTGCTTGACCTGAGTGGGCTGGGTGTAAAGCATGTAAAGCACTTTCAGATTTGAGAGCCATGCTTCTGTCAGCACAAGTAGAAATACAGCCAGTGATCTCATTCAACTTCTATGTGATATTCTCTTCACAGTGAAAAACCATTACAAAATGTAGCACATTATTTATGACTGCCAGTCTCTGGTTAGAAAAGGTTCAGGGCTGGGATCAGAATAAGTGATGAAGGTCAGGACTGAAATACATTCATTTTTAAGAATGCAATAGAAAGCTTGAACATCAGTTACTAAGGAGTATGGGTCACTGACTTTGCCCATTCTGGACACAGATACCCAGCATGTGTCAGAGATTTCAGTGCAAGGCATGAAAATAGAATCTGCTTCATGTTGAAGGATACAAAGCATTTTCAAGAATGTTGAATTAATTCAAACAATGAGAAAGCACAGAATAAACAAGCATGCTTTTTAAATCTATTTACTTTTTTTCAGCTCTACTCATATCAGCATCACCTAGGATACCCATGAAAGATGCATCTGCTCACAGTTCTAAGTCAGCCCAGGTGGGAAAACTTGCAGAAGTTTGTAAGTAGGTGTTGTCTTCCATGGTAAGAGCAGATGGGATTTTGTTTTGGTTTGGGGTTTTGTTTCTTATACTATCATTTACTTTATTAATTTATCTTTTGACCAGAGGACTGGATTTAAAAGAGGCAGTTGACAGCATGTACTGAAGTAGTGCTCTATCAATACAGTCATGTGTGACTCCTCCCTAAGGAAATTACTGTATTGCAGAGAACTCAAGTAAATTATATGGGCTTAAATATACAGAATATGCTCAAAGTTCACTGTCATTCAAACATTTTATTTTTAAAAAAGACATTAAATGCTAAGAGAGGCCTCTGAAGAATTTATCTTAGCATGATATTAATGTTTATTACTGTAAGACCCTTGTCTTTTTGTTTGCTTCAGTAAAGGGAACGCTATTAGGCAAATTACTGTGAACAGCAGAATGCTTCTTTCTGTCTTACCTTCCCTCATCAGAGTGACAGGCAACACGGTTTTATGGAGGTGACTTTGGTCCAGAATTGAGGATACTTAAGCCTCTCTGCCACTTGTGATGGGTACAAAGATGTGGATTACTACATACGTAAATAATCAATTTTTCTAAGAAACTCTAACTTCCTCAGTTTCTACAGAATAGAAAATGTCCCAATATTTTTTAGAACAGGAATAGAAATAAACTTTGATTTTTATTTCTGGGGTTTTTTTGGCTGTTTTAATTTTAATTGCACAGCTTAGAGTCCACTAAGTTTAAAACTTAAGATTCCTCCTAAGCTATTGCTTTTTTTAAACAGCTAAACCAAAATGACATGATAAATTACATTAAAAAATCAGAAATAAGGAAAGAAATATGACAAAACCCATGACTCCAAACCATATTGAAGCCAGCCAAATTAATACATTACACGTAGTAATTCATCCAAAGCATCACAGTCAACACTGAAGAGATCTAAATACGTGGCAAATATAATTTTTTGGTCACAATTTTCCTTGCAAATGCTCCTTTACTTTGATAGTATGCCGTATGCTAATAATATGCCCATAGGATCTACTAATAAAAACGTTTTATGTCTTATAACCCTTATTTTGATATGAACAACATATTTCTTTTAATGCTTAATAATATCTTGAGCTAAAGGAAAATCTGTGTTTAAAAATAAGTTTCATATAATATAATTGCAAATTTTCTATCTCCTGTTGTTTCAATAACAGGTTTTGTTTACACACCAATTTAAAAACGATATATCAGGGTTCATTGAACCCTGCTAGTTCTTAAAATATCATCCTCCTTCTAACCCTAATAGTGTTACATCCTGACAAGGACAAACTTACAGCCTAAACATTCACCATTTCTAGTTTAGAGCCGTGTTACATAGCATATTACCTCAAAAAACAACCTCACTTACTCTGAAGTGACTGAATAATATTTTTCACTCTGATAAGCCGTGAAGACTTGTTAAACTCATGTGGGAGCAAGTCCTGAAAAGGTCAGATTTTTTTCTATTGATAGTGAGATTTTTGGTGGAGGTGATGCTGGTTTGGGTTATTTCTGTCTTCATGAAGCATTTGCTAGCAGACTATTATGCAAATGCAATTAAAGTATATATAAATACAGAACATATATATATACATAAAAATATGTAAAATATATAAATTAAGATAATACAATAGAGTAGTAAATTTCAAGCCTTATAGACATCATTAAAATAGCTCCTGTTCTTCACATTTCTCAGCTATAAGGTTGGACTTCTTAACTGTGCAACAACTAAAGTCTTGGAAATATACATACATACAACTTTACTGAGATAAGTAAACCAATCTACTATGATGGAACTCACTGAGAGCATGAAATTACTTGCCTGTATAAAAAGTATATTTGAGGATGTTCAGTCTTCTTACCCCTGTAAGAGAATGATTTTTCAGACTTTCACAGAGGTTAGAGGTTTTATGGTCAGAAACTAGAGCAACAATTCTGACCATAACTTAGCAAACTGCTGCTCAATGGAGAAACACTGAGATAGGGAAGAAAAAGATGGAAAACTTTCAGGAGGGATAACTTGTCACAAAGATGCTTAAAGAGAAAAGATAGAGCTGTGTGAAAAACAGGTTCGTTCTCCATGAAAAGTTCTTTGGAAAGACTTGATTTATCTTGAAATATAACAATTTTGAAATACCAAAAAATTATGCTAGAAGGAGGTCACTGTAGACAGTGAAATGCTTTATTTCTAAAAACTGATTCCAAAAAAACATTTTCAAAATGTCACTGTGTTTACATTTCAGAATGCCATTTTGTTGTAAATTTTCACATAGAATATAAAAAACTTTTAGCTGAAAAGTGAAGAACATTCTCAACATTAAAAAAAAAGGAATGGAAATCAATTACTTTGTCAGAAAAAAACATTATGAGGAAAAAAAATCCAAAATAACTGTAGAGATTTATCTGTACTTTGAAAATATCCAAGACAATTGTTGTATTCTGTGAAAGATATAACCACTCCAAATACCTTAAGTCATTGTGGAGAGACAAGCCAGTGATCCATTGTGTTGACACAGACCCTGACAATCAAATTGTGTGAATTGTATGTACAGGAGGTTTGCATGTATGAGGAACCATGGTGCTCATGTCCTGCTATTCTTCAGTGCACATTTACACTGAGTTTTTTGAGAAAATTTTTCCCAGAAGTTTACTTTACATGCTGACAGTGATAGCCAGAACCCTGACGCTCTCCTAATTGAACCAGTAGTTTGTGGCCAGTGGAGCTACCCGGTCTGAGTTTCAAACTCTTGGTGTTAAAGTATGAATAAATATGTGGTCATCAGTCATACGAAAGACAAAGAAAAATAATTTCTCAAGAACTGACACCTATTATTAAGCACAAAGAAGTTTCTGTGAACTAGCTCTCTGACACGGAGGGAACATCTAACCTTGTCTATCAGTAATAACCTTGTCAAACGAACAGATGGACACATACATTAAGAAACAGACATATCTTTCTCTGACCCAAAGAGGAAGAGAAATCACTCTTTCTGGGAGAATGTGATTATTTATATTTCTGTCTGTCTTCTCCTCCTTTGTCTTCCTGGTAAAATTGCTGGTGAAAGCACACTTGGATAATGTAATCAATCTTATAGTTATATAATGAGTTCTTTAATTAAAATGATATTTTATAATCCATGTGTGGATTGCATAGTGTTATTTATTGATCATATTATAATATAAGTACCCATTTAACCAAATGTACCAAAAGGCCAGTATCTTACCTACACAGCTTCTGTTATGAGAAGACAATAAAAGAATAAGAATACTAATAATAAAGCCCCAAGCATTTTATTCTGCTTTCTAGTTCAAAAAATTGGAGCCCTTCATACTCTTCTCTCACTGCATTTAGTGGTATCATTTGTTGATAATAACATATTTAATCTAGCAACAATCAGATTTCACTAAAGATGGTAGCATGCTAGATCAACTCTCTTCCAGATTAAATGAAGGAATAAGTAAATCTTCCTCTTTGGAGATAGCTAAAAGAATAGAAGCTTCTGATAGAGTCAGTCCTTTCATAAAGAGGCTGAAACAAGATTCTGGAAAAGCAAAGCTGTTTCTGGAATAGATGAAAAATGCTATGGCAAAGGAATTTCCAAGCTGTATGGAAAGTCTTGGGGGTAAAGGACTGAAAAGATAGGAAAAGTGAGTTTAGCTGAAGGAGGAAACAATGAAAAATATTCTTTTTGACAAATATTTAGCTAAAAACACTGCATGAACTTCTGCAGAATGAAATCTGTCTTTTGTTGTTTATTCCATCTCTGTCCGGGGACACAGGAAATATTTTACTGAATGTATAAATCAATTTTACCTCTGATTTGAAACAGATTTTAAATATTAGCTAACCAATCACAATACAGGCAGCTCTTTTACGCCTGTTGAGGGAGCATGGTTTCTTACTTCACACTGTGTACTAGAGCATGTCAGATAGGTGACAGATGATTACTTTTTAGTTTTCAAGCACTTAGCAGTACACTTAGGTGACTCTGGAAAAAGGAATATTATTTCAAATAAACATGAATTTTGGAGGTGCCTATATCCATTATTTTACACACACTCTAAAATTCCACTGGTAGCTGGGTTTCTTTGGCAGAAATGCGTGTCTGGTAAAAATTCAAAGGTAGACAGCCTAAAAAATACTTCGTCGTAAAAGTGGTGGAGGAATGGCTGTGATCTCTACATCACTGGAACTTGAAACAAAAACTTTACATGAGAAACTCCTAAAACACTAATATTCCCTTTTCCTAACTGTTCTCAGTAGTGGAATAGAAAGCATGAGTGGGACATTGCTGCCAGCTGAAAAGTCACATTGTACATACTCAGTGGATATGTTGAGACTATTGGAGATTAAGACTACCACTGATGAAAATCAGTAGTGCTATGGCATGTTGTTTATATATCAGTTACATTTGGCTGTAATTGTGTGTTATAGCTGCAGCACAGCCAGTGGTCACCACAAACATGATTTCTCTCTGACATGATCTATAGACAAAGTAAGCACACCAGAGTAAAGGATGTAAAGTTTTTTACATCCAAAAACCCTGTAAGTGCAGAGAAGTCCAAAAAACACTCGTTGTCATGACAATGCCTCATGGACATCTGTTTTCCCAGCAGCACAATTAGTGCTGTAACATAGCAGAAAAAGAATTCTTTAATTACCATTGTCCAGCAGAAAGCTCGTACTTAGGCAAAACTATCAAAAAATGTTTGTTCAGGATGCCAATTTTTGTCAGCCTCGACAAGTTTTTAGTATAGAACTGAATTTCCTGGTGTTATGAATTGATTATTGGCTCAGTTGAAGCAGCTCTGCTCCCCTCCTCTGCGCCTTACTCAAAGGGCAGGGGATGTTCAGATTTCACTCCTGTCATGGGAAATCAAATTACTGATTATGCCAAGACAGACTATCCATGCTTGTCATTCCAGTTAGAGGGATTGATTCTTTCTGTCCTTGGTGTCTTCTTCAACCACAAATCTACTGGCTTTTCATTTCTGCTTCTACATGTGGTCTCTGAGAGATTCTTTAAAATGAAAAAAGAAAAAAAGGGATTAGTTTAAATTTTATTTTTTAAAATTTTAAGATTTTTCAAAGTTTTGTGGGGTTGAAGAAATATTATTTACACTGAGTGTACTCTTCAGTTCAAGATCAGTTAAATGAACAAGCTAAGTGTTCTGTGGAACAGAACCCAGGTGTAATATCCCAAGGGACAAGTTAACATGAAAAAACCCAAGCACAGGAATCCTTAAAGTTTGTGCTATTTAATACAGTTTAAAAGGGATAACACACAGAAATCTAGGTGATATTCCAAATCTAACTTTAATTTGATTAAATTCTTGTTTCAAGTAAGTGGATTGTCTATTCCTTTTTGAAAAATAAGTATGCCAAGCTATACCTAAAAGCTTGAAGGAAGTCTTTAAAAAAGATGATAATTTCTGAAAGTGATCCCTATGCTCATATTTTCAAGGTTAAGTATATTCTCTGAACCAGAGATAACAAACTTCTAAGACTGATTTCTGACCAACTATGGTTTTAGTATTTATATTACTGTAATAGATTCCTGTAGCAAAGAAGGCAGTGCCTTCATGAGGCACGATCTAATATAGTCTATCCTTCTAGGAAGTTTTGTTTGCATTTAACGATGTGTAGATTGGATTATTTTTAAATCAATAAGATTGGTATAAGACAGAATGTAAAATTTTATTGCATTTCTGGATAAATGCATTCTGGATAAATATCTGGGGGTTTTTTGTAACAAAAATCTATATGAGGTATAAAAAAACTTTGTTCTTTCTGTAAAGTAAAAGCTTCTTGCTCATATTGGTTCTCAACAATCCCAATTAAATAATGCAGCACTATTCCCATGAGCAAGACTTTGTCCTGTTGTCATAAAACTAAATTCATAGTTATATAAATGTATTTACCAAAATGGGGGGGTTTTCCCCCTAAATCTGGCTTTACTATATACCCTGCTTTTTGTTGCTTTAAAATACTTTCTGACAATAATTTTTGCCATTGATTTTATACACATACCAATATATGTTAGACACTTCTTGCAACTATCTTCTGGCTAGCTCCATTATCCCAGCCATCGGGTATAAACTGTAAGGAATATAAACTAGATCACAGAAAAGTCATGAAAAGTAAAATGCAGAGGTGAACAGAACAGCATTCTGCCTTATAAAATTACCTGGAGGGCTGGGGGTTTTTTGTACTGAAATATCTTTTTTTATCTATTAGACCTGTTCATAATGTTTTAGTGAAAGCGGAAATATAAGATCTGAGAATACATAATTTGTTCTATTTATATCTGCATGGATATTTTAAAAATTATGCTAAGTATTGCTTGGCTGACTATTTATTGACATTGTTCTTGGAAGAAAATGGAAATTATCTTTTGCTTACACAGACAAAGCAAATCAGTTCTGATTTTCTATCAGAGATGTTTTAAAATACCACATGTAAAATTTCAAATACAATACTCAATATGTGTTTTATCAGTTTATGAAAAAGCCCAAGTACAAAAATTCTGTTTCTATATAGTTAAAATATCTCCATTTGATGAAGTGAGCACTCTTCATAGCGCTTATTAATATTTTTTACTCAAGTTTTTAGTAGGCAAACATTAAGCTCCATCCTGCTGCTCAGAAACTATTTCTGTGGAATTGAGAACAAAAAAGGATCCCAGCCTAGCAATATGTCCTCAAGTGCCTATTTTCACTTTTTGAGTAGTCCTATTTATTTCAGTAAATGATATGAATATATAAAATTATTCTCAAACTCATGTACCCATAGAAACTGTGATCTAGGGCAAGCAGCTGGTTTAAGAACTTTTCCTACACTGTCTTCACAATTAAATTATTTATATAATTTATCATATTCTACTAGTATAGCCCATCTAGTCTAGTCAATTAGTTTCTCTAACATATTTAGCCATAATACATATACTAATATAGAGCTTAAATATATAGTACATATTAGTATCACGGCATAACTCAGGTGGGAGATCAGTCCAGGTTGCTTGCTCAGTGGTTTACCCAGTCTGGTCTTGAGACACTCCACACCTGCTTGACCTCTCTGGGTGACCTGACAGACTTTTCTCATGGGGAAAACATTCCTCTTTACATCCAGTCTGAACATCTCATTTCAGTTTATACCCACTGTCTCCCATCCATGCACCACCGTGAAGACCCCGACTCCATCTTCACAACAACATCCCTGAACGTCCTGGGGACTCCTCTGAAGTCCCACACATGAAAAAATTCTCCAGGCTGAACAAGCTCTGGTCATGCAGCCTCTGCTTAGAGACTTGGTGGTCCAGTCCCTCCAGGCTTGGTCACTGTCCTCTGCATTTGCACTTCTGTTATGCAGGGTGGCCCAAAGCTGGGGAAAATGTCTTGAAGGCGATGTCAGTGCTCTACAGAGGGAGATAATGCTTTCCTTTAACTGACTGTGCCCCTGCTAATGCACCTGAGGAGGGTGGTGGCCCTCTCTGCTGCTTGGGAACTGCCCACCAGCACCTACAGATCATCTTCCAGAGAGCTGCTGCAGCCTAGTAGTCCCCAGGCTGTGTCGTTGGAGGGGGTGGTTTCTTTACAAGTGCAGGACTTTGCCTTCACTGAATTTTGTAAGGGTCCCACTGGCCCATTCCTCCAGCCTGTCTCGGTCCCTCTGGATGGCAGTCCTGCCCATGAGCATACTAGCTGGTGTCCCCAGCATGGTGTCATCTCCCTATCTTAGAATCATAGAATAATATAAGTTGGAAAAGACATTTACAATCATCAAGTCTAAATACAAATTTAATGCTGCCAAGTCCACCACTAAGCCATGTCCCCAGCTGCCACATCTACAGGTCTTTTAAATACCTCCCAAAGTGCATATATTTGTGTGTAGATGTGTACAGATATACATATATTTATACTTACTCAAGTTATAGTTTATCCACCAGTCTATCAGGCACACCTGTACATAGTATTTTTAAAATAATTGTGCATTTTTCTGGTCTGATTAAGATGCATTAAACTTCTGCTGAAGTGTAGCGGTGCTAAATTAAACTAGAACTGAAAGCGAGTAAGACTCGTGCTCTCAAAATTCACATACAAGTTCACTTATTAATAGTCTTGTCTAAATGTTTTCCTTTTTTTCCATATCTTGTATGGAACGTTACTTTGAAAAATGGTGACTTTGTCAGAGTTGGTGGAATTATAATTATCTCTTACCATTAACAAGGGGCATATTTAAAGCTGTGAAACAATAAGGCACAATCAGGTCTATCAGAGAAAAGTAGGAGGCCTTTTATCTGCAGGAGTCTTGATAAGTTGATTCAAATTTTTTCTGAGAGTTGATATACCTCTCTAGTTTTAACCCACAAGCAATCATTAAACTTCAGTGGGATACCAATGACTCACTAGGAGAAACCTTTACAGCACATTCCCAAACTGAGTTTCTGTGGGGAATCCTGAAATATGTAGTGCCTTGTAGATGGTAAATTGCACCTGCAGGTTTTCACTCTTCTTAGAAGATCTCTAGGTGCACAGTAAACCAAGTCTCACTTTAAAGAGCTGCCAACAGAGTGGAGCTTCCCATGTTAGCTGACAAATGCACCCTGATTTAGAGAAACATTGCTTACAATTTGTCCCTGAATAATTTATAGCCTTGCAAGACCCCTAACGAGTTCATTATATACAAGGATTTAAAGTTATCCTACAGGCTTCTGCATGTAAATAGGTGCAATTACACTTACCTATTTTATTTATCTTCTACAAGCAAATTTTTTTATATTTGATCACATTCTGAGGTCTCCTTGTCTTCCCTTATCTGCAAAAATTTTAAGAAAGGAAAAGATTTCTGGTTAAATGCTGTAAGACTGGAATTCTATCTGACTGATGCAAAATCATCTGAAGGCTTCTTATCATCAGATGATACTCTCGATTTTCAGTGCTTCTACACAATATTTTCTTCCATCAAGGAACTGCTTGGTTTCCTTTCATAATATCCTTGAACAACCCTGGGTAGAACAAAAAATGGTATATTTAACTTCCTCATTGTCTTTCCCCTTAGCTAAAATGTCAAATGAGGGCTCATGCGCTTTACACACCAGTTTTTTACTTTCTACAACCCAAAGGAAAAGAAGGGAAGGGAATGGGGCTTTTTTTCTGGAGTTTGCAAGCAGGATCAGTACAATGAAAACAGATATTCAGTCAGATACAGAGTTAAGAAGAAAGGTTATAAATGTGGTCAAAGATTACAATGTAAAACTAACAAATGAGCAAAGCAGCATTTAGAGATCTGCCTGCTAATGGAGGTGGGTCTGCCAGTTTTACCACAAGTGGATAAGAAGCAGTCAGTTACTGACCAAAGAGATGTTCCATCAGCTGTAGAGATCACAGGCAGTCTGCTCACTGGCAAGCCCCTGAGCATTTTAAAAGTGAATATGATTAAGTCATACATTTCAATCTGCCAAGAGTGTGGATAGCATACGGTATGTTAGGATCCAGCTAAGGAGTTGTAGTGGTTTGGTTCACATTTGTCCCTTTTGTGAGATAAGAATAGGGAGGAATACAAAGCAG
>VYXC01010094.1:1997195-2090279 GCA_013397175.1 Platysteira castanea
AGCAGGAGCGGCCAAAAATCTTGCCAGGCCTCCGTGCGGCGTGTGGTGGAGTTGGGCCCGGCCTCTCCCACAGGTTGCCGCTGGCAGGGCCCAGCCGGGCCCCGCTGGGGCCGGCCCAGCCCCGCTGGGCTGAGGGGGCCCCTGCTGCCACCTGTGCCAAGGCTGGAAGAGCAAGAGCACTATTCCTGCCTGTTTGTCTTTTAAAATGTGGTATTCACAGGGTGTAAACCATTTCTGAGTGGTTCCATAAAGCTGTCAATATTCAAATCAATCAATTGATTGGCTCTGTTAAGTTCTGAAAGAAGTGACAGCAGCACTTTGCAAAAGCATCACTTCCTTGGCTCCATTTGTCTTCAAAGAAGTGGTGCCGAAGGAAAGAAAAAAAAAACCTGAAAAGCAGGAGGGGTGCTTCCTGCGCCTATCAGCAGTAGCAGAATACAGAGCAGTCCCAAAGTCAGACTGCTGAGAATCCTCAAACTGAAACTTCAAGCTGGGGTTAACCCATGACAGAAGTCTTAGCAAACAAGCTTTGAATACAGATCAGAAGACTATGCGTATATATATGTAAACTATATTTTATGTTCTGGTGAAAACATATTTATTATAAGCAGCAGCAAGGTACAATAGATGCTATGATAAATGACAATTGATCTACTATTGGCTTCACTTTAAAGAAGATGCTATGATATTCTAAACTGTATACCTACCTTTTTTTCTGTTTCTTGCTATTATTTTATTATTGATCAAAAAGAGCACATGATAGTCAATCTTTGATGAATCTTTGAAGAACCACAAGCATCAGCATATCAAATGCAGGAATGCAAAAATTCCAGAAAACCACCAGTTCTGGGCCTCTATTTCAGTAAAGAGTTAAACATTGCAAAAGAAGACAGAAGTAAAAGATTATCGTTGTTATGTTTTTAGTGTCTCCATACTGCATTTATAATGTACATCCAGCTGCTTCATATTTTAACACTTTCCCACATCTCTACTTACATTCTGAACTCTTCATTATTTAACAGTTTTTTCTTTTAATAAGTTTTCTTCATTTTTCCATGTACTTTCTAGATTTTTTTTCCTCAAGATTCTATATCAAACTGCAGTTTCTGGCATACTTGATTTGCTTTAGCACTTTCCAAATCTTTTACTTTGTTTTTCAGTTCTGTCTTCGTGACTTCACTCTTTGTGCCTATTCAGTCTATCAGACCATCTTAGGTATTTTTAGGCAGCTGGTATCTAGGCACCTTATTACTATTAAAGATATCAGAAGATGCTGTAACATAACTCTATAAAAAGAATTACTCAGGAGGAGTCGTGCTGCAGAGATACAAATGCTGACAAAGGACTGGTCATTCCAGCTCCAGTGCATTACAAACCGTCAGGACAAACAACCTCAGAATTAATGAATCGGGTATAATTCCATTTTTTATGTGACATGTCTTCTGTACAAATGGTGACAACAGGCATTTTACATCAGTGTGTCCACACAGGCACAGATAGGAACAGACAGAGCAGATACTGGGAAAGTATATGGAGAATCCCGTTGAGGAATACACTCAGTGCCAGTAGCTCAGTGAGCAGCTCCAGTGCCAGCTCCAGGCTGAGCTCTGAGTGGTGAGAATCCCAGATAAGAGGCTGTGAACTGGAGCCAACCTTTGCACAGCAAAGGGCACAGGGACCTGTGGTGCCAGCCAGGGGACCGGACACTCAGAGACACAGCAGGAGCCGAGGACTCGGCTGGAGGACCCCAGACTTCCCTGCGCTTTGACTGTGAGGGTATAAAAGCCCAGGGGTTCCTTTGCATGGAGTCCCTTCCTGGAGACACCAGCTCGAGCTGTTACTCTGTTGTTGCACCATGATTGAACTACTGACAGGATCCAGAGCTCTGAGACTCTGCTATGGAAAGCCTGGGGTCAAGCTGGTAAGGAAAACCTGGTGAGACTGTGTGAGTGAGGGGGGCGTAGGGAGCAAAGTGGGGCACCCATAGGGTCACTGGAGCTGTTGGAAATGATGTAACTTTCCTAAATTATTTTTCTAATTAATGGTTTTAAGTAACTTTTTTTGTTGTTATGATTGTTGGTCATAGGCGGTGTTCACTTTGCCAGCAGGTGGATGGGTTTCTTTTCACAGACTTTTGTTGGTTTGATCTTTAAATCACTGAGGCTTTGGGTTTCACTGGACTAGACCTCATGAGCTGCAATAAACAAAGCCTGAGGGAATTGAAGTTTGGATATCTGGGATCTTAAATTTATGCCCTTCAAGGAGATGTTGGAGTAACAAGCAGATACAGAGGACATTAGTAAAGAAAATACAGCATGAGAGTTGAAGACTCGCCATCTGAAAAAGGACAATAAGAGCACTAAAGAATGTGGACCAAATTAGCATGAATTCAAGAAATCAATCACCAATAGGGGATAGGATACAAATTAATGAAAATAATTATATGACTTAGAACCAATTAATATTAGTTTCTTTGTTTGCTAAAATGTATTAATGAGTGAAGTCTTAAAAGGTGTGCGTGAAGCTGGAATGATTCACTACATACCCTGTTCAGAATAAAGTAATGCCTGGCTCACTCGCACTTAAAAGGTGGTGTTGGAAGGTTTCATTTCTTCCCAATGATTTTGGTGACAGAGCCTCCCACTACAAAGCGGCCTCAGTCCCAGCTCAGGTGGTGTGAGTGAGTGACTGACGGAGTGGCTCCTTGAGGGACAGACAGGAAAGTTTCCTTAACAATCTGACCACATTATGAAATAGAATTATGAAGTTGGTCAGTGAGGATGAGACACAGCCTCTTTTTCTCACCTGTGCCATGTCTGGTTTAGGAGGAATCTTTTGCCACGTCCTGCTCACATGAGCACACAGTAACATTCTTACCAGTGTGGAGAAAGATGAGTACAGCCTGAGAATTCACACTTTTGTATCCACAATGCTGTCATAGCTCCAGAAGAGTAATAGTATTGTACTACATGGAGGAGCTCTCACTCCCATATCATCATTATTATCAACAGCTTTTCTGTGTGAAGTGGTAAAATGTATTTATAATTTGTCTTCAAAGAAATGGACTGCCTCACACAAAATCAATCATGATCCTTCCTTTCCTTTTGCTACCAGAACTCAAGCTGCAAAACTTCCTGATAATCTTTCTGGTTTCACAGATCTCAGAGAGGTCTTTTTTTTCAGATTTTTGCTACTTTAAAGTATTTCATAATAATAACACTACTCATTTTCCTTTTGCTTTAGTGTCTCAGATGAACTAAGAGCTCTTAGAAGCTGCTGTGGTGGTCCTGGACATATTTCTTTTTTAAACTTGAGGCAGTTACTCTTCTCATCTCCACTTTTCCATCTTGTGCAGAGGAAAAAGGAAACAGAAAAAAGCAACATTGGTTTGAGGTGATATCAGTGAGTATTTGTTACCTGATGAAATAGAACTCAACAGGCTGTCAGTGTTGTTTGGAAGCAAACAAAGGGAGAATCCGGCAACCCTTTTGGCCAGGAAAGCCCTTCTGCTGCTCCCTGTATGTTTTTACATTAGAGATGCTTCCAAAATTTGCCATCCAAGCGTGAAATCAGACCCAAAAATTCTCAATTACTCAGCGAGCAGGAGTTCAAGAGGCCCTGAAGAAGTTCAGAAGACCATCAATTCATCCAGTGAAAAATCACAAGGAGGATAATACCTGACAGGAATATGTTCCCAACACCATGTCAAATTATATTTTGACCACACACTCGCAGACACAAAAAATTGATTCAAACAATTTAAGGCAAATGTTACTGAGTTCCTTCAAGGTTTCAGAAGTGTCTGAAATCACAGTACCACATACCTTATTATAGTCTCAGACTGAAACAGAGGAAAAAAGCTTTTTTTGATCTTATCTGATTTTCTAGCTTTGAATGAAGTTGTTATTGAACTGAATTAGCTGGAAACTGAACCAAAGAATTTGATCTTCCTGTACATGCAGAAGAAGAAGCATATGTGAAGAGATAGATTACGACTCCAACAAAATAATTCCAAGCATTAAGCTAATGACTTCTACTTCACTCTCATTTGCATTTAGAGCAAATTCTTACTGCTTGTTCTATTTTATTTAAAGGACAATTAAATTAATCTAAGTTCATACTATTTAGAATTTTACATCCCTCCCATTTTTATTTTTAATATCTGTTGATTTTCACCTGCTTTTATATTCATTAGAACTCCCTTGATCCCATTCTACATATTTGGTTTTTTTGCTGGTTTTTGGTTGGGAGTTTGGTTTCTATTTTGTTTTGAGGCTATACTTCCATATTGCTGTTTCCTAGTTTGTTTTACCATGGCACATTACTGGAGTTAATCTTGAAAATTTTAAGATAAATTTGCCCTTTTAAATAAAAGGGGACCATGGACCATTGTCGGGTCTTCAGATCTTGTGTGTAAGTGGTCTTGAATGGCTGAATTAATGGTATATTGAATATATAGTATATTTTGCCTGTCCTTCCACAGGCTCCGTGTGATGCTCAGTCTAGGGTGGATATTTTCATTCCAGAGTGCCTGATATGAATGTGACAGCTGTGTTGCGGCACGACAGAGTGATGTTTACCTACCCCATAGATTTTGTGGAGTACAGTGGGAGGTTATGTGGGAGACTTGAGGCTGCAGAGCATTCTGGGATAGTACAGAAGATTCTCTAACAGGAAAGAAACCTTCCTCTGCCTTGACCATAATTTCTTGCGTAAATTATTGTCTTGAAGTCAGGAAGTATGTTAACAACTAAAAAAGAGAGAATAGCCAGTGCTCCCATGGTTTGGCTTGTTCTCTGACCTTGCTTTATTCAGCAATATTAAATATAACTATCTTGAACAAGAACATGCCCTGAAATAATGCTCTTGTACAGGGATGTACAGTCACGGCAAGAAAGATTGTCAGTGACTTCCCAATTTCTAGCCTCCTTGCACAGGTACATTTGGATAGGTCCTGGCTGGCATGTTCGTGGTATTGACATAATATGCTTGAGCTGACAATCTTGGACCAGCTGATGCTGTGTGTCTGTGGTGGTGCTCACTGTCAGCCCTTGGAATTCTCCTGTCCCAAATGGCCATACATTTGCCCCATTCGGCAGTCAGAATATCTGCTTTCTTTCTGGTTTTGGTAGATACTTTCTAGATTTGGGATGGGCTGTTAACATTAATGACTAATGTTGCACCAAAGTAAAAGGTATTACTCCTTGCCATGTCTTGTGCTGGGCATGCAGTATTTTAGGTGTCTAGTACACAAACTGAGAACTGCCTGGTCAGGAGCCTGCTTCAACTACTGCACAAAGTTCATACAAGCCTTTTCCTGTTCAAATGTGGGAGTTAAGCACTCCATGCCTTGTCAAATGTCTCACTGAAATTCAGATCTACTATTGCTTGTACTCTAGAGTTTGTTTAAGTCTCTGACCCACTGTGATTTCACAGTCTAAAACAATCCACATATTGTTGGTGCTGGTTTTAAGCTGACACAGAAATTTGTTTATCACCTGGCAATTCTGTACTTGCCTACGGATAAGGGCAAATGCAGCAAACAATCCATATACGCTCTTGTTTTCGCAGATGAGGTCACACCAAACATGCCTAAGACATGCCTGAACTGTCAACTCTACAGGTCGCTCTCATCTAATGGAAGTTACACAAACTGCCCTTTCCTGCTTCTTTCATGGCCTACTTCTTGCAAAAATCAAAACACTCTAATTTTTGCTTTTTGATCCTTTCCAGTTTGTTTTAAAGCATATAAATTTTGGAGGTCTAATCTAAAACCATTCCTATTCAAAATGTTTGCTCACTTTTTTCCTGATCTCAGTGAAGTAATGAACTGCATAAACATATTCTACTTAGATTTTTGTATCAGGTAAATCAATCAGTGCACAGGAAAATGCAAAATAAACTGAATAGAAACACTAATGATGATGGCAAGGGGAATACTTGTTTTAGGGATGTAGAAGGGGAAAATTGTTCAATCTACGTAAAAGCTTTGGAGGGCTACATACCACTAAATATTTATGAAATGCAACATGCTTCTGTAGGAAAAGGATAAAAACAATTGTACAATATTGGCAAATCTTGATATGTCAGATGGGAAAGCACTCCCTTTTTTTTTTTTTCTTCTCATGTGCATATTAGAGAGCAATAACCTCTAGAAAATGTCTACAAGCCCCTTTTATAACCAGCAGTGAAAAAAACAGGACAGTAAGAGGTACCTCCTAGTGGCAACCAGAAAAGTGTTAAGGAAAGCTTCCTGTCTGACCATCCACGAGCCACTCTGGCAGTCACACTCTGGCAGTGACACTTGCAACACCTGAGCTGAGACTGACCCTTTGCAGCAGGTGGCTCCAGTGGCCCTGTGGGTGCCCCACTTTGCTCCCTACACCCCCCTCACTCACACAGTCTCACCAGGTTTTCCTTACCAGCTCGACCCCAGGCTTTCCATAGCAGAGTCTCAGAGCTCTGGATCCTGTCAGTAGTTCAATCATGGTGCAACAACAGAGTAACAGCTCGAGCTGGTGCCTCCAGGAACGGACCCCGAGCGAAGGAACCCCTGGGCTTTTATACCCTCACAGTCAAACCACAGGGAAGTCTGGGGTCCTCCAGCCGAGTCCTCGGCTCCTGCTGTGTGTCTGAGTGTCCGGTCCCCTGGCTGGCACCACAGGTCCCTGTGCCCTTTGCTGTGCAAAGGTTGGCTTCAGTCCACAGCCTCTTGCCTGGGGCTCTCACCACTCAGAGCTCAGCCTGGAGCTGGCGCTGCAGCTGCTCACTGAGCTACTGGCACTGAGTGTATTCCCCCACAAAAGCTTTCTGATATGATACAAACCCAGATTCATTATTTAGTAATCTCTATTAGACATAAACAACACGATTTGTGGGATTATTATAAAAGGCTGTGGTTGCAATGAAACATTTTTTTCCCCATCCACTGAGAAAGTCTGATCAACGAATATTAAATTTCCCTTTGTGTTGTTTCAATCACACTCCATTTTGATTTCTCATTTCTTGGCAAGTATTCAAATTAGGGTTATATTAGCTTGCTCTTCATCTAACTGGTGTTAATTAAATATGCTTTTAAACTAGATTTCTCCCTCGAAACTTTTGTTTTCTGCCTGGTAGGTTTTTTTATGTGAACAACTACTTTGATCAATCAGAACCTTATTTATGTCTTTACCTTTCTCCCAAAAAACAACTAAGAAGGTTTAGACAGAAAGTACACCAGGCTTTTGGTGGACATGACTGAAATACCAAGGTGTTAAAAACTGTTTGTAAAGTGAGACAGGTTGGCTGAAATAGGAGGGAGAAGAATCATGCTAGGTCCTGAAGGCCTAACCTTAAAATCTTGGTGTGTGTCTTGAGGCACGGGAGCAAAAAGAAAAGGGAGCTCTTCCTAACTTCTCAGGTGGTTCTGCACCAGGGTTCAAGAAGTGTGTGTCTTGTACAGCCTTCTAAAACCATGTTTGCTCTATATATCGTACATCATGGCATTAAGGCAGAAACACTGAATTTCAAATGTGCTGAGTGTGTTTGTGACAGCTTTTCTCATTATAATGGAAATAAGGTTTGGGACTGTCAGAAGGATTGAGTTCCCTGTTTTATCCAGATGCTTTTTAGCTGAGCTTCTGTGGTTGAAGGTTTTTATAAAGATAGTGGATGACTGCAGACTTGAATGCAATCTTAATGTTTGAAGTCTTTCAAGATATGTGCTAGGTGTTTGGCTAGTGAATTCTTTCCATCATTTTACTCTTTCATGCATAGCCCACAGCAGAAATTGAAGTTTCTTATTTTGAATGTTCATTTTCATCCATTTGTAATTCTGGAATTGCTGGGAGGTCTCTATCCTTGTAATGCTAAAAGCTAGATATTAAAGAAAGCCAGATATCAACCTACATTGTAAATATTTTGTCATGGTATATATACTTCTGCTTAGCCTTTAAAGAAACATATTAATAAGTTTATCTTATATCGTTAATGGAGTTCCATTAAATTTTGCATTTACTTTTTTCCTAAATTCTGTCAGAAGCTTTCTCTTTGTTCGTTTATGACATGAGCAGGTCCAGTTTCTTAAATTTGCATTTAAGAATAAAGGACTGTAGATCCATGTATCATCCCACAGAGAATGACTTTGGACATGTTCACCCATGTATGGATGCATGCATGTGCTTATTGCCTTGATTAAATACTGTACCCACTAATGTCACAGGAACTTTAACTTTAGAACTTGACGTGCTGAGTTCTTCAATACTGATAAAATGTATTCAGATTCACTACTGAAAAATAATTCATAAACTTAAGTCAAGAGTTCATGCTCTAGGTTTAATTTAGAATAGGTTAAAATATGAATCGCTACATTTCCATTTCCTCTTTGATGTACTTAATGCATCAATTTCAAGCAAAAAAATTACGTACATTTTATTAATGCTTCTGAATATATGCTTCTTTTCAAGAGGGCTAAGAACTCTCAGGGTATAGAACAACCTTTAAAAAGCTCAGAAAACTGAATTATACTGTCTATTGTCTGCAAGTCCTCACAGGTGTGAGAGGAGTTGTATTTTAAGGTTTTGCTGATTGTGTCTCTCCTGGAATACACCATGAGTAGTAGTCATGATGATTAAGTAAATCTTTATTAAAGGTAACAATTAAAAGAAACAACAGCTAACAGTAGATCTGAAAAGTATGAGAAAAGGAGTCCCTACGATTGAGAATTCTCATGAATAGGAAAACAAATAATTAATAAATAATCAGTTTTAGATTCTTGGCTTGTTATTCATAATCACAAAACTATTATCCTGGCTGTAACAGTCTCCTCCCAAGACATTGCCTTGTAATAGTTGCCACAGCATTATCTTCCAACAGCCGTCCCTCCATTCCCCAAAAGTTTTAATAATTTAGAAGAGCAACTAAAACCTGATGGAGCCATACAGGAATTACACTGCATACCAACAGTCTACTCATTTTAACTTACTCAGTGCAATTTTGATGTACTGCTCTGTGTTACCGATTGTTCCAGTGAAATTTCTGTGTGAATCCACTATTCATAGGTAAACCTTCATTATTTGCTACAATAGTGTCTAGTTGCCATCTCTGAGACTAGAATGCTATAAATGCTTCTAATTAAATGAGGAATAGCTTCTGCTCTTGGAATGTTATCATCTAAATAGAATAGATGGGAAAACAGAAGAAAGAAGTATTGTTAAGTACTTATTAAAGATGAGCAGCTGAGCCACAGAATCAGGAGAAGTGTGCATATTATTTTCTGAGGAAGGACTGGAGAAAAAAACCCCCACAGCTTCATGGACTGAAAACAAACTTCTTTTTCATCAAAAATTTAAAAGCATTTATTTTATATTGAAAAGTATGTTTTGTTCAACACAAAAAAATATTTTTTTTGAGCAAAACCATGGAAAGAAACACTGAATTTACAGGATGTCTTGCTATTTGTAAGGAATATGTCTTGCTTCTTTCTAAGGAAGAGGTCTTTCTCCTTTCTACACTTCATCTTAGTTATAGAGGTCTCCTAGAATGAATTTTCTCTTTTATCTTAGCTCCATCTTACCAATCAAGTTCCTAATCACAGTAACCTGTGGAGTGATCCCTCCCTGTAGTAAGGGAGAATGAAATGAGATAATTTTCATTTTTTCATGTTGACTTAAATTCTACTTTATATAAATATCTAAGACATAAAAATCTGCTCTTTCTGGTCATTATTGGAGTTGTTTTCTGTCTTTTTCAATCCATATGTAAGTATTCCATGTAAGATGGAATGGCTTCGGTGGAAAGCAGTGAAAGCAATCTACATCAAGATGTTATGCAGTACCTTTAAAGGATAAAAAAAAAAGTGTTAAAGTCCTCCAGGAGGGGAAAATTCAGAGAGGTTCTATTAATTTCCAGGAAATTTTGTGTTAAATAAATGATAGAGTTTGCGTTCCAATGGATTAGAGAATGTAGATTTTACTTTTCCTTATTGCCATCAAAAAGTTTTCAGTGTTGCCAGCACAAACTATTTTGATGTTTCCAAAAATTTTAAACCATTCAACCTCCTCCAAATGAAACTTTTGGTTAAAAGGATTCAAAACCTTTTATGAGAATTAAGGTAATTTGCTCAAATAACAAATGAAATTTCTAGTAGGGACATGAATATGAGCATAAATAGATATGAAGCATGTGTTTCTGTGCTCTAGTCCATATCTCTTGTCCATTGATTTCTGAATTGAAGGAATAAAATATGTGGCAGATAACTTTAGAAAAAGAAATTAAATATGGCATATCACCAAAAAAAAAAATTTGCAATTTCATGAACTTCGCCTAATTCAGATTCTCACAGATGTCGGCTTTCATTTTCATTATTTAGTTTTCTGTTCCATTTGGTTTTTTCATGTCATATCAAAGAGATCATGTTTGACTCCAGAACCAAAATGCTGCATGACTAAGGAGTAAGAATCCTTTTTATCTTCAAAGTCTTGAATGGCATGAAATTTTGTTTCCAAGGAAACTGCAGATTTTACTTTGGTAAAGGCCACACAACAAAGAAGGTGTAAAAACCATCTTGTAAATTGTCTCTACAGATGTAAAAGCCATGTATAAAATTGTTTGGTTTAACATTCCCCTCCTTCCTGCAATGCAATGAAGCTCATTTTGTTCTTTCCGTATATATGAACTGACCAATGCAATAGTTCTCTGGTGTCAAAATGTTACAAAACTAGAATTCAACTATTATTGCTATCCATGAAAGATAAAACTAAAACCAGAAAATATTTCTAGAAATCATAGTGAGGCCCATTCTCCTCTATGGTAATAATGAAAATGTAGGATATCTCCATTTTTGTGGTGGAGATACATTCTTTCCCTTATAGACATATTTTTACATGCTGGAAAGAGCCAGTAAGAACCCACATCAATCTACTAAAGTTTAGTGTGATACTAATTTATATCTGTTGAAAAATTGGTACCTAGACTGTGGTCTTCCATATTATTCAAAATAGGCCAACTGTATAACATATCATTAATGCTACTAAATCTAAATTCCTAAATGTAAAGTAATATGATGTTCATATTCTCTGTCATCTCTTACCAATACTAGACCTTTCTTCTTAGAATACTTTTTGCTTTCATATAAAACTTCTCATCATTACTTATGCAGTTGCTTGAATTCCTGTTGATTGTTCCCCAGCTGATTCCTGAAACCAATTAACTCAGCATGATGTTGTGGCAGTCATTACAAACTGATGAGTCAGAACTGTCATTTGCAGTGCAGCATGGTGAGATCATACAGTACACTTTTCTCTTATTGCTATTTTACCTTAACCTCTATTGTGTCCTTCAATTTACTAATACCTCAGATTTGGTGAACCAAACTCTTGGATTCTGGAAATTCTCCCTATCTCAAAGGAGCAGCAGTGAAGATTTACACTATTGCTGGAATTGGCTGTAGAATCCCAATCAGATAAGTTTGCTTGGATTCCTCTAAATTTAAAGTGACCTGTATATCTTTTTTCCAGAGAAAAACTAGAACTATTTCACAAAC
Organism: Platysteira castanea; assembly: GCA_013397175.1. NCBI lineage: Eukaryota > Metazoa > Chordata > Aves > Passeriformes > Platysteira > Platysteira castanea. Next base: position 2,008,720 of record VYXC01010094.1, read on the forward strand.
CATATTATTTCTGAAGAATCAGCCACTGGATATGAACTTCACGTCTCCTAGTGATTGTTCCAATACCATCAGCCCATTATGCCCTCTTTATTCTGTTAGCTGCTTGTCACAGTTGCATGTAAGCTTTATTTCTAGCATTGATGTTATCAATTTGATTAACTCTGAACAGGGAATGATTGTCCATAATGGGATTTAACCTTGTGAACAAGCAGTAACTAATGAGTGAAGGTCTTCAGAAACTCATGTCCTTACAGCTAAAATCTGCCCTTTAAGCTGCTGACATTCTAGTGATAGATACCAAACACACTTATCATTCAAGCCAAGAACCTTTATCATTAGTAGCACTGGGAATAAACATTCATCATGTAGGCTTTATTGTCTGCAAGGGCTGCTTTTATGCGCTTAGTTTTAGAGCTCTCTTTAAAACAATTTGCCTTGCATTGCAAAGTGGGAAAAAGCATTACCTTTCCTATTAGATGACAAGAGCTATATTTTGAAATCTAGCATCTAGCCCATACCACCCATAGGTTTCACTCATAAACTTCTGAAAGGAATGGGTACCTGAGACTGACAGCAGAAGTGACCACAAAGCAAAGAGCAGTAACAATTTGAGTTGTTGGCTTGATTATGTTTGGAATACATGTAGTTCCCTGAATACCTTAAGGAAAGATATAAATCTTGGATCTCTGCCCTTCTCACTGGAATACACTCAGACAGTAAAACCCATTTTCTTATATAGAGTCAAATTTTTTTTCTCATTCTATAGCTTAAATGAGTCTTTGTGATAAAGATGAAAGTGCACCTTTACTCCAAAGCAGTCTGATTAAATGATCCAGATTTAAATCACTGTTCCAAAAATTGTTGATTGGGACCATGAGTATCAGTCTCCTATTAGCTGCTGCTTGTCTCTTCTAGGATGGCACTCCATTTTATGAAATTACTGAAAAGAAACATCCCATATGAAATACCACCTTCAATAGATGAAAGCACATTTCAAATGGAAATAATGACCCTAAGTCACTGCTGCTGTCTGTGCTCTACTTGGTCCTGCCAAGGTTCCATCATGTTGGATTGTTATTATAACTTTTTACTTTTTCTATAAAAAGTTTCCAACTCTGTTACATAACAGTATAAACAAACAAAGAAAACGTAGCTTCAAGGCCTTAAAAATTTTAAATTCTGATTTAAAGGGAACAGCTTTCACCTGATGCTCCATTAAGGTCCTTATGGAACAGAACACAGGGTGCAATATATACATAGGATGCAATACATACCCTAAAAACATCATCACATGGCAAACTATTTATTCCAAAAAGACTAAGTTGTTTGGTAATCTCCTTGTTCCTCTCTTGATCAGTTCACTGCATCTCTCAATCTTGCAATCTTGCATCTCTCAATCTTGAGGTCCCACCTGTGCTGCAGAAAAAAAGAATGTTCTAAATTGTGTGTGGAAGGGCCTGGCTGACTTCTTGGCTCAATCAGCAGCACAGGTGGGACCTCATTTCAGGCAATACAGTGGCCTCATATAACACAGAAGCCACAACATAATTTCGTGGGAATAAAAATTCCAATGAGGCACTCCTGTGAGCACTGTTCTTTGCTATAGTTTTAAATGCTTTTTTAAAAAAATGTTCCACCATTCATATTAACTTTAGTGACATTTGCTGCAGCTATAAATGAAACAGTTAAAGATCTGGAGGCATTCTGAAATTACCATCATCTGAGAAGAATATGGTAAAGCTTGTGAAACTGTTCCCTTTAGCGATTTCAAGACTTGATTCTGAGACAGTGAAGTGTATCTTGTCCTATGCAAAGTGGGGGATAATTTCTGTGGAAAATGCTTTGAGAGGAGATCTGTGTCATGATGGGGAGAATATGATTCAATAATTTAGTAATTGTGTGGAGGTAAAATATATGAAAAGAAATGGGAAGAGCAGATAGAAATTGTTATTAATCTTTTGCAGATTTCATTTAAAACAAAGTCAGATCTTCACCTGAGTGAAAAGTCCATTCTGATGCAGCTAGGAGGAGGTTAGCTAATTTAAAGTCATACTGTTCCAGAGCTTGCTAAGGACAATTTACATGATAAAAATGGCTTCAGCAGGTCATAATTACTCTATTTTATTCTCAACTACAAAAACGTCACTTCAGTTATTCTTAAAGGAGTCAGAGTAGTGACAACATGTGGAGTTCTTGTCTCATGTATGTTATTTTAATATAATGCAACCCACTCCTGGCCAGGGAGACAGTCTGAGATGCCACACTTCTTCATTCCCCATCAGTCTGTATTTGACTGTGGAGAGTGACTCTAAACTCCCTGAATTTTAGAAGTGTGTTTATGGGCCAGCAAGGCCATCAATCAATGCTGTTAATAAAGAAGCTGCAGTATTGCAAACACAGCCGCGTATATAGCTCTCAACTTGAGATCACCATAAAAAAAAGCTCTCCAATCATGACAATAAGATCCACCTATAAGGTGAGTCAAAAATGTCAAAATGTATGAGACTCCTAATATAGTATTTGTCTTATATTAATATTACAGGGCAGTTGGCTTTTCTATTCAGGCCTTTCAAAATTATTTTAGATGTACTGTAATACTTATCCCTTTTATCTCCTAAAAAAAAAATAACCTTTCTGAGAAACTGAATCCCTAGGGTTTTATGGCAACGTTTCCACCTTTCATTTAAGAGGTCAGAAACCAAATGGCACAATGTTTGCAAGCCAGTGGAAAGAAGCATGTGCTAATCTTATCACTTCAGCTTTCTACCTTACTGCTGCAGCAGATTCGGGGGATCAAGTACCTAAAGTATGCTTGGAAGTGATCCTTAAAAAAGAAAAAAGAGAGAGAAAAAAAGAGAGGAAATATTTGGGGTTTGCTCTCAAAAAATTTCACCTGTTAACATTTCACCTGTTTGGCAATGCCCTTATTGAATTGACATCGCCCTTACTGAATTGGTATCATACCTTCCCAGAAAGCATTTTCAAGTTCCTTAGTGGAAGAATAGCTAGCAGAAGGATTTTTTAATATATACATTAAATACATTATATGTGTGTGTGTGCATATGTATTCATTTGCTTATGTGTGTGTGTATATATATGCATATATGTATGTGGTTTTTATTCTAGTGATGGTAAGTACAGAAATATTTTAAGGGCTAGTTTGCATGTGTTTGGGGTTTTTTGCTATGTAGGGAAGATTTACTGTAACATTACTTTTGTGAATTTGTAGAAAAATGTCATCATTTGAAGCAGAATTAAATATTAATGAAATCAATGTACATCCTTTTTCATGAGAAATAGTTTATGGTTTTTTGTGGATGCAGTTGGAGGGGTGTTTCTTTTGTTGTTTGATGTTGTATAAACGCATAAAGAGAGACTGACAAGCAGACCAAAATTTACTTATGTCTGTGTGTCCGTCTTTAGTTATAAGTAGAAAGGAAATGATAGTAGTTGCTACGTATCTTCTCTCTTCAACCAATACAATTAAGATTATAGTATAACATTATTGTAGAAGAAAATGATCAAACATGATTTATGAAAAATATAATTTATGAATATTTTTTATTGAACTGTTTTTCCCAGATATTGTTCATCATATAGCTTGGTGAAAATTAAAGTAAATTGCTTGCAAAATATGAACCCATATTTGAAAAAGAGGGAAATGTAACATTTTTCTGAATTTAAGTTTGCAAATGATGGAATTGAATTTTTTCTGATGATTTTTCAAGAGTTTTCAGCAAGGACAAATCACACAATCATTTTCTGACATCTCTAGGTTTAGGTCCAAGGACCAGATGGAAAGATGCTTACTTTAAATTAATATTACTAAGCAATAGGGCTTGAATTTAAAAAAAAATTCTTTATGAAAACCACTATATATATGCACAGGTTACAGCATACGGAGTAAGAAGAGTTAAAGATAGTGAACTATTGAGTTAAGAGGAAACTAGCTCCTAAAGGATCCAACAGTTCTCTGTCTACCCTGGCCAAAATTTGATTATGAAAAAATTAAATTAAATTGAAAAAAGGTCTATACCCTGTATAACTAGAAAAACAATCCATGACATCCATGACATCCAAAATTCTCATAATGGTAACAAACAAGGATGCTAAGAGTTTATGCTACAGATATGCTAAGAAGATAATACAGGAGATATAATTTAATCATTTCAGAAACCTAAGTGGATGTATCTCTCCTTCAGATATAAGACTTCATGCATACAATTGTACAATGAAACAACATAAACACGCTGCTCCTGGGTGCATAAATACAGAACCTGGGTACAGGTCCTGTACCTGAGGTGATATAACCTCATTCCTGATTAACCCCCTCCCATCTTCAGAAAAGTACTTTGGTGTTTTCTAGTGAAACATAAGCAGGATGTTAAAGCTCTGTAGCTGTGGTGCTGTATCTGACTAGACTTAAGGCATCTTCTCTGCCCCATTGTCTTTCCAATGTAACATGGTCCCCAGTATCATATTTTTTCATATAGACACAGAAATATGTATTTACAGTACTGCAGATCCCTGTCTCCCAATTCTTTCTCTCTCTCTCTGTTTCTTGGAAGTTCTTTACATTGAAACTCTGATTTTCATATCTAGTGTTGAAGTCTTACACAATAAAAAAATAATTATAATCCAGTGTAACTAAGTACATTGTCTGTAATAGTCTGGTTTCATTGTACATTTATTGACCCTGCTGATCTCTTACAGCATCCATTTTCCTGCAGGATACTTTCCTGCTTTACAGTTTGTTTCACTGTTATTTCTATTCTTTTCCCGTATGAAAAGCCCACATAAAAATTATGCATAAGGAGGAGAGAGGGGTGACTTACTGAAAGATTTTCAGTTGTTCATGTCTGAGATTTATATTCAACAGAACAGTGCCTTTACCATAAAGTACATCTGCATTGCCCTTGAGTAAATCACCTGCTGTGTGTTGGTATACTTGGAATGCTTACTATGTTGTTATTAATTTAATTAATGAGAGAGCCAAGCACATTTTAGGATGAAGCCTTGGGGATATTTCTGAATTTTCCATGTAAAATAGACTCTCTGTGTGATCTGTGATCATTATTCCTACCCCTTGCCCTCAGTGTAGTCTTTCCCTTTTGTGACCAGGCAATCTTCTTGTGCCAGATGTGAAGAGTTTTCAGAACAGCAATTGTTCACATGCCCCTATGGATATTACACTGAATTATACATCACCCTCTAATTTAAACTTAGCCTGCTGATGTTTTTCCCTCTTGTAAACTGTATAAACATTTGGTCTGTACCTGGCTGAGTTGTTGTTGCTAAAATTGCTGTTGCTGCTGAGCTAGCATTGGTGTTTGCTCTCACATAAATATGTTCTCCATTGAAGCTTTTCATTGAGACTATGTCTCGTTTTGGGGTTTTGTGGCTTTCATATCTTCTTTGAAATATTTTGACTTATTAAAAAATTTTGTGGATGTTCATCTGCTCTGCCCATTTTCCCACACTTTCAATACACCACTTCCTTTTCTGTTACCTTCCAGACGTACAAACTGGCTGTTGGTTTATGACTTTTGTGGTAGAAAAAAAGCTACTTAAAACTATTGATGACATTTTTACTTAGAACTTGAGTTTAAACCCTTTTAGAAATCTTTATTATCCCCAGTAAATAAAACTCAGCAATAATTCTTTGATATCAGACATTTAATTTCAAATATTATCCTCGTTCAAGTGCTTTCATATACACTACAAATACAGGTGTTGATTTTTTACTTTATCATTAAACTCAGATATTCTGACATCTTCCATTTAATTACAGAAATGCATGACATGCACTTTTGGCTTTCATATTGACACTGATTTTTATCTTTTTGGTTGGAACATCATACTAAATGTCATCTTTTTCTACAATAAGATTATGTCAGTAACAAAATCCATCCATGTATACTTGGATTTCTTGAGTTGATCTACATGCGAAATGAGTAATTTCTACTTCCTTGAAAGATATGTGCCCCAGTGGTTCATTCCTGAAGTCAAGCTTTAGTAGACTTGGGTTACTTCGTCCTTTTTGAAAAAAGACTGTGTCATGCTTTAGAATTTTTCTTTGGATATTGCAATAACTTAGGCACTCTGTCTATTAATTTATCTTTAGATTTTATCTCATTTTTCATTATAAGAAAAAAGCCATTTATTGATATTTCATTTCCTCCTGCTTTTCATTTCATTTTCCATTTGAACTAAAATTATTAAGAAGTTCTGACAGAGAATAGGAGTAGGTCAATGACTTAAATGTTAAGGTAAGATAGATGGTAGCTCCTAATAATAGTGCTGGGAGAAAGCTGGGAAAATCACCCTAGAAAAGAAGTTTCCTAAGAGTAAATTCTTATCATTCCCTCTAGCAGACTTGTTAATGAACTTCACCACAGCTGGAGCTCTAAACATAAGGCTAACCTATAGTATTTGCTATTTTTGCCTCCTTAAATCTAAATAAGATCTATTCATTAATATGTGGCAAATTTTCCCATCTGAAAATAGGTTTTGTGAAAGAACCCTGCAAAGGAACAATATGTGAATGTGTATGTCTTTTGCTTGGCTTCAGCTTTCAAGCAAAGCTAATAGATTAAGTAGCCACAGAAGCCTCCCTGCCTCAGGGTTTTGTTTGTGCATAACAGAACAGACAAACTTATACTAAAGGCAGAAGATTCGGGTAAGATGTAAAATGCACTGGGATGGCAACATTGGTGAATATCAGGCTGAAATTCTCTAGAACAATTGTGCTGAAAAAAAATGATCGTACTCTCCACTGGCCTCAACATTGCCTCACCACATCAGAGGATTCAAACCAAACAGGTAGCAGCTGAACTCTCCACTGGGTCTTCTGACAATAATTTCATGCAAAGAAATATAAACTTACATAAGAACCCTCTTCTTTTTTTTTTGCCATGATATCTGTGGGATATGCCATTGCCTTTTAACTTTGCAGTGACAAATAGGAAAATCTTTTTGTATTTTTGTCACAAGAACAGAATTAATGAATATTTAAAATAGATTGGGTCTACAGGGCATAAGTTTCCATTTGGTTAAACTGTACCTAAATGCATTCAGTTTTTGTTTTTTTTTAATTACGTCTTGTTTAAAATAATCAATTTAAAATAATTAAATGTATTACTTTCATTTCCGTAGTCTTGATACTTATGCCAAGCACTTGTTTTATTATATAAAGCATATCTAAATATGTATGCTTTTAATGTTACTAGAGTAGATGCTTGGAGATCACTCATGATTTAAAGCATAACTCTATTAAAATTTAGTAAGAGTAAAATTCTAAGTATCACAGGAACAAAACTCTTTCACAAGTCTGTTCATGGCAAAATTTTGCATACCGCATGCTTTACCTGAGCACTCGCTACAGCCGTGAATTCCTTTTCTTCTGATATGTAATAAATTTACTTTCATCTTTTTTTGTTAAAGAAGAGAGCAAAAGTTACTCTATCATAAATGCTTAGTGTTAATAAATTTAAAGCAGACCTCGGAATATGAGTAAAAGAATTGTGATATTTTTAGAGAAATATTAAAGTGCTGTCTAGTTATAACAAAGGGATTTTGAAGGCACACATATTTTTTGACTTCATATACCAATCTTGTGTATGGCATATGGGCTTACTTTATATATGGATTCCCCAGTAGTGGAAATAGAAAAATTTAATAAATACTGGCAAATATGACAACACATCCAGGTGATGTGGAGTACAAGGTGATTGCTGTTGCATTTTTACACCATAGAGAATAAGTTACAACAAAATAAAAGAATTTACTCAAAATCAGGATTTTTTTAATGTTATTTGTTGATGTCTGCTAAAGAAAAACAGAAACTTTGACTGGAAGACAATGAAAATGAATGAGACTCTGTGTGTTGCAAAAAGTGAACACATCAGCTAGAGAAAAAGACTTTTATAGGCCGATTAGAACTCAAATAAGAAGATCCATTAGAATGACATTAAATGAAACGTTTGAACTTTGATATTTAACAATATGAATCTGGTATGCATCTTTTCAGAAAGCCTGAAAAAATTAGTTTTAATTAGAAATTAGAAAGTAGAATAAAAATTATTTTCCTGCAATTTTGATTAGCAGAAATAGTGTTAACAGTTTAAAAAATTCCCTTTTAAGGATGATTTATGAAGTAATGCATAGTAGTTGTTCAAGTCCTCGCTGGTCTACACAAAGAAATGCTCATGGAATTAAGGGATTGATCCTTTTGAACCTGATAAATAGCTGTTCACATTTTGAAGTGTCAGCTTCCAGTTTTTTCCCATGCAAAACATAACTTTTAAAAATGCAAAATAGCCTAAACTGACAGCATAGGCTGAAATCAAATTATTACCTCACCATAAAATTAACAAGATTTTCTTGCTCTTGCACTAATAACCTTATCATTCAGGAATGACATTAAAAAGCTATGAATCCCTTATCTATGTTTTTGTGTTCAAAATCTTATTTCAACTCTACTAACTTCCATGAAGGCATAGAGACTTCACAGAAATGAAAAAAATGAATCAGCCAAAAATCTATTTGCTGGGTTGTTTTTTTTTTTTCCTTTATTTTCTTTCCTTTTAGTTTCTGGAGTTTAGTCTTATAAGAAGACATAGTAGATTGTTGTGAGATGCCTCACTCTTCCAGGGAAAAAAAGCCAAGGGATTTCTGATACTAATACCTTAGTATCACTGCTTCCAAACATCTTAGAGCCTCTCAAAGAGATTTAGCTTCTGGGGTCATATAAAATTAAATTAGAACTTGACATTATATAACAAGTTTCTACAGTGAATAAAGAGTTGAACTAAAAGATATGATCCTACTTGCTTAAACATGACAAAACAAATTAGTCTTTCTTAAAACTCTATTCTTCAAATCTATTAATTTTTGGTACTTGGCCTAATAATTTTTACATGACTGAGGTACACAATGATCTTTAAATTTTTTTTCCTTGGCTTCTCACTGCTTAGTTTGACAAAAGGAGAAATATTCAGGACAGAAAGTGGCTGACTGTTAAATTGGGGCATTAGGTATAGAACTCTGTGTTCAAGATAATGTCAGAAGTTCCTTCCAGTTTGAAGATGAATACAAATGTGGCAGTTTGATACACTGCGAATTTCACTACTATAATTGCATTGCTGAGATGGAAAAGACATCCTACCTGACCTAGAAATGAGTGGTATAGTGAGTGGCAGTGGGTATCTCAAAGCAGTCTGTATGGTGGCCTGGCCTTCAGCTGCATTCTAATAGTCCCTGAGGTGTTGGCTAAGCTAAGCTAAACTAAGATAAACTAAGCTAAGCTAAAATAGGATATATTTTTGAACTCAGGAGTCTGTAAATGAGTCACTAAATTTCTTTCTCAAGAGAAACAGAAGGAGGACTGGAAAAGTAAAAAATCATGTGGAAAGAGTGCAACAGAAGGAATGGAAGAAAAAAAGACCAAAAACAAATTAAGAAGAGCTAAAAGAAAGCAAAATGGTTATTTGATGAAAAGGAGTAAAAGACAATTAGATTATATAGGAAATATGATGTGATCAGTGTCACGGAAGAGATGATCCATTGACTAGGGAGTCAGTTGCAGATGTTGGTAAATTTCAAACATGGTGAAGAAGAACAAGCAAGGAATGCAATTCAGATTCTACATTGCAAGATTGATAGGCATCTACTGAACATAGGTAATGTAAAGTATTTCAAGATCCTTTATTAATAAAAACTGATAATCTGAGGAGGCTATAGAGGACAGAAAGATGCAGGATAAACGTGTCAAGGTGTAGCACAGAAGCTGAGGAAGAACCTTGATGAGAGCATGGGAGAATTCACTGATCATCCTTTATGCTGCGGTAAACTTAATTACAGGGGAAAAATGCATATGCCCAGTCATTTTAGATATTAAAAAAGGGACAACTTCTGTGATGGTCAGCCACATTTTTCCAAGTCAAAGTTGATTAGAGAGTGACAAACCCTTTGTTAGCATTGTAAAGAATATATGACTACAGTTCCCTGGTGAAACAAAGGAAGCTTTTTCAATTAATTTATTCAAATTGGTGCATCAGTCATTTAGGATTGAAGCTGGCATGAAAAAACACATCCTACTATAGAATACAGAGAATGTGATAAGATGAATTAATGATTTCTACTTTTGACTGTAATGATCAAGAGGAGGAAAATAAAGAAAAAGATGATACACTGATAAATTCAAGAAAGAAAATGGATGTGACATGCAAGACCTGTTAAAGTAATGTGTGTATCAAAGACATGATGAAAAGATATTGCAAAAAAGATTAAAAAAAAACAAACAAACAAAAACCCTACACATATATATTTATTAAAAGGTGAAATTTATGGTGTCCTATTGCATGGTAATTATAGAAAGGATTCTAGAAAAGTAACTTAGAATCACAAAACGATAGAACAGCTGAGGTTGGAAGAAGCCTCAGAAGATCATCTGGTCCAACCTTTTGTGGGAAAGGAAGGCCAGATGAGATTTTCTAGCACCGTGTCGAATGACACCTTGAAAACCTCCAGTAATGGGAACTCCTCCACATCCCTGGGGAGGCAGTTTCAGTGCCTAATTGTTCACATTGTAAAAATTTATTTCCTAGATCAAGATGAAACCCTTCCCAGTGTAATTTGTACCTGTTGTCCCTTGTCATCTCCCTGTGGCTTCTGGTGAAGAGAGAGCCTTTATCCTCAAAGGACATAACAAACGTAACTACCACTCCTGGTTCACATAATGTTCGACTGATAGAAATTCCTAGAGGAGGTAGGGTCAGGTCACGTGCTTGCCTTGTATTTCATGGATCCCGACATCTGAGACTACAGTGGGAATCCTGGGGTCGGGGAAACCTGGTCTGACCATGTGAGTGTAGGTTGTGTAGGGAGCCAAGCAGGGCACCTGTTGGGACACTGGAGCCACCTGCCATTAAAGGGCCTTGATCCCAGCAGTCAAAGTCTCTGACAATGGGAATGTGGCTGCCACAGTGGCTCGGGGATGGTCAGATAGGAAAGTTTCCGCAAGCAGGCCACCTATGGGGAAGATTATTTAAAATCAAGAGGTTGAACTCAAAAAAAAAAGTAGATATAAATGTTGCAAAAAAATAACTTTGGTTGGAAATTATGGGGGAAAACGGTTTCTTAATTTCAGTGCAGTGACCTCCTGTAGGGCCCAGAAAGCTCACTCCACAAGCCACTTAAAAGGGCTTGTGGTTTTTCATGTACTCGAGTTAGACACGCAGTGGAAATATTGACAAGATATTCACAAGAGGTCAAAACACCAAAAAAACTTTACTGCAGCTTTAGAAAATCAAAGAACTTTGGCAAAAGGTTTAGAACAGCACTCAGTCAACACAAAGCACTTCTCAAAGCATTGACTTAGCCCATCAGCAAACTCTAAGCCTGTACGATTTAAGCTACTAAACAACATCTGAAAGAGAGAATTAGAAGAAGAAAGAGAGAAAGACAGAAAAGATGTAGAAAGAACAAACACAACTACTACTCCTGATTCCAGTGATGTTCAGCTGATAAAAATTCCAACAGGAGGTAGGGTCAAGTCATGTGCTTATCTTGTATCTCAGGTTAAATACCCTTTGGCCTGCCTGGACCCTTCCCCCAGGTGGGCCTTGTGGTCATCTGGTCACTCTGGGGCTAGATTAGAGTGGGAAGTGCAGACCAGAGCATCACCACGCCAGAGCAAGACCTGACCTGCCCTTTCCCCCCACACATCCACCTGAAATGTTTCAAGCCACCAATCTCCTCCAGTCTCTCAAACCTTCTGAAGCAGGTTGAAGAGTAGACTGGAAACAAGCAACTCAAAAAGGTTGGAGGTAAAGTAAGGTTATATCTTACAGTAAGAGCAAGATAATGCAGGAAGTTAATTTAACTGTTATGCTGTGTTTCTGTGCCAGGATAATTTTATATTCTTTTTCTTATAAACTTATTCTTTAAAAGTAAATAATTAACTCCATTCCTATCGTGCCCAAAATACTTACCTTTTTTTTTAAATATAGACCAAATCGTAGTCTTATATCTTTACTTCTGTGATATACCTGTTGTCTCTTTCTAGCTGATACAAATTAAAATTCACTATTCAATGAAGTCACTTGTTAAAATAAAAGAGGTGGCAAAGAAAAATGCAACTCTAGAGGTACTGGAGCTACTTACACACTCCTCTGTCTTCTACCATAAAACCTGAGGATAAGAGAAAGCAAGAGGCCTTGTGGAAACTCATTAAAATTCTTTGGATTCTTAAGACTATGTAGAAAAACTTTGGAGGCTATATACAAAACGACTATGTGTTCTGTGATGTTGCCAGATGAGTTCTTCTGTGCTATATATATTTATTGCGTTCTTTCACTGCGTGCAGAAACAGCTAATGCACATTTACTGGCATATCTGTGGAAAAAGTTCCCTGTTATATTGCTTACTTATTTAAAAGTCTAGTGACAACACAAGACGATATTAAGATTAACAATCTACTGATTAATACTGGAGAGCACATTTGCAATCAAATGGTCTATATCAATGAGGCATATGGAGAACATTTTGTACATGAGTTCAGCAGTTCATGGAGTTGTGCCATTACTCATATAAAACCACCCGTTATTCACCTCAGGAGTCCCGTGCTAGTGTTTCAGAAAGCTTAATCTTATGTAAAACACCATTTCTCATGTTTTGAAGGAGATGCCTGTAAAATGGTTTAGAATTTCCACATTGGCAGTCACATTTGACCACCCCGTGAACCAGAGTGCAATACAATGCAGTATTAGCTCCATGATTACAGGCAGAGAACTACAGGAAAAGGTCAGTGGACATTTTGCTCGTTATTCATATGAAGAAATGAACAACTGCTGTGCCGGTTTGGAAATGAAAATCACTGTTAACACAGTACAATGCAGCAGAGGTTCTGCTACTTCTGCATTTCTGATTTCACCTTTGGGGACAAGTATTTCTTATGGTCTTTAGGCACAATTTGTGAAACATTGCTTTAAAAAGCAATCTAATTTACTTTCATTATAAACACAGATGGTTCTATTCTTTTGTATTTTAATATGCAAGGTTTTGAAAGTTGATGTTTATTTATTAATTGGATAATATGTTCAGCTTTAATCTCACACTGCTCTCTTGTAATATAAGACTTCATAGAAGACTGAGGCAGATTTTACGGAAATAATTATTTTAAAAGAGGAAATAACTTTAAGTGTAAAGCATGCAAATGCTGTGAAATCTGTTCTATCTGCATTCATTATCTCAGTTACTGCAACTGGTTCTTTTCATGTGTGAGAAACAGAGTAATTATGAAGCCTGTTAATAAAAAAGTTGCCTGTGTATATATGAACAAGTAGGTACTAAATCAATGAACAAGTCTATAGCAGTGAGGAATATAAGCCATTGTTGCTGAGGTTTACAAAACTTACTGCTTCTGTACCAGCTTTGTACCTGCAGATCTTCTCAAGGATCTCTGATGAAACCCTCTCCCTGAAATCCTTGCCATGTGCTCCCCCTGTTCCAGGGGTTTACTTGTGTGGATATGAAGGATCCAGGGTCTAGCCCACGTGCCTTAGATGTTGTACCTTGACTCACATCATTGAGAAAGAGCCATGAAACAGCCTATAGAGACAGAGAAAGGTAAAAGTTACAGAAATAGGCTTGCTGAGACAGGATCATTAATAAAGCAAGAGGAAAAACAACAGCAAGGAATGATTTAAAGCCCAAAAGAGAAACAGGGAAGCTAATTAGTTTTTCTGGGGGTCGTTGGGTTGAGTGGTCAGAGCTGTCAGCTGATGGGAGACAGCAGCTCAGCAACATCCAGGACCAGTCACATGTAGATACCGAGGCTAACGCTGTTGTCCTGGGGGCCACCTGTCTGGCACCTGTGTGCTGTGGCATATGGTCTTGGTGTGCTGTATCAGGGAACATGAGCATGGCAATGCTTGGCCAAATAGCTCCCTTAAACTTCTTTAAAGTTGTGTATACACCACTTGCAGAGTCTCTGTGCTCCTGGCTAAGAATGTCTGGACAGAGTCCCAAATGAGGAGCTGTAACATCAGGAAGAATTCCTTGTGCTTCATCATGGAGGCTACATGGCAACACCTGGTAAAATTCAACTCCACAGAGCGCATGGCTTACTATCTGCCAAGCAGGATCTTAGTTGAAGAAAATTGATAGACCTTTTCTCACTATGCCTTACTAAAGTGCAGACTTAAAAGGAAAACAGGCGCTTTTATATTCAAGACCCAGCTGGTGCCACTCTGCAGCTTTTCTATTAACCACTCACGCTCTAAAGACTTTTTGCCTGAACTCGGCTGTAACAGTCTAAAGACTGTTTGCCTGAACCTTATGTCCTTGTTCCATTGAACAATGGCTTTCAGCACTGAGCATGTAAAACTGTTTCTCATTTAGAAGTAGAGGATGACTAGAAAAATGTAATTTCAGTTAGAACACTGACAGTAAATGCTGGGACTGTCTACAGTTTAAGACTTCTGTCTACAGAAGTTTTAAATTAAACAAAATGAAGGACACATGTACAGATTTTTGAGCAATGATGGTTTAACACTGGGTATATTTCTGAAAGATATAGAAATGTGGAGAGGTAAAGAAATGATCGTATCTGGATAAACTGGTAACTGGAGGAAGTATTGCAGTGAAAGTTTGGGAGCCTGGATGAATTGTGACTGGAATTTTGCCTTGTTTATTACCAAATGCTGTAGCCTTCTCTAAAGCAGCATAGACATGATATAGTTTAATGTATATGCACTTTTGTGAATTGATGTTGGCCTTACCTTTGGTGTTTGGCTTTAGCATTCTATTTCTTTCCCTTGTTCCATTAATGGTGAAGTTTCTCCTCCTTTGTAATCATCACTGGTAATTGCACACCTCGAAGAGTAATACCTATGTTTTGTTTTGAGGGGTTTTCTGAACACTGAGTGGGACTGGAGGCTTTATTTTTTGCCCATTTCATTAATGTAGTTACAACATTTATAAATCTGCTTCATTAACATAACAGATGATCTACTTCATTGCCACATGCGAATATGTCAATTTCCGATTCATTGTCAAGATCCTTCCACTATGATTATATAAATATATCTTTGTGAACAGATATAATTATTCTAAAGTGTCATAATAAGTAAAACCTGCTTCCATTGGTGTATATTCTCTTTGGTGGCATGATGCATTCTCTGTTGCCTCGTTTACCCATGTAATATGTGTTCTCATAAAGAGTAAGAATAAAAATACGATACACAGTTATGTGCTTGAAAAGATGTTTGTTTATTCTTTAACTTTCATACAAACCAAATAGACAGAGTACTGGAGCTCTTCATCTGCAACGTATCAGAGTTATGCATTTTTTTAATGTTTAATAAATAATGACTTTCTGATAGAACTTGTCACTTATAAATAAGTATTGATTTGTCCTGAGATAAAGTGGTGACATGATGTAAAATCCTTGTGATTTTCGCTGCTTTCTATAGATAATGCTAAAAAATTCCAGATTATGGCACACAACCTAATTAATGATTAGGATTTGGTCATGGCACAACAAATCTGGTTCATTCAGGGTAGAAATCTAAATACAGGTGCAGCAGCAGAAGTCCATATTCTGTTCCAATCATAGGAAAGAAAACACTTTTTTTCTTAATATATGGCTCCTCTCAAGGGCCAGAGGAACGTATCTTTGGAATCATAAGTCAAACTTTTTTTTTATTCCATTGTCCACTGGGATACAACATATCAGAGAAACACAGAGTTGGAAGGGACCCACAAGGATTACTGAGTCCAACTCCTTACCCTGCACAGGACCAGCCCCAAGAGTCACAACGTGTTCCTGAAATGTTGTCCAAACGCTTCTTGAACTCTGTCAGGACTGATGCTGTGACCACTTCCCCGGGGAACCCGTTCTGGTGTCCAGCCACTCCATTTCTTCACTCCATGGGTGAAGAAAATTTTCCTGCTATCTAACCTAAACCTCCCCTGAAACAAGTTCATTCCTTTGGTTCCTGTTACTGATCATCACAGAAGAGAGACCAGTGTTGGCCGCTCCTCTTCCTTCATGGAGAAGTTGTAGACTTCTACAAAGAGGTTTCCCCTCAGTCTCCTCTTCTCCAGGCTGAACAGACCAAGTGCCCTCAGCTGCTCCTCATACAGCTTCCCCTCAAGGCCCTTCCCCATCCTGGTGGCCCTCCTTTGGACACTCTCCAATAGCTTAATGTCTTTTTAATATTCTGGTGCACGAAAGTGCACACACAACTCAAGGTGAGGTCGCCCCAGTGCAGAGCAGAGCGGGACAATCCCGTCCTTTGCCTGGCAGGCAATGCTGTGGCTGATGCATCCCAGGACACAGCTGGGCCCTCCTGGCTGCCAGGGCACTGCTGACTCATGTTCAGCTTGCCATCGACCAGGACCCCCATGTTTCTTTCTGTGGCACTGCTTTCCAGCATCTCATTCCCCAGTCTGTCCATACATCCAGGATTGCCCCACCCCAGGTGCAGAATCCTGCAGTTTTCCTCACTGAACTTCATATGGTTGGTGACTGCCCAGTCTTCCAATTTATCAGGGTCTCTCTGCAGGGCCCCTCTGCCCTCAAGGGAGTCAAGCTCCTCCCAGTTTTATATTGTCTGCAAACTTGCTCTCTATCCCTTCCAGTCCTGTGTCAAGTCGTTTATGAAGATGTTGAAGAGCACAGGCCTAAGATGGAACCCTGCAGAACTCACTAGTGACATATATATCTACATACAATGTTATATATATTTTTTTTTTTTAATAATCTGATCTATTGCTTTGCTGAGTTAAAGATTTTTCTTCAGAATTATAGATATAAGAAAAATGCATGAAAAAATAAAAATACAGAAGAGTTTTTCTTTTTTTGATAATGTTTTTGATTTTAAAATTTTGTGCTTGGTTTTTTAGTTTTATAAGGACTCTGGAAATACTAGGTCCTAGTTCTTCAATTTTTCTTTTATTCTTTTTCCTATTGGTATAATTTTTAGGTCAAAATATCCCAATTCATGCTTTTTTCCTAAAAATACTTTAAAGACTGTGGGTGTCTGAGCTTTTACTGTATGTTTTACAATAAAATGAAATTCCCATTTATATTTGGAAAGCTGTTTGTGGATTTGGTTTTTTAAAGCAGAATTTAAAAGATCTATTTCCTGTGTTGCTTTTACTTGCTTGGGATGCAGAACTCCCTGGAACTCTGAGAGCAGCACTTCATAAATGAAATTTACTATTATTGCTGTTTTTGCCACAGTAAAAGCTATTGTTAGCGACAACTGAATTGCAGCCTTAAAGCTCCCTGTCCAATATTACAATGGTCCAATCTTCTGTTTGAGCTCAAAGATCTTATGCTTAGATTAAGCTAAAAAATTTTGGTTGACTGGTTGACTGAAGTTGGTTCAGCTTTTTTTTAGCAGGAAAAACATATTTTACAAGAATCTGTATACAAACAAAACAGCATCTATTTACAAAAAGGGATGTATTTTAAAACACTCATTTTCATTAGAACAAAAAAAATGGAAGAAGTTGAAATCTGAAGGTCAGAAGTTTTGCCACTGTAAATACTGTGTTTTATTCATTTAAATGAAGCTCTCCCATTCATAAATATTTGTCCTTAAATGTCTCCTACTGGTATGTCTCAATGAGGAGTTATCATTCATAATGTGCTGATCTTAGTGGTGAGTGAGAGTCAGTGCGTATGTGTAATTTTGATAGATGTTATTTGAAACTTAAGTCATATTTTTCATGACTTAAGTAATTAAATTAAACTTTTGAGAAGTTTGCTAGATGTCTCATTACAGCTAAAGCATAACTTCAAATTGGGAGTTTTAAAATAGTACTTTGTTCTCATTTCATTATTACTTAACATTAGAGAGCAAGAAATTCAAAGGTTTCATTATTATATGAAATCTATACAAAACCATTTAGTGCATTAATACATAACCTTTAAAGGAATGGATTATTTCTTAATGAAGTAGCATTATTATTTTTTGGCTGAGACTATCTGGCAGTCTGTGTTAACTTTGTGAGTCTTCTGTGATTTACTATGTTTCAATGGTGTATTGCTGTAGGCTGCCTGAATAGTTAAAAGGAGTTTATGAAGACTTTTAAGACTGAAAGACAGGATAACAAGCTAACACAAGTCAGCCTTAAGTATCCTATTTCATAACATTTCAGAACAGGTGGAACAACTTTTTAGGGAGAAATAAGTTAACTGCCTATATTCAGTGTAGGAGCCTTGATGTAACACAGGAAATACTTTCCTTCTTAATAAAATCATTATTTAAAAATAGTCCAGTTCAGTCAAAATTATTTGCTAGGTTCTTCTATTAAAAACAAAAAAAAGTAGGAAAGAGTAGATTAATAAAATTTGAAAGAAAGTGATACAGATCCTGTTTCTTTCTCTTTGTGCCTGGTTAGGGCATTCATCTTGGTTGATGGAGGCACAAAATCAATTTTCTCCCCTGCTTGAAAGGTATTAATCCCATACTACAACAAGGACTCCTTCTTACAGCACTATGATGTATACTGGGGTGGTTACACTCAGTATCTCCCCTTGACTGTGACCCTGTAAGTATTGGGTATGCATCAAAACTGACTCTAGAAGCTGATGGCTTTAAGGGTATTTCATTTATTCTCCCAAGTATGACAGACTTTGTCTTCTGAGCCTAGTGGCCTGTATTAACTACAGATACTGAGCAAATGCTGCCTTTTAAATATCTTTCAGACTGATGTTTGGATTTGAGACGTGAAAATCTTATTCAGAACAAGAGTTTCAATTAAATATGTTCCACAATTAAGTTGATGTGCTGTTGTCTTTCTCAACCACTGAATATTTAAGTAAAAAGCATCACCAGGCAAAACTGAAACTAGCCTACCCCAGAGTTTTCTATTATAAGGTACTTAGCATACTCTGGAGGTACATAAAATCTGGTAAGTCAGGGGGCAACTCTGAATTTGGGTCAGACACCATGGGTTGTAGGTACGGGAGGGATGTGCAGAAAAAAGGGTCTGGAATATATGAGAGAATGGTTATTATGAGCATCACCATATGCATACTTCAGTTCTATGAGTGGTATTTGATAAGGATCTTTTTAATTTTTTTCCCCCAAATATTTTTAACATGGAAATAAAGTTATTGTTTCCTATCACAAAAATATTTCATCTCATCTACGGTTATTTCCTCATGCTTTTGAATTTGTATGTATATAAATATATCAAGTTTTGCATATGTGCGAAATAAACATATATATGCATGTATATTTACATAAACATCTATATTTATAAACTGAGATTATTTTTTTCTCATTTTTAGGACCATGATACATGATATTTGCTGTGCCTGATTCCTTTGAGTAAGAAATTCTTGGATTAAGTGTAACTCTCTGAATAAAAGGGGAATTACTTAGTCATTTTTCCCTTCCCCTGCCCTGGCACACTGCAGGTGCTGGCTGAATGTACTGGGAAGGGAAGCATCCCCACGGCAGGATGTGTCTCATAGGGGAGAGTGGGCATTGTAAATTCTGAGAAAGTGATGAGATGAGTAAAGGGTGGCACAAAGGCTACTCCGGGACATGATGAGGGGAAAAAAGTGATGTTCCTGGAATGAGATGACATGGTATGGAGCTGCATGTGGATTGGATGGCCACAGCACAGGAAGTCCCTGAAGGGCCTCCAGGCTGAGGGAAAACCTAGAAGAAAGGTGCATGTTTGTGGTGCCTTTTATTCTGTTTTTCTTAACTACTCACAAGTTGTTCTGTTTTAAAAGATGTTTTTAACACAGTTTCAGTTTTTGCTCAAGTAAAAGTAGGATTTTGATCTTAAAAGTCCTGGTAGCTTTTTGGAGGTGGCAGGCTGCACAATTAGATCCATTAAAAGGAGTGGCAAGATGATGTGTCATTGTAAGGGAACAAGAAAATATTTTCTATCTGCTGCATCCCAGATTTATTAGTCTCAAGGCTATATTAAAGAACACACGAGGAACCATGCACAATCCAAACACCTTTACTTCTTCTAAAGAGAAGGAACATGGTGGGCTGAAAGGCTGCTAGACGAGTAAAGTGATAAGCACTGTGGGATGACTCTGTCAGAGTGGAAGCTGGCTAAGCAACACTAAAAGCTCTAAATAATACAGGTGCATCAGCAATCAGCCCTCTTTATCCTAAATGTATGATAACTTTGAGGAATCAATAGAACATGCTGTGTTTGGCAAAAGCTCTATTAGTTGCTTCAGTCAACTTTTGCCAGTCTTCCAGAAGGAAGCCCTTTAAGAGAAGGAAACCTTAAGCCTCCTAAATTAATTCAAATTTGCACCCAGATGTAATTCAGGCCTTTGTCTGAGCGGTGTTACTGCAGAATACTCTGTTGAAGGTCACACATAGGAGTGGGTGCTCGCAGCAACACCCAGCAGAGAAGGGGTTTTGAAAGAAATCTTTTAGCTTGGTAACCAGAACAATAACTTTCCCAGATACTTTCTGCTAATGAAGATTCCAAGTTGTGACATCTGCTTAGCATTCTTTCCCAGCGTATTCTGTGGATATCACCAGTGCTTTCAGAAATGGAGGACTGAGGAGGAGCCTAGTCCTGAGCAGAAATCCAGGTGCTTTTACACGGGGCAGGTGACATGGGGCCAAGAGGAAGAGAAAGAGAGGGCTGTGTCATGGGAAAGAGGAGAAAGGTTGTCTAACTCCTCAATTAAACGAAATCACAAAAGACAGATCACAAGGATACAGACTGAACATAATCAGTTCTTACAGATCTACAAAGACATGTAAGCTTCTGGGGGAAAAGGTCTCTTGAATTATTGCTTTAAATATCACTCAGCAGTATATTCAGAACCTGTGATCAAAGTCAGTCCCCAAGGATTGGTAAGCATCTGTCTGACACATCATCCAGAGTGTTTTAATTACAAATCAGAAAACTTGGTCCTCCTGAGGGATAATGGGAGAGACTAGATGCAGGTTGCATGTGGAAATAAATCTGGAAAGTCAACAGGGACCCTTGGAGGTGGGTAATGGAATCCTGGTCCTTGGCTTCAGGGGAAAAAGCTGATGAAAACTCAGGTGCCAACAGCCTTCAGGTTGCACTTAGACTGCAGGGCTCCCCCATTCCTTCCCTCCTGGGAGATGCTGCCTCAGCAGGGCTGGGGTTCATAATCTGGTGGCTGTCCAGGATGAGCAAAGAGCTGGAGTCCTGCAGCAGCCTACGGCATGCAAGGGGAAGCCTTTTTTCTCCAGCTGTGTGCCCAAGAAAGCACCCTCAGCATAACACCTAGGCACCACACTTGTGTTTCCTGCTACCAGCCTGCAGAGCCAAAACACTGCCTGCAGCTGTGGATCTGGAAGTGGTTCACCACCAGGAAAAGGTGTGTCACCTTTTAATCAGTGATATGTGAATAAAAATTCAATTAAATTTCAGTTTTCACAAACATTTCTTTCTGATACATGCTGCCAACTGTTTTAACAGCAGCAGAAAAAAAAGAGTCCTTTTCCAAGCTTCTGCAACTATCTAGTGCGTCAACCTTCTGTAGCTGTTTTAAGCTAATTCAGTGGTAGTGTTCATGTGTATATGTAATATACATATATTTATAAAAGATTATATGGTCCAGAAGGCTAACTTTACTTTAAAAATATTAGTAGAGAAAAATGGGTATTACTGTATGAGTTATCGTAATATTGTGTATCTTTATATTCAAATAAAGATTCTAAGGGTGTTGATGGGTGAAAAATTACAAGGCAAAAGGAAACTGACTGTTAATGGTACAATGAATGGGATAATGGGTACCAAAGAGAGTTCTTGATGTGGCAGGTGACTGCAAGCAATGAGCAATATTTCCACAATATTTGAGAGAGAAGTGGATGTGTTCCTTTCACTTGTTATGTTTGTTTTTTCCACTTGAACAGATGCTGTTGTCACTTGCCAAAGTACCCCTTCATAAGGTCAATTCCAAAACATTAGGATTACTCCTCTTGATTTATGCTCTTATTGTTTTCTGCATAAATAAAGCTATGGCCTCTTCCTTCCAGTTAATGTGCCACTAGCTTAATTAATTTTGAAAGTGGAAGAGAGTGTAGGAGACAGCTGATATTAATGAGCTGTACTAACAACAGTAGGAACTGATTGGAACTATTTATTAAAAAAAAAGAGTAGGGGTTTTTATATGCTTTGGAATAACTGCAATAAGTAAATCCAGACTAAAAGCAAGATTTTATGTTATGTGCCTATCTGCATACTGTACCCCAGGATAAAATCTGGTCTGAACCTGAGGTCTGTGCTTAATTCCATACCTTAAAAAGTTCGTAAAACTAGAACTCCTGCCTACAAATGACTTATCCATTTTGAAAACTAACATGTGACTTATAGCTAAAGGAGACTTTGTAGTTAAAATTTTGCAGTTTGATGGATCTACACTTCAGGGATTACTTTGTCTGTGGATAAGTCTATTTCCTCCTCTGTTTTTATACTACTACTCCCAAAGTGTCCCAGTTAGGTGGCCAGTGTACTAGGTACCATACGTTCATACATATTCAAAGCATGTACATTTTTGTATCAACAACAGCAAAATGTTGTTAAGATGAGAAGAAAATAATGTGCTAATACTAAAGATATTAATGAATCTAAAGAACAGCTAATTTTAGGGGAAAAAAACCTCCAAAAATTCACATTATTTCGATTCACCTTGAAGCAAAGCAACCCTGACATAGTCAAAATAAGGAAACTGGGGCGACTACTATGGTGGAACATCTAATAATTGTCTAAATCTATCCTGATTATGACATGTATTTGTTTCAGTCTTAATATCCTGTGAGCTGGAAAGATAGCCTACTACCTTGTTAACTTCCATTTTGAGCTGCTGCTGTTCTTAATGACTTTATTTCTTGCATTTCCTTATGACTTTCTTCACTATTCTGCTCCATGGGATTTTTGGGATAATTGGGATTAAAAGGTATTTTTTTTTAAACTTTGGTTATAAAGATTTCCCTCAACCTTCTTAGTTTTAGCCCAAAGTGATATTCCTCTTCTTTCTCTTTACTGCCCTCAGATAGATACTATGCTACTTTGGGCCTATTTCTTCCAAAAAATTATGAACCTTCTTTATCAAGTGCCAGGAAACATTTGTTCAAGCTGACCATGAACAGGCTTTCAAGTGTTTTCAAAGAATCTATGAAGAGGATTAACTCCATCATTATCCTGAGCATAGTAGAAAGGGAGAGACCAACATAATTCAACTTGTTTCACTGGTGTGATTCCAGCGCATTTGTAGTGTAAGCAAGAGCAGTGTTCGACCGAGTCTTTCTCCCCACGGACACGTTCACACCATCTGCACAGGGAAGTTATAGCACAGTGAGAATAGCTGATGGAAGAGTGCCTTTTACTCTTTGACACAAAATAATTTTCACAGACATCAGAGAAGAATGTTGTGTACTGAGAAAGGAAGATGCAGATCCTAAAGAACGCCTTTTGCATAGGTGGAATTGTTTATCATTTTAACTTTTATATAGCAAGAGGAAAGAGATCCAAGTTCTGGGCTGGAGGCAAGGGAGAGAGACCCAACTACCCAGTCCTGACACTGTAGAGGAATCTTTAACCTTGCTTGGAAGGGTGAATAAACCTCAGTGGATATAAATGAATCAAAGCTTACTGAGACAAAGTTAATGCAGAAATCTCTTTTCTCTAATGCTACGTATACAGTGTTTTGATAGTTACAACATACAGTACATATTATAAACTTTTGTTTTATGTAGAAAAATCATACCCTTCTCTGTAATTCTAGAAATAAGAATATTTTTTCTATTTGTAATTAATTCCCTTAGTTTGTACATTTACACAGGATTAACTGTAGAGTGAAAATCATATTTTTCACACTGTTCTCAGTGATTAGTATATTTAGCATGTAATCAAATATTCAAATGTGTATTCATGTGAAGTGATATTCCAGACCTTAGGATATTTTGATATTTATTCCAACTGAATACCTCTTCGTTTTGAAGAGGTGGTAAAATGTTTTGGTCTTTAAATTAAAAGCTAAGTAGGACTGATGTGTATCCAGATTCCATGAAGAAGGTAGGTGAAATTTTCCTTTCTATAGACACAGTAAGTGTTATCAGAAGCAGTGACTTGTATGAAACAAAAGTATGCTTGCCATGACTTTGGAGAAGAAGGCATCAGGGAAAGATCTTCAGCTGACAGTGTGAAAATCAATTTGCAAGTAGATTTTAAAGCCTGAAACTAGCTTATAAGCAGAATTAAGCTGCTGCAGCACAGCTTCCGAAAGCTCGTGAGTGAAGTGCTTATCCACAGAGAGAAAAGGTAATATACTTACACCATAACAAAAATGAGATAATAAAGTAAGTGATCAACACGTGGGTTTCTGTTTGCTGTAAATATAGACTTGCACAGCAAAGCCAAAATAGGTCTGGATTGACTCAGGCACAAAAATGCAAAAGAGAAGAGCAGCGTTTATTTAGCAAATGAAATAACAACAACCAAAATTACAGTTGGATGCCAGCAGTTACTCAGTGTGTTATGCAAGTCATTCAGATATCTCCTCTTCCAAGCAGTATGAATTGTTACATTCATTTGATGTCTGATGGCCTCAAGGTGGCTTCCAATTAAGAAAGGGAAAAGTAATTAATTACAGGATATATAAGCCCTGAGCACAATAGGAGTCCTCACCATGATGCTTCTCTCCTGTTTTTTTACTATCCAACCAGAAAATAACAGCTAAGCAGTAATAGTAGAGGTACTGACTCTTCTTTTGGTGCTGGACCAACAGCTTTGCCTTGGGCCTGAAAAAGGAATTAAAAAAAAAAAAAAGAAAAACTAGTATTGTTTGTTACTTGGAACATACCTGCTGTCTTTAACATTCACAGCTAAAAATTACCACATAGTTACAATTTTAGCATTTGCAAAAACATATCATTACCAAGAAATATTTTTTAAATTTCAGCAGATCAGAAACACAACATTCCAAGTGCTAAATTAAGCTTGTAGACTATCATGAGAGATTTTTACTTACTTTTGCATATACTGTGACATATGATACCTGAGCTAAGGTAATCAGGTCGACTAAAACAAGTAGTCTTGCTCTGGGGGAAGAAAAATGTAATGTATTATATGTGTTTTAAAACTCTGGCTGCCAGGATCTCTGAAATGGAAATAATGCTAGTAAAGTAGAAGTAATAAAAATATATGAGAAATAATGTTTATATAAATAACATTCTTACATTACTTATCATTGGTATGTTAACATTAGCACTACCATCTAAAAATGGAAATACATCTGCACCAAATTGTCTTTTTGATATAAATCTAGACTATTTCTAAGCCAGTTATAATACAGGCAGCCCAAGCTGGCCAAATGCTATTTAGTTCTCTCTATTGCAGTTCCCATTTTGTTAATAAATGAATGCAGTGCATTCTTTAGGAGGGGAAAAAAAAAGATGGAAAAAAAAGTAAAATAAATATATAAACTTCTGGACTGCAAGAAAGCATCAATATGACCTTTATTTTGCAGTCCTAGTCAGCCACTCAGATGATTTTTGGAATTCTAATGTTTGGCAGAGATTATTTTTGTAAAGATTTCTATTAACGTTGAAACTGCAAACTACTGTAAGTAAGAATTCAATATTGCTATATAAAATAGGATCCATAGTTACTAGGGTATTACCTGCAGATAGCATTTTATAGTTTTAATTCCTTTTGGTCTCAAACACACCTACTAATTTCAATACAGTCTGGAGTTATGCTATTGAATTTTAATATGTCATTAAATGAATAATTTCTGTCTATTCTAATATAATTTTGTATGTCACGACCTGAAGAAAGTTTATCTTAGCACCTTGTGTGGTGACTGAAAAACTGATATATCATTCACAGTACCAGCAATGCAAATCCACAGGAATGTGGAATAAGAATCAGTTTCCATCAAAATATTTTGAGGTTTTTTTCTGAAATCCAAGACATTCACCAAGGCATGAAAAAGCAGAAACGTTATGAATGTTGTCTGGCTTCATTTTAAAGGTCATAAAATACATTTATCACCCCTAATATCTTTTATGTTTCTGTAATTAAATTATATTGTTCATGTGTTTTTCAGACAGTCCTTGTATGAAACCCAGGGAGGTATAATGAATAGTGTTTATAAGGGCAGAATGACAAGATTATTGGAATGAATGCTGTATGAACTCTGCAGCTTAAGGGTGACTGAATAAAATTTTCCATCAACGATATTCATAATTATTACAGCTTTCCTACTGTAGGAAAGAGTGAACTACTGAAGTACCTTTCAATTTTGACTTGGCACTTAGTCAAGTATAATGACTCGGGTAAGTAGGAGCCCAATAGTTACGTCTCCTCAGCAGAATACACTGGGCATAGCCAGAAAGTGGAGTTGTCAGAATCTCTGTCATGCACCCTCTCTCCCTGCTCTGGTCGCAACTGCAGCAGCCCAAGGACAGAAGCAACTTTTACCAAATGGTATGTGTTGCCCTAGGGACTGAGGGGCCATTCTAGTTCCAATCCCTTCTACATCCCCTCTTCCATGAGCCCCCAGAAGAGAGGAACAGCAACCTGCCTTTGTTTTTGTTGTACATGTCATAGAAGATCCTGTAGAGGATTATGTTGGTGAGGAAGTCCCAAAATATCATATAGAAAATGTTCCTACATCCCTAAACTAAAATCAGCTGATCAGGTCCACATCAAGAAACTAACAGGATTCTGGTTCTGTTTAATGGTTCTCTTTCTGACACACGTGAAGAAACAAAATTGCTACATCTGAAGTACAGGATTTTGATTTTACAGTACCCAAATTTGAGAGATGTTCTGTTTGTGAGGTAAAATTTAAAACTGTGCAATAGTCTAGCCAGTGCACCTGTATGGCAGTTACTAGAGTTCTGAGTTTGTTTATGAATAGGTTGAGGGCTCCTGCATAGAGAATTTTTTAATTATATCAGTCTCATGGTTAGAAGTCTTTTCCAAAGTTACTCTTCTCTGGTAAAAATATATTTGTTCTTTCAAATTTTATTATGGCTTTATATGTGAGTTTTCTCTCCCTGTATTTGTCTTTCATATGTATTTACTGAGAACAATGTAATACCTTTTCAAGCTCTATATTTTGCTAGTCTACACAAGCTTAGCTCTCCCTTCAGCAGCCATACTGGTACAAATTAACTTTTCTTGAATATAGGTGACCAGCTTTATATATGGTATTCCAGATGGAGCTTCAGCAGGTACTTGTACAATAACTGTAATGTTTTGTAACATCTAATAGAATTATCTTACTATTTATAGTCTCTACACTTTCTTCCTGGTGTATTACTTTGATACATATTAGTCATCCTGTAAACAAGACCTGTAAAACTTTAAGCAATTTTCACACTGACAGAACAAGGTGTTTTTTTCTCCTGCCTTGCTCTTTTTAGGTGACAGGCACTCACTGGTAGAGGCCAATGACAAAATATTGTAATAACCTCGACTTTGTAACACTAAATGCCATCCTATGATAACAATAAATGTCATCCTATTTCTTCCACTAAGCTCTAATTTTTCTACAGAATACTCCTATTCTTCAGTTCTCCAGTTCTCCAGGTGATGGTTTGCCAACTCAGTTATCAGCATTTCATAACTACAGTTCTTTTTTTCATGCTGAAACGACTATTCTCAAGATCTGCCCCAGAACCAATCCTTGGTTATAATAGTAACTCACAAAACAATTCCCTGTAGCTTGATAGATGTTTCTCCTTTTCATGCATCCCATATTCATGTCTAAAGTTCTCCTTCTGCATCCTGTCCACTGTTGCAGTTTACATTTCTAAGCTTTTGAAGTTAGCCAGTAATTTTCCAAGGAGATATGTCTATGATTTCTTCACATAGATTAAGTATGTAATGAGCTATTTCTTAAAAATGATGATGCCTTTATTAATCATTATTCACTGTTGGTAAACAGTGTTGCATTTTATTATCACACTCAGCATAGAGTGTACTAAATTCTGAAGTTTCCTTCCACCTGACCGTAAACAGATCGGTTACTTCTAGTCTTCAGGCTTTCTCTGTCTTTCCTGATAGCACATTCCTCATCAAAAGCTAAGACAATTTTGTTTTCACTTTTTCAGTAAAACTTAGTTTTCCTTTAGAATTTAACCTGTTAGTATTTTCTTATTTTTAAACAGTTGCAATTTTTTATTATCACCATATTCATTATTTTCAAGTCCAAATTTTGTTTTGGAGTTTCTTCTTAAGCTCTGCATTTCCTTTGTAAGACAATCCACCTTTTTTATTTCATATCATTGCTGGTATTCCTAATGCAGCTTTCAACCAATTACATCTGGGGTCTTTTTTAGTAAGGTGGTTTTTTTCTCCTTTCTTCAAAAGAGTTTCCAGAAAATCTCTGTGCCATGAAAGCTTTCATACTGAGACCTCTAAGCCCTTCAGCCTAAATAATGCTATTCTTGATTCCTTTGATTTCTCAAAGTTTTCCAGTTTAAAACCAATATTAAACTATAGACCAATCTTTATTTTTATTAGACTGAGATAAAATCTGAATTGGTATAATTTCCAGCCTGTTCAATGAAGAACTACAGCAGGCATCACAACTCAGAATACCCAGATTGCATTAATAGTCTTTGTTTTTCTGTGTTTTTTTGGACAAAAAATTTTTCATAGTGAGAAATGTATTGGTATGGTATATTTCTCTTTGGAATTCTGTTTCTACCAATATATATATTGGTAGAAACAGAATACCAAAAGAGTATATAAAACAGAAAACAGACCTTTTTTTCCCCTCTCTAGTGTCATGAGGCAAAATCTGTGAACAGAGAAAGAGAGTATAAGAACATTGTTTAAATCAATATTATCAACATCACAACAATAAATAGGTAACAGTAATTGCAAGCATAACAAAATGAACATTTCTTGTGTAAAAAGGAATAATAAACCTATAACTGGTGTCCCTGTTAAAAGCACATTCTGTCTGAAAAGAAAAATGATACTGTTTTTGATGGAAGATACACAGTAGAACTAGAGAAAACTATTGATCATTTTGCTGTCAAAAGTTGTAGTTCTCCCAGACCATGATGCTTCTGTGGAAGTATTCCAATTTCTGACCAACTCATTTATAAGTATGGACTTAGGCATCTGAGGGGTCTGATCTTTCCACATACTAAGCAGCAATTTTCTCCAAAGATTTCAGTGCAAGTGGAATATCTTGCAGGGTTAGATCCTGAAGGAGCAGTATATCCCTCTGTAATATGTACCGAATAAAATTCCAGTGCTGAATTAATCTCTGAAGTCTGACAGAAATGAGTGAAGAGGCTCTGTCAAAGCAAGGATATGAGGTGGACACTGTCTTATGAACCCACGATCCAGGAGAACAGACAGACCCACACTATTACATTTATGGCCTGAGGGGTCACCATCCCTTAGTCTAATAAAATAGGTAGGTACAAGAATCCACAATTTCACTAGTCAAGACAGACTGTGCAAGAACTGAAAATACAGTCTTCTTGGGGGCTTCTTTTAAGCACTATGAAAGAATAAAAGCAATATCCTCGAAGAAAAGTGAAAACTGCATACAGAATATTTTCTACTAAGAAATGCTAGTCACAATTTTTTGTTGTTTTCATTAAATAAAAAAAAATCCAGTTATATGCATCTGAAAAATGAAACTGGAATTAATACTCTAACAGAGCAAATGAATAAAAATTACTAGTGGTGAGGAGATAGTGCAATTTTTGAAAATGTTTCAATATAATTCTTCCCTTTGATTATTCAAATGCTTTCAAGACATTCGATAAACCAAGCAAGTAGTTGTTTTCTGGAGTGGTGGATAAGCACAACATGATCTCTAACATTGTATGAAATGTGCTGGCTTTTAAATAATGACTTCTGTAAAATCAAAATTTGTATCATTACACAGTGATTTAGTAGAATGATATTTCATGAGTATTCTTGTTTGGTCAGATTATAAGCCATTTATTAGTGTTCATATTCAGTAATTCACATGTTTCATCCCACCTAAAGATTTCACATCTGCAGCTCTGTGTCAGTTTTGCTGCGAGTGCAATATGGAAGTAATCTATAAAAGTACTGACATAAAAACCTGATTTAGAATGGTGTGGCTGAATGTTCTGAACAATTTAGAGTCTGAGATGAAACACTCTAAGATGATGTTTCTGGCAGCTGCATTGAATACTTTTTGCAGGATGCATGAACAGTCCAGACCTCTTGAATCACTACTGCATTCTACCCAGACAGATCATAGTTGTGCTGAGTGAGCATAGTCTATACACAAAGGCAACTCAATTCATTCCACAACTTTGTAGTCCAGGTCAATATAAACATTGATATATCTCCACCACATTCTCAACACTTGTGTGCGACAGAAACAGTCTCCTCAAATCCTGTAAAAAGGAGACTCCTCTCAATGGGATGAATCAAGCTCAAATGTGATAAATTATCCATTGTCTTATATTTTTTAACCATTTAATCAGCACTTCTTTAATATTAAATGAAGTAAAAATAATTTGAGAAATGAAAGTCTTTTCCTTTTTCCCACCTCCTACCAAATCCAGGCTGTTACCTAACAAAGTAGATTATCATTGCTATGCAGTGCATAACAACTGATAAAAATGATTGGATTATAAAGTTTAAGAATGCATAGTGAAGAACGATTCGTTTTATTTTATTTTAGAATGCCTTTTATGACAGCATGTTCTGGCAGATCATGTTGATTAAAGAACTGATAATGCCATGTTGTAAAACACTGGGAATCTTGGTACTTTATGCAGAATTAGCACTAAAAACTGAACTGGACTTCTCCTTTCTGAACACAGTCTTATTGAAAAAACATCAGTCAGAGTGCCATTATTATTTATTCTCTGAGATAACTACACAGTATGCTGTACCTAACTTTGGAGACAGGCAAAACCAAGTGAAGCCTAGTCTCTAGCTTTCCAATAATAGAGACTTTTTAATCTATTTTTTTAAATTCTGATGTCATGTGTGAGTTCACTATGCTGAAAAATGCTTTTATGTTGCTTCAGTTCTTTACTCTGTACTGATCTTATCACAAGGATGTTATTAACTCCTTTTTTTATAATTAATATTGATTGTGTGTTAGTCTGTGAGCAAATAAAATGGCCTTCAGTTCCAGTTTGTAGAAAACCTACTCAGAAATTTAATAGATACTTCTTTTCACATCTTTTAGCTCACTTGCCCAAAGCACTTCTTATTGTAGTTGGAAGGTGATGAGTAAAGGAGGCAACTAGTTTAATCATTGTCCACCCACAATTGTAATGCGTGTTAATACTTCCAGCTGAATCTTTCCAAGATGCTTTCCCAAAAATAAGACACAACTTGAGAAAATTAAAAAGAATGTGAAGGTATTTCTTGAAGCCCCAAAAGACCATTTTACATTTGTTGTTTGATTATTTGCATTTGTTCCTTTCAGTGTTCTGTCAAATCTACCATGGTGTCATAGTGAGAGCCCAATCATTATTCTTCTTGTTTTTCAGTAATGCCTCAATAAGGCCATCTTTGAAAATGAAAATAAAAAATTATTCAGCTCAAAGTAGAACAGACTGAAATAAAGTACCAGATTCGAAGATTCCTGAACTTTAATAGAATTAATCTCTGACTCCTAACTTTACGTTTCTATTCCATCATGACATTGTTGAAAAGTGTATAACAAAAAAAAACCTGAAGAAAGTAAACTCATAAATGAGATTATTTTATATTAAAGAGAGAAAAAGGAAGGGGAAAATGTGGGAAATTAAGTAAGAAAAAATGCAGATAAAATATGAAGTAAGGCATAAAGTGATTAGTACTGGAGAAGTGCTTCATTTTGTTGTTTAAAAGTTTTATATTTCTTAAGCAGAAAATCAACCTGCTACATACATTTAAAAACCAAGGTGTGTATCTAATGGGTTCATAACAATAGCTTAGGAATCTGAGAAAGACCAAAACCCATACCTTTGAAAATGAAGAATAAGAAAGTCCTAAAATGATGTCTGTCTTGTTAAGCATAGATTTGAAACACAATCCTAGAAGTCCTAGACATTCAAATGTCAGAGAATGGTCACCTGTTAAACCGAGCTAACATTTTCCCTAGGAAAAAAACCTACATTCTATTTCCATAGAAAATAGATGTCCAATTAAAAAGAATATTAATTAATAGAAAATACACTTTAGCAATTGTGTTTACCACAGATGAATATTTCCTCACAGGAACACCATATTTTTGCAAATGTATTCTATACAAACATATTTATTGAAGAAGTCTAATGGGTACCCCACAGATTTGGGGTGACAGTGACAACTCTAACACTGGAACATATCTGCAGTTAACCACGTATAAATATGACTAAGATGCTTCCTTTGACACTGGAGTTGTTCTACACAAATAGTGATCAGCTGAGACCAAAGGCTATATTAGCATCTAGCTAGGCAGAAAAGTACTCTGATGAAAAGCAGAATAGGTGACAGAGGTAGAGAAAAAATGATACAGCAGCATGTAGCAGAGATGAATTTGTGGGTTTTTTTGGAGTAGGTAGCAGTGATAGATAGGCACTGGAACACCTGACTGGCCAAGTTCCCTGGGGGCACACTGCAAATAGCTGACCTAATTGCAGGTGCTGGTATTGCTGTTAAAGTCAGCAATTGCCAGCAGTTTCCAGAGAGTACTGCCTAAGGAATTTTGTTAATTCGTGATTGTGGTAGAGTGAATTCAAACATTGTCATCAGCAGAAATTATTTATGTTCCCTCTACTAATGCTAGAAGCATGCTATTCTCTTTTACTCTGCCAGCAAATTGACTGGTTTCCCCACAGAAATATTCACATGTGGGAGGAAAGAAAAAAATAGGAGGTCCCTCTCAGCTGGTGTCATGTGATAGCAAAAAGCCTGCAAGTATACAGTCACAACAGAAGATGGGTGCCCCTCCAACTATTTCTGTCTTGGTCCAAAGCACATAAAAAGTACTGAACTGAAAGTCTCAGGTGAGGAAGATTATGCTTTTATGAAAATCAGTTCCATATGAAATAGGATAAATGAATGTACTTTCTCAAGAAATTTTCTACATTCACTCATAGATTTTATAGCTAGAGGGGGCCACTAAGAACATTCATTCTGAGTTAGTGAATACCAGAGAATATCGGGGAGTTATTTGTTATCTCAAACTCAGGGCCTGGATGAGTTAACACAGTTTGGAAAAATAGCAAATTATCTTGACTTAAATTCTGCATGGAGTTGAGAGTACACATCCTCTATAGATAAAATTTTTCAGAGATTAATTATTCTTACTCCTAAAATACATGTCTTATTTCTGGTCTTGGTTTATATAATGTTAGGTTAGTTCTTGATACATCCACCTCTAATATGAACAGACAGACAGACAGACAACAGCCAGACCCTCTTCCAAGTTCTTCATACCCATATATCGCTGTGTCTTGGAAAGAAACACTTCTGTTAAATAGATTTGCTAACTGATTTTTGAATTCTATCCTTTGGAAAAACATGTCTAAGCCCATCTGCAAAAATAAGAGAAAAATAACAGAAATGATGCATGGAAGTTCAGAGATTAGAATATTCCTACAAGAACCTCAGGTTGGAGAAGAGATGTTTTTCTTTAAACGAATGCCAGAACTTCCTCCTGATATTAGTTAATCCTGAATAGTGTAAACACATGATGCCTGTACTTAGAGACAAACTTTTATCCTAGACAGTTGAAGAAAATTGTGGGACTGAGATGGAATGAATGGTGTTTTGATAATAGGATGGTGAATCTACTGGGAAGCTGCCCCTTATCCCGAGGAAGGAGGAATTGGTAGGCTGTGGTTGGAGTACCAGAGAGTAAATGTTTTTCCATTTCTTGCTTTCATGTCTTCACCTTATGTTGTAGCTGTTTCTGTAGCTGCCTCTCTTGCCATCACATATTTGCCCTGCGAATCCAGATACAGAGGAATGCCTCAGATTACCTCTGTGTATTGGTGTGGTTGCATGAACACTCATTTGTACTGCAAGCTGTGAGACTGAAGTGGAGGCTTTTCCCTTTAAAACTTTAGGCTACCTAGGGAAAGCAGTTGATAGTGTATTGAATGAAATGTGATGAAGTGGGAGTTCCTAAAAACTGGCATTCACAGAGTAGCTGTTTTTGTGCAGAACTGTGGAAGCACTAATGCTGAAGTCCATGAGCCCAAAATAATGCAATGTGACAGGAAAATCTTAGCTCTTTAAAGTAAATAGAGTTTGAAGATAGATACCAGTAAGACTAGAAACTTTTGACACAAAATTATGGGCACTTAGATGCCTATAATCTGCTGAGAGAACTGGACAAAGAAGTTCTAAAGGAACAACCATATTTGCAGAGGAATAATGCACTGTTTTCTTTCATTATTTGCATTTGAATTGATAAAACCATTCTCAAGATGAGTGGTTGTAGTGGTTAAGGAGTATGGGAGCTTCAACTGCTTGAGTTTAGTACAATATAGGACTTAAGAAATCGTGCCAATACAGAAATTTGTCACCTAACAACATTATTTTTATCCCACTATCTGCATATTCAGGCATCCTCGGAGAACAAATTTACCCTGAGAAGTAGAAGATAAAGCTATGAATCAGCTGCTAATTTTTTTAGACAATGAAAATATTGACTGTACCATCACTCTTGGATTTTATATTCCAAATATACTTGCATTCCAATCCAACTCCTATTAAGTGAAAAGCTTATTGAACTCAGAGCTAAACAAAGGAATCTGCTCAGCATACATATCTTCAGAATTTATAGGCTTGCAGCAGGATTAGTAAAATACCATTATTTGTTCCATCATCATCATCTTATGCCACGGAAAAAGTTACTATTTTTAATTCATAGTTATCTATTTCCTTCAGTCTCAAACAGAATATTTTTCTGTCAGTTTTTTAAACTGTTATGAAGTTATTTACAGCGTTTTACTAAGTAACACTATAAATATCAGTGCCTGTAACAGTTAAACCTAATTCTTTCCAACTGAAATAGTCTTTTCTGCCATATATACCCCCATTTAGGATTTTTATAGTTTTTAAATACCAGTCTGATATAAAAGTGAGCACTGAATTCCAGCACTGCGTCACTGATACGCTGAATGCTGAAATTAGCACTAGTCTTCCTATCAAGAACTGTAAATCTACTATCAAGTGTGGTATTTGGAAAGTTGATTGCTGGCTCAAGTGTCTTATCATAAAACAGTTTTCAATTCAGTAGGCTGACATTTTAATTTTTCTGTTCTTTACTGCCCAGAATTAAGGAAGGGGCATCATTCCAAGCTATTTCTCCAACATCATTAGAAAGCAACATGTCTTTTGACCTCTGAATTAAACTGCAAATCTTTTTACATACATAGTACTTTGCAGTGCTGAGTTACTCCTTACATTAAATCTCCAGCTGGTTTACTTTCCCACTGAGAAAATGCAACCACTTGTTCAGCAAAAAGGAGATTACTATGAAATAAATTACTGTTTTTTCAAGGAAATTAAAGGTTTATGGAACACCTTGATTCAATGTAGAGCTTCATTGTTATTCTAGAATCCCCTAGTCAGCTCAGCACAAAGCATCTTAATTTATTTTTATTTATATACATAACAAGGAATATCAAGGTCAAAGTTTCTTTCAGGAATTAAATTATGTGAAATTGCTTGGAGTTTATTTACTTCTCACAGTCACGTTGAATGTAAGCTATTAAGACTACCATATGTGCAACCATTAAGCATCTGACCAAAGACTTTTCAAAACGTCTTCATTTCTCTTAACTTTGGACTTAAAACAGATGTATTCTTTACCAAAAAGAGGACTAAGCATGCTCAAGGACACAGATAATGATCAAATGGGTGTATGTCATTATAATGATGGAGTGAATAGAATTCACAGAAAGAAAGGAGGAGTGGGAAAACTTTGGACAGTAAAAAAGGGGCGCACCTCACTGGAACTCCCAACTCCAAAGAATTTTTTTTATCCTTGCAGAAAGATTCTATGAAACCTTAATGGAAATAGTACAGTAATGACTCGGTCTTGCTCACATCAGAGTTAATGCAAAAGCTGCTGTTATTTTTCAAGGAGGTAGGAATAAATGCATGTCTTATTTCTCTAAGTAACTTGTGGACAGAGTAATAGCAGCCATTAACTGTTTTCTTTCTGCAAGTTTGAGACAGACCCATAGTTGGGTCATTCATTGTCTCTCTATTGTCTCTCAGTAGAGGGGGACCCATTCTCTTTCTCCGCCTTTTCGTCATTCAGGAGCTATATGGTGTCAAGCTGCTTGGAGCTCATTTAACCTCTCATAGCCACAGGTAAAACAGTCAAACTTATTTCTTCAACATTTAAACATTGGTCCCATAGCAAAAGCAGTGATGGGGAACAGGATCTGTCCCAGATTTTATACACATAAATTCAGAAAATAAAGGTATTTGTTAGGTTACATACATGGGGCTGTAGTCCCATAAACAAGTTCCTGCACAGGGGGCAAGGAAGTGGATTGCAGTGCCTGTTTTGTGGTTACCATTAGCGTGTGTTGCTAATTTATATTAAATAGATCTGCTTTCAGTTAAGGCAGGGAATGGAATGGAGGAGCTGAGGTCCACTTTTAAAGCTGATTCTCTTTATCCTATTTTCTGTTCTGCTGTGTACAGATTCTTTCCATCCTGTACTCCAACTTAGTGTAATTTATGTGTGGTCCCAAGAGATTGCCCGTAGCAGAACTCAATATGCATATTTTGTCATCTTTAGTTCTGAACTGTTCTAAAAAATTTTTTTAAAAAATGCATGCATTTATAAAGAGCAGCAGTCTCTCTTAATGAAACAATGATAGAAAGAAAAATAAAGGGATTTCTTAGGTGCAATGTAGAGCAATTCAACCCTGAACAAATTGACTGTGTTCAAAGGTTTGATCAAGACTCATCCATTGCAAAGTCTGGCAGAGATATGTGCAAGAATCTATGTCATCTCAGAGATGGTAGAATCAAATGCAACTTCATTTTGGGCTTATGAAACCAATGCTAGCTGTGGCTTGGCCGTGCACTAATGCAGTTATACAAACTGTTACTTTGTTTGAAAGGATGCATGAACTGACTTTCAATTTTGCTGTATATTCATACATGTAAACCACATCTGGGCCTGACCTGGTGAAATCCACGTGCTGCTGTGCTGTGTCACACATTGTAACTGGCTCTGATTTGCATTTTCTGACATGACTGCTCTATAGAAGTAATATGCATATCCAGGAACTTATCTGCTGCGACAGGATGTTATGGGGGCTTTGGTTTTAGTTGGTTTTGGGTTTTTTTTCTTGATTGAAACATTCAGTTGTTCCAAAAGTTGCATCTTAAAAATACTCCAGCAGGCAGTCATAGGCTGGGGTAAACATGGGCTGCTGGCTTGGGACTATGGGAGACATGATAGGATGATTGAGAACCATGACAGCGAAGGAAAAGCTGCATTTCTTATCACTTGTATAACCTGTAAGACCAGATGCCTGACATAGGTTCTCTTACCAAATACTGTACATTGAGCAAAGTCTAAATTGTATATGTGGTCCCAGTTAATGTGATAATGTGACATTCAATCAGTGTCTCTCTCTGCTAGGGTCTTGGCTGTAGGTACCACACAGTCAGTAAGGGATTTTTCTTAGGGATAATCTTCTAGTATCTTAATGGGTGAATTAAGATACTTAATGGACTTCACACAGGTGGTATTTAAGGTCTTAATTGTCCTCAGTGTGAGCAGACAGTCAATGCTTATCACCATGGAAGAGAAGGAATGGATCTGAACACCTTTAACTCTGAGGGTCCAATAAAAGTCAAAAGATTAATGTTCTCTCACCTACTGCACTCGCACAGGTTGCTACACCTGTACCTTACAGAATGTGTTATTCTAGAACAAACCTACCAAGGCAAAAAACATCTGTAACTTGTCAATATTCAGACAGACAAAAGAAAAAAACCGCTTTTGCTTACTGGCAAGAATGGAGCACCCTGTGGAAGCCCTTTCTTCATCAGTCTGTGATGGGTTGACCCTGGCCAGTGACTATGCACCACACAGCCACTTGCTCACTCTCCCTCCTTGCAACAAAGGGAAGAAAAAGATACACAAAAAAAGTGATACAAAGGCATTCACTCACTGCCTTCCACAAGGACACTGATGTCCAGCCAGCTTCCATGCAATGGTTACCTCCCCCAAAATACCCTCTCCTCAGATTTTATTGTTGGACATGATTTATACCTTACTTTGGTCAGTCTGGGTGTGTCCTTGTGTCTCCAAGCTCCTTGCCAACCTCCAGCCTACTTGCTGTGGGTGGCGGGGTGGGAAACAAAAAAGCTCTGAGGCTGTGAAAACATTGTTTATCAATAAACCAAACAGATAAAACAACTGTTTTAAGCACATATCCAAAATGCAGTGCCATGGGGGCTGATATAAGAGGAACTTACTCATTACCAGTCAAACCCAGCACACAGTCTTATTCCTACCCTTTCAAAAATATATTTCCCTTGTATTTCATCTCATTTTGTCATTTAGCCATGTTAGCAGGGAAATGTGAGCATCCTAAAAAGTTCCAGGGACATATATACTTTCTGTAGGTGTTCCACCTATATCTAGATGAGTGAGTGATATAGATCACTGCATCAAGCTGTGCATCTCTTGTTAAGATAAATTATTTTCTGTATCAGTCTTGAAAATGCTACCAGAGCTTACCATAAATAAAATGGACTGTTAAAACTAGCACACCTCACAGAGTATAGAAAATGGTCTTCTGTGAAGCTAAAAGCATCTGCAAATATCACTTGTTAAGTCAAGTTTAGTTACATATTGGCCATTACTCAAGCCCAATAGCATTCCATTAGTCTGAGGTATTGGATGTACAGCTGAACCAAATATTACATTTAGCTTCCAGAAGTCAATACAGAAATCAGATATGCTGATAAGGTTCCGGAACTAATGTAATTAGGCTGTAGCATTCTGTATGTGATGCTGTAATGACTAACTGTAGCATCTCCCATAATTTGCCTTTTACTATATTCCATAACTGTTCAAGATCTGAATAATTTGTAAAACTCTTCCAGGTTCAGATGTTTCTGTTATAGAAGTAATCACTTCCAAAAACTTTTAATTATCCATCTAACTTCTCCATGCTACCCAAGACCTGAGTAACCCAAAACGATATCTCTGGTCCTTGCATCAGATTTCTGAGGTTCAGTTCCAGCTGCTTCTGAAATAGGCCACTTGCCATATATCTTCTACATCTACCACTGTTACAATATAGAAATGTGATAAATCTGAGCCCTTCACCATTTTATCACTAGCAGATTCCTTTGCTGAATATCTCTGAGCCCATAATATCAGAAGACTTTGGACCAATTATTCTTCTTCTGCAAGGGAAAACAACAATATCTGATGGACCATTTCTGTATCAATAATAAAGATAATCTTATTTAAAATTTGTTCTACCTACTGCTGCTGACTGTAGACTTTTTCCCAATGAAAGGATAGAAAAAGTTTTATACTTTCTTCTATCCTAGTATGTGTTGTACAACATTCTGATTTGTTGTAGTCCCTTGTTTCTTCCAAGATTCCTGGAGGTGGGTCAGCAGTCCTTGCAGGTTGTTCTCTGAAGAGTACCACAGAGGGTGACAACCCTATAAAATCTTCCAAATTTTGAAGATTTTACTGATTCTGGCATCTATCAACTACTTGCTTTTGAAAGCTTTTGTCGTTTGCACCATGCAGGCACAGTATCACGGACAAAAATTAAATAACTTCAATTGTGAACACTCAGCAGATCACTGAGAGTATGTGTAAGGACAGTGTGAATATCCAAAACTGAAACACACACACAGACACTAGAGGAACCTCATGCAGGAGCAGTTGGTAAAAATTGAAAGTGTGTCAGAACAGTCTTTGCAATGGTGTTGCAAGTACTTGAGGCCTCAATAACCCCGTGTTTGGCACTTGGCTACCATAGAACGCACATCTCTGGGACTGTCTGCTCGTACCAAGGGAGCACCTTCAGCCTATGGCACCACTGACGGATTGGTAGCAGTTCCCACAGGCTCCAGGTGGGTATATCCTGGAGTTTAAATCTTCCTACTAAAGCCATTTACAGATGGAAGTACTAGATATAGGGTGTGTCAGAACTGAGTTTTGTAAATCTAAGTCTGAGATCCAGCCTGCAGGCACCTCATTCTCCTAATGTACGTACTTCCTGTTTCTTGTCTGATTAAATATCGTAATAATTACCTCTGTTACTGCAATATTAGCATGCAACATATTAGAAAAGATATTAAGCAAATTCAAAATTAGTTACTCTTTCTCTAAAGCTGGAATATCTCCACAG
The DNA here is from genome assembly GCA_013397175.1 of Platysteira castanea. NCBI lineage: Eukaryota > Metazoa > Chordata > Aves > Passeriformes > Platysteira > Platysteira castanea. Next base: position 2,049,072 of record VYXC01010094.1, read on the forward strand.
GGTAAAGAGGGGATATAGATGCTTAGCTATAAATTCATATCAGTCATAATTTAAATTCCATGTATATCTATGGGGACAAGCTTTAAACAGCAAAGATGTAATTTGCTTGCCATGAACTGCACAGTTATACACTCCAAAATTATTGTATAATTGTCTTCTGCTAGTGCTGTGTAAAGCTGGACATTGTAGCTCATGAAATTCAGACACTTTGAACAGTCTTGTTTACATGATTTTCCACTCTATTAACTGGAAAAGCATTTGTGTAACTATGACATCTTCTTCCAAGGCTTATTATTCAAGGGCTTTCAGATTTCCATCATACTTTTCCAAGGGAATAAATAAACCATTATTACTCTCTACACTTGGTAACCTTAGAGAGATGCAACAGTAACAGGACTGACATAAATAGGGGAATAATAAGCTAGAGAGGGGCTTCCACCTCAGACATTTTCAACAGTAGTGTTAATTCCATTAATGGTGTAAAATTCTACCTTCAATTACACCTGCGCAACTTAATGGAGAGAGTAACAACTGCAAAGAGACTTTGGCCTTGTAGATGCTTTTTTTGCCAGTAAATACAGGACAGCCTGAAAGGATATATTGTGTCTGAAATCTCAGGATGAGGATGCAGGTGCAGGGCTGCAGCTGGGAAGATTTCATTTTTTACCTAGAACCTGAGCAAATATGATACAGAGTCACTAATCATAAAAAAATCCTATCATGTTGCTGTTACACTGACAGAAGACAAGACTGTTCTACAACTCAAGAAGTAGACATAGCTGTATTGTAACGTGGGCGTTATACTCCATCTTAAGTTATATAATTTATGTGTCATGAACCTGGCTCACATCTCAAAATCTACATTTGCTGAACTATAACATCATCGCTTCAAAATTGGCTTGTTAGAAGAGAGTGGAATAAAACTTGCTGTTTCTAAGAAATAGCAAGCAGTAGCCTGAATATATTTTGTAGCGCCCCTGAAATATGTCTGAAGAGTATATTTCAGAAACTCACATAGAAAATAAAGAAAAGACTGCTGTGCTGCTATTAAGTAAGAAACTATACTGTAAATCTATGATGCTGTTTTCGTTATCAAGGTGGAAATTCCTTGACCATGCTGGAAGACTGAAAATGGACACTTACCTGCTGAATCAGGCCTAAAAAAGGAAAAATTGCTCCTGCAGTATATGGATAATCATTTGCTATCACACATTGCTGGAATATTTCACTTACAAAGTTATCTAGAGAAAATATTCGTGAAGTTATTAACATTTTTATGGAAGTCCCATGACAGCACTGCAGAGAAGTTTTGGTGCAGTTGCTGTATCTTTCCACAGAGCACTGCACTGTGGATTTCAATGATTTTATAGTACTTTTAGCGTTCACTTAAAAGATAGAAAACACATTTTATCAACCTCTGTTTATGGTTGCAAGATCTCACTGCAGAGACCTTTTAAATATAATCCCCAAGTGTTCAAAATACAATAGGAAAGAATTTCCATATATTATTACTCTTAGAAGAACATGATTTTTAAAGGTGTAAATTTGGGAGTGTACAGTAAACAGAACTCTTCTATTTCCTGGAAATCAATTTTATTTTACAGAAACATTTGTACATATTGATGCCAATTCCAGGCAGAAACAGTCAATTACAGACAGTAACAGTATCAAAGAGCAGAACAACACGGGGAACATAAAAAAAAAAAGAATTTTAATAAATATAAGATTGTACCATTGAGAACTGAAGTTTGACATGCAAGCTCTAAGACACTAAATTTCACTTAAAGAGAAATAGATTTAGACGAGTAGTCACAACCAAGGAAAAGTGCATGGAAGAGCAGTGTACTCAGAAGCACCCGAGAAGCCACCTGAGCACGCTGACCGACAGTACCACCTCTGCTCTTCCCCACACGGGACTAAGTATCTGTGCTGAAGGTCACCACCTTACCAGGAAAGTGCTAAAGGTTTACTTCTGTAGTACAACTCAGTGTGGAACTAGAAGCTCTTCTGTGTGTCCAGCTGTTAGTAATGTGTCAATAAGTGAGGTCTTTAGTGTGCATAAGATATGCATAAGACAGAAAATGAGAAACACTAACATCTAAGTGGGATTTCCTTACTTCTTTGTTCCCTTAACAGCATAGTTATACAACACAATAGCTCGGAAAAACATTCTTACTCTAATTACTCAAAGGTGATATCACAAAGGTCAATTCACAACATGTTTATTTTATAGGCATATTTATATGGATCTATACAACTACATAGGCCTCTAAGGGCTACACTTAGACATAAGAGCTAAAGTATTTATCTGAGTGTTTGTCATAATATACCTAAATGTTTAAGGGAACTTCAGAATTTGTGGATATAATGCTGGTATCTGGATAGAAATAAACTTGTATATAGAACCCTTAACACTGATATTAGCACTATAATATAGATCCCAAAGGAGAGAGACTTTCTGTCAGTATTAGAACATTCTGAACAATTGGTATAATTACGTCCTGTAGATTTTTCCTGCAATGGCTGGAAATACTCCAAGCATTGGAGGCAAAGATTGTGGTCACCCAATATTAGGCTTTTAATTGTAACATTAGATTTGTGGTTTATAATAATGACTGCAGCAATAAGTATTTGTAAAGCTTAGAAGCTAGATTCTGTTTAACTAGGTATCAACATATTCCTGAAAGTCCTCTTTTTCTAAGTGAGAAAGACACTCAGATCTAGGATGCATCTTGTCTCTGCTAGAGTTGTCATCTAACAGTAAGTTTATTAAAGTCTGAAAAAGATCATAAAATCAGCTGGTTATACTACCAGTAAATGGGCATGAAGATCAAAGGGAAGCAGAAATCTGAACAAACACTGTATAGGCTCTGCATGCAGTCTTGTGCTATATTTCAGCTGAATTTTGCTTCTTAACTATAGGGATCAGTCATCATTAAAACTGCAGAAAGCCAGCTGAGCAAGCCATTGCAGTATTAGCCTATACTCACCCAGCTGAAACCACAGCACTCAGTTGCTGACATTTCTTTTCATTCATCTGTGCCTCAGTTACTATTCAGTAGGCCACCCACTGTTTCCTTGCATATTGCTGTATATGCACACTGGAGATTATGCACTATCATGCTCTATTTCTTCAAATTTTTCTTTAGATAAAGGATCCCTAAGGCTTTCTAGGTGCATGGCTTCCAGACAGTATAAATCTTGGATTAATGGTGCCTATAAATTCATCTCTTCTCTGATAGGTGTTTTTCAGTTTAGCATGCGCATAGTGGCTAAAAGGGCAGGTTCACCACCTGGTTCCCTTATGAAGTAGTACTGGCATAGCCATAAGTGTTTTTTGCATATCAGAAAGATGCCGATCATAAGAATATTAACAATGTGTTGAAAGTAAGAAATATTGAGTGGATCAGACAAAAATCTTTACAATTTCGGTTTTGCCATGAAGAAACTATTAGCCTGGAGCAAGTATAGAAAGTAAGCTACACGACATCCATTAGTCTGACTAAATCATCAAGTTTTCAGGAGATGAGTAGTTAAGTATGACTGGTATTATGCTATTACTAGTACTAACTAGGCTCTAAAAAAAGAAAAAACAAAACAAAGATAAAACTCATTATGTCATAAGGATTAGCTGAAAAATAAATGCAGGCTGAAAGAATAAAAATAATCACCTTCTAAAACTCCACCACAGTAGTTTTGTCTTTCTGACAAGGCAAATGAATGTGTTAGTCAAATCTGGACAGTGCAGTAGCCATTCAACAGCCTTATTTGAAATAAGGAAGAAAGATTCTGGAGTTTTATTTATTGGATTTCCTTATAGTAGCTTTTAAATGTGTTTGTGGGGACTGCATTTATGTATAATGTGCAGAAACCCCCCATGCACTGGTGCACTGAATCCTTTCTCCCCATACTATGAGAACCTTGTATTCTACAGTTTAGGCTGAGCAAGATTCAGCTACAAAGAATCACTTTTGGTCCAGGTGATTAGGATTTGGGCTGTAAAAGCCATTGTACCATTGCCTGCTTGATGTTCTAAGTTCCCTGCTTTTTGGCTGGGACATTTCTCTAATTTTTTAAGATTAGGGACCAAAGTCTTGCTGTCTCCTCTGTTTTAAACTGTGTTGCAGACTGGAGTGTAAGAATGATGCTATGGTGCAGTGTGCACCCAAGAGCTGGGTGCAGTGTGTTTCATGATAAAGCAACCTTAATACACCATATTTCAGAGTATTAACAGACAAAAAGCTTTATAGTGTTTATAATTTTCTTCAGAGACAATTCTGGAGTTTGTCTTTTTTTTTTTTAAACTTGAAATATTACCTTTTAAGTTGAAGTATTATCTTTAGCTCTGCAATATGTAGTATGAAAAGCACTTGCTAGCACATTGTCCCCTAAGCTAGCAGAAGTGGGAGGAAGAAATGTTAATCACTTACAATATGACACATAACCTAGTTCCATGGTCAACACTGAAACATGCTACATAACTAAAAATATTGTATTGGAAACTCTAGAGGACGGAAGGAAGGGAAGCTCCAACTAGTGCTGTAAAACACTTTTTTGTCATTGCTTTATGTTGAAAATTACACCAATCCTTAACATCAATTTACAAAAGCAACTTTGTGGGTCTATTGCAAAATTCTGCGGAAGTCACACCATAAAGTGATGCAGCTCTTCTGGAGATTCTTCTCCTGATCAAAACATGATTAGCGTATGAAGAGTAACAAAATATTGCCAATGGTCTGAAAATGATTAGAGGTATTCTCCCTCCCGCCCCCATCCCCCTAATCCATTTGAGCCATTCTGTATGGCTCAAACAGTGTGTAGTAGGAAAGAAATTCATTAATGATTCTTGTGGGATGCTTCATAAAATACTTAGGACATTTTCCATTATTCTACCAAATTTCCTCCACCTAATATCAAAGTAAGTAAGCTTACCAGGTAAGCTGGTAGTAGCTAATGCTCTTCTGTTTGTTTTCAAAAATCATTTAATATTTATCTATGTTTTGAATTCTAAGTGCCTAATTAATAGGATTCTTAACATTTTAATACTATTTAGACAGAAGAACTAACGGTTTCTTTCCATTAAGAGGAACAGAATAGCTAAATCACTGAAAGTTCAGGCTTACAAATTATATTTTTCATCATACCAATAAACATGTCTTAACACTCTCAGAGCTTAGAATTTTCTATAGAACTTTCCCTTTTTTTCTTCCCTTTCCTGCAACTTTATAATCTCTTGTACAGGCTTTTTATTTTGTGATCATATTATAAGAACTCAACTCCGTGTTCTTTTGTTGATTTTTCACTTACTGTTCTAGACAGAGAGACTTACTGATGATGCTAGGAAATAACTGAGAAATAATAGCCGTCCCCAAAGAAAAGTGCACAAGTGGAAGGGGAATAGGTGAAGGGTGTGTTTGGACTGGAGGCTTGGAAAAGAAAATAAGAATCTGGTAAGACTAAAGTTATGTAAGGCAGTCTTTGGCACTGGGAGGAGATGGATGGAAAAGAGAGCTCAGGTTCAGGAAAAGTAGGTTATAGGATTGGGGATTTTGAAAATGTGAAAACTAACAAGGAGTTTGGAGTATTCCCTAATACATCAAGAGCAAAATCAGGGAGTAGAGCCCTGAGAGCAGATGAAGGAAGCATGAAAGAAGCTCAGCGTTCAGAAGACAAGAGGCTTTCAGGAAATTTTAGGATGAAAGACTTGTTTACACCTGCTCTGTGAACCTTCAATCCTTCCAGACTTTAAGCTGCATTTAAGGAACTGCTGAGACATATTTCTAGCTAAAAGTACTGCAACCTGATGAGCAAACACAAAGAGAAAACTGAAACAAAGGCGTGATCCTACCCTCAGTTTGCACAATCCTGCTGTTTGATGATACTCAAAAGAAATAAGTCATTGAGCTGATTGATATGATCAGTGACAATATGCTTGATGTGTTTTGTCTGGTAAAATGAAGTATAGACAACTTGTGCAAACATAGGCTTTATACCTTGTCTCTAAAGGATCAGAGAGATTTCCATGTCAATTATATTCAGCGAAATGTTGGAAGGAGCATAGGTGTCAGCCAGAAGACTTGAATTTAGATCTCTGTCTTATTGAAGGTTTGGCTTATTGAAGCAATTTTATTTGATTTTTCATTGGAATTAAGATACATATAAAACTATTTGTCAATGATTTTTACACAATTATCCATATTTTTCAGCATAAAATTTTGGAAACATTTGATTTTTAAGAGTATATATTGTGCTGAGACTGTCCTGCACATTTCACAGAAACTTCCAAGAGTTTTAGTAGTCTAGCAAAACAGGATTTATCAACCTGGTGTTACGATATGAGGGAAGGAAGAGCAGATGATATGTAAAGCACTGCAATGTTTTTTATCCAACTGTCATTGTTTTGCAGCACAAAGTTGTTCAATTTCTTATTTGAAGTAAGAAGAGGAACAAGAGGTGAATCTTAATCAATCTATTTATTGTGTTAATTACATAAATAATTCCAGTCCCACTCCCTACATTTTTCCCCCTAATAATCTTTGCTAAAGTGGAAGATGCAAGGTTTAAAACCCTCTTACACACTGATTTCAAATCTTGGAAAATTTTCTCTTTGCAGTGTGTGTTTAATAAGAGAGGAAATTAAGACACTGTACAAGTCTGAAGTTGCTGGATATCGAAGAATAGTAGACTTTTTCTATAAATATGGATATTAAAATTAATTCAAAATAAAAATCTCATGCTATGAAACAGGCTTATCAAATCTGTCACACATTTCAAAAGTCTTTTGATTGTTTATTCTATACCTTAATCTGACAAACTGAATGAATTTCTGATGCTTAATTTCACAGTTTTGGAGACCTCAAGGAAAATTGTTAAACTTCTGTTAGCACAGCCTGGTCTGATTGCTTTTTTGTATTTATAGGTGTATTTTTACTCATATTTGTTTTTCAGCTCTAAATAAGAAGTGATATGAACTCCAAATAAGTTCAAGATTTTCTTTTCAGTTAAATACTTATTCCAATTTCTTTCCTGTAGATATGTAGGACTTCTGACACTTAACCACCACCAATTAATTAAGATCAAGTGTTAGTGATTGGGACTCCAAAAGAATTTGTGTACAGGTCTGCAGAACAGATATTTTGGTGAAGTTCAGAATTTAGTCTAAACAGGACTGGTGGCAGTAGTCAGTCCACAGTCATGCTTAAATGATTATAATGAAGAACAAGAACTCCAAATTATACACTGAAAGTCTATCTCAATAATACAATTTGAACATCTAAATTTCTATGGGTTGTTTTGAAAGTTTAGTATATGATCTCCATTATATCCTGCTAGTTTCTAACTCAGGGTGATGACATAGATGGGCTGGATATACAGTTATGCAAATCCCACTGATGTGAATGACTTTACAAAGGATAGAATTTGAGTCCATGTTCACAATTCTGTTCTCACTAGAAATAGTTAGCTTTGGGTTTAAAGATGAAGTTTAAGAACTCAGCCCTTGAAGGGAAAGTCTCTGTTTAATTCTTTGTGAATAGCAAGGGGGGTACATAGAGATATATTAATTGTGCTGTGCTAAGAACTGGGTGAGAGGTAGTAGTGTTTAACAGTGAATAGGAATTAAAATTTTGAGGGCTTTTTTGTAATGTAAATCAGCAAAGAGGGAGGAAAAAGTGCCCTACAATTCTTTCCTTCAAGGACTTCCATCTATTTGTAGGAGGAACCATATAGGACTATTGTGCTATAAAATCCATGAACATCAATTCACTTCCTGAAAGTCCTTTGCTGTGCAGAAACAATGATCAGACTGTCTTGCAGTGCCAAGCACCAATTCCCTCACCAGACTCCTTTATAGAGGCTCATTTCCCTGCTGTTCCCAGAATCTGGCTCTCTTTCCCCGCTTCCCCCTCTCAGCTGGAGCCACTCAACAGACTGAAGGAGCTATTGTTTCTGCCTGTTTTGGAAAATGGCAGATAAAAGAGGACTCCAATAGCACCCACCACAATTCTGAAGGACTTCAATATGACAGTTTGTGCTTAAAATGATGTGAAGCAGGGTATCCCAGCCTTTGGATTTCTCCTCTCCTATTTTCAGAGTGTTTCTCTCTTTTTTTTTTTTTTTTNNNTTTTTTTTTTTTTGAGAAAGAATTGTGCCAAGATATGGATTTTTTCAGGCACCTAAGTGAATCTATATGGCTAGAACCTTCTCCAGCTGGGTTAGAAGATACTGTTGTCATTGTGAGAAAATGATGGTCACCTTCACTGCAAAAGGTGGAGTAGCCTGTTCTCCACTGCAGACACTAAACTCCTAGCTACAGACCTCTTCAAATTCCTTCTGATTGCAGACTTTGGCCAAGCTGTGACACAAACAGCTGTTGGCAACCATATGCTCCAACTCTACCAAATACCCTGGTGAACCCAGCTTTACCCCAGAACCAAATAAAACCTGGGGATGACACTCACTATCTTTATTTCTTTTGGAGAGATCGGTATAAATTAAGACGTCATTCAGTGAGAAACAAAATATGACCTGAAATCACCTGAATGCAGGTGAAGACAGAAAGATTATCGGACATCACATCACTGAATATTAGATGAGTTTGATAAGTTTTATTGTGTTTAATTTGAGAGGACTGAAAAAGATTTAGGTAAATACTAAATGTTATACCAAAGTGAATCCCAAGATGGAGATTGGTATAAAATGGTCATTAACAACCTTGTAAGATTGAAGGCTTTAACAGTGGTATAGGGAAGGACTGGAGGAGGGAAACTTTCTTGAGAACAGTAAGGGAGTGGAAAAAAAGGGAGAGGATCAGTTTCAACCAAGAAACTCCAAAGTCTCACTTGCTATTTCAAAGTGGTTTTTCCTGCCAGCATAGTTTTACTAAGCATCAAATGGATTTTTATATATAGATCTTCCTTCACTGTTTTGTGTGGTACTTAGCCAGGAACCTTGAGTAACTGTTTTATATCTTGTTGCACAATTTTAGTGCTAGACACATGTTTAGTGGTGATATAGCCTATTGATTGCAGAGAACACACCACATTTCTGCTATTTTATTTCTGTCTCATAAAACTAGAACTTCAGTAACTTTTTGGAAAAAGGATATCCTTAATATAGAACAATGCATCCTAGGTGGAGAGATTTTATTTCGATGAAATAAGTTGTTCAGGATGCTGTTTCATAATATTTTGTTTCTTTCATATCCCATACTTTCAGCAAATGCTGACAGGTACTTTTGGGTCTCCAGTGATTATCTTGAAATGTTCCCAAGAGTCTGGCAGCTAACCAAGTCCTATAGATCTCTGTTGCTCTCTGAATGTGCCATTTTCAGCTGTCTACTTGGGAAGCTTCATTTTCATATGCTCCACATTCTAGGATTCCAAAAATACTTTTCCTGCTGAAATGAAAAATCATTTCATCTCAGAAGTTTCACACATAAACATGATTATTTTGAAGAAAAAAAAACCCTAGCAAGATTGAAAAGGAGCTTCCTCCCTATTTTTTAAAATAATTTTAAACTGTTGCACTTCATTTAGTTGTGAATGCCCTCTGTAACACGTTAATTTCAAACTGAAAATACTTTAGTTAATAACCTATGCCTCTTTCCTGAATGAAAAGTTCCTACTTATTCTCCTTCAGCTTGAGATACTAGTAAATGGTAGTGGAGTTGCAAGAATCCATATTACTGATAACCACCACAATGTTTGTCAGCACGTGGTCATAATAAGTTTCATTCCCACATCTTACAAGTGCAGAAGAGTTTCATTTAAATTTCAGCTTACTGGGCAAGAAGCACAGAGAAAAGGAGAAGTTTCACTCTTGAGATCAAAGAGATAAAGCCCAAAGAGCTGAAAATCCTTGAATTTCCAGGGGCTGAAAATAGGTCCTTAGTGAGTGCATTAATTAAATGTTACTGGCAAAGCTGCAAGTGACTTTCTAGGACTGTACTTTCAAGCTGTCATCTCACTACAGCATAATGTACATGGAGATATTTTCCCTTGCTAACTTTGGCTTGGTACTGAGAGTGGAGCACCACAAATAGGGCCGCTGATTACCACCAGGAAGTTTACTGTTGTGTTTGGTAGATGTACGTCTGCATGTTTAAACAACTAAAACTTAAAAAAAGGCCAGTGTTAGCCTGCTACCCCTTTGACAGAACTGCCACACATCTGGGCCCTCCCGTGCCGTCTTTCCTATGCAGGATTGCTTTGGATGAGCTTGAAGCATGTGCTTGGGATTTCCAGATGTGATGTAGTTCAGTGTCCTCGGGCAGCTTCTGTGAATCCATGAAATCCTGCACACATTCACCGAGTGTGTCTCAGTCTGAGGGCACATACACCACACAGGGCATGTTCTTGAGAGCACTGACACTACCAGGACACTGCAGAAGGGTAGCTCACCCCGTTAAGCAGACACAGTAAGGGTCAAAAGAGTGGCAAAACCACAGATGTGCTGCACATGTGCAGTGAGACTGCAGTCTGAAGCCCTGACCTGACTGCGCTATGGATAAACTGTGGCAATATGTACTGGCAAAATTGAGAAGGGGTTCAACCATTTTTGGCATATAAGGGCTACCACAGAGGAGAGAGAATGAACTGTTCTCCATGTCTGTGGTAAACAGGATGAAAAGGAATGGCCTTAAATGGCAGCAGAAGGTTTTCAGTCAGACACTGGTCATATTTTCTTAAGTATGAGTACTGCAAAGCACTGAAAAGTGTGTCGTAGGGAGATTGGAATCTTCATTACTGGCAATACTTGATGACAGGTTAAACTGGCACCTGTCAGGAAATAGATCCTGCTTTACAAAGGACACTAGGCTAGATGATCTTCCCAGGTTCCTTCTAGGTTTATTTTCTTATGATTGTATGCACAATAAGTCTGACATATCCCAAAGGTTTCCAATTACAGTGCATGAACAGACCATCTGTGCAAAACAATCTCAATATGCCTGATGCTTCCTGCAAGCATTTTACTTACTGGAACAGAAACATAACAGTTATATCCATTTATACAAATGTCTGTCCAGAGCCAATGGGCAAAAAGTCTGATAGAAACACTAATCAAAAAAATGTTTTCTTTATTTATTTAGCACCTCCTGTTGAATTTGTGTAATGCCTGATTCACCCAACAACAGGGTATGTTGAAGATGCCTAACATGCTGAAAGTGTTAAGGTGTAGCCATGCCTTTTCTCAAAAATTACCCATAGGATCCCATCCCATGCACTCATAAAGGAAAAGATTCACATTAGTTAAACCTGCAAAATTGTATTTTAATGAGTGTTTTCAGGATCATATCCATAAGAATATTAGGTATTTATTGTACTAAAACAGTTACTCCTGTTTAGGAAATGTATAAAACCAATTTCTTTAAACATTTCCTCATAGAAGGAAAGAACAAATCTAAAACTGAATAACAATAGTAGTAGATGGTATTTTCCAAGCTGTCTTTAATTGTAGTTTTAACATAATAAGCAGTCATTTCTAAGCAGCTAAATTGAATGGTTGGACATGGAATGAAAGCCTTTAGGTGTTTTGAAATTCCTCAGCTTCAAAAACACAAGGTTTAAGCTGAAAATTGCTCCTGGATAAACCACTTACAATGGAAGACTATATGGGCAAATACAATGTTATTATGGACATTTGAGAGCCAGTGAATCAAATATTACATTACTCGAGACTACTTTTGAAACTTTCTTGAAGTGATAATCACGCCTTCAGCAAATACTATTTCTGCGGTGTTGCGTTATTCTTATAGCTATTAATATTATAATAAATTTCGGGGTTCATATAGCATACACAAAAAACACTTATCACTATATACTGTGATAATAATCTTTAAAGACTATTTGCTAAAAATGTAATATATTGTTAACATAGCCACCTGTCTAGTCAAAGAGTGGAATTTGGTAAAACAGCTCAATCTTCTTGACATGAAGAAGTGCAGAAAGTGTGTGAAGATATCTCTCACCGTCTTTTTCCCTTGTTTGTGGCTATTGCTGCTGTTCTTTCCTGATAGTAGTTGGTGGTACTGATTAGATGTGAGGTAAGTTCAGAGTCACAAAAAAAAGTGTCCTGTCTGGTGCTCATGTTTCAATGAATTTGGCAGTCTTGGAACCTCTCTCATTGTAAATGAGAAGAACTGTGATAATGTGAGTTAGGGAGAGCTTAGAATAGAGCTCAAAGAAGGAGTCAAAAAAGGCGAAGGATACATAGAGAAAGAATAGGCAGGGGAAAGTTTGCCTAAGCCATTTAACATTGTTTTTGTTTTATACTTACTGCTGATTTTGTTAAAGTTCCACATTGTAAATTGGACTGCTGAATCAATATACACAGAAAGAAAGCTAGCAAAATTCCAAAATAATATCTGAGGTTTCACTGAAAACCTAAAGGATATCAGATTCATCCTTCAGCCCTTGCGGGAGGAAATGAGTTCTATTCACAGAAATATGCTGAGAATCAAGTTTTCTAAACTAGGTGTTTAGAATAAGCCTTTGATACATAGGTGCATTCCAAAATTTTATTAAATAAGCTAGAACGTTTCTATTAAAATTTCAGCACTATTTTAAAATGCTTTTAAATAATTAACATTTTAAGTAACATAATGACAAGTTTTAAATGTCTGTTCCCTCTACACGAGAAGACAGAGAAAGGCCAAAAAGTTGAAATCTGGATGGGAAAGTCTGGATGTGGAGACAGTGAAGGAAGGGTAGAAGAATAAAATTGGCATGGCTTAACAGCATCTTTTTGAGAAGGTCGTGAATATTACCATACATCTACACTCAGCTTCTAAGATACCTAGATCAGAAAAGAAAGACTGCCTAAAACAAGGAACAAAGGAGATGCCCAGAAGAAAGTGAGTGACAGATGGATCCAAACAATAGATTGAAGCCAGTAAGAGATCCTGGCAAGAAAAAAAAAGAACGAGTTGGAGCCATTAGACACCAAGATCAAGAGACAAAAGCCAATGAGTCATTCTCATCTAGCAGGAATGCCTAATGACTCACTCACTTAAGGCTGGAGACAGAAGATCAGAGCCACTGGCAGCTCCTAAGGGGTGCAAAACCAGCACATTTTCTCCAGTTGAAAAAGAACTCGGGAAAGGTGGTGATGACTTGTTATAAGCTAACACTTTTTTTTCTTCTGCATCCTGAAAGAGACTTTCATCTGGCATCTAAAGCACTCCTGGGAAAGCGGCTCTGGTCCCTGCAGTGGATGAAAGCTGAGACTTAATCCTTTTCCTCCCAGGGGTTGTTAGGAGAGTGAGTAGAAGCCTCTCCAGTGACACAGGCATTGGGGAAATGGAGGTGAAAAACACCATTCTGGTCAAATCAGTGAAGGGGAGGAGGAGGAAGGATAAGGAATCTTTTCTAGGGGATTGAGGTGATGGTTAGAGTGTTGCCCGAGGGAAATTGAAGTTCTTGTGCCTGATATTTCTTACTAACTCAGTGGTTTCCTAATCAGCTTTCTGGGTAGCTACATCCCATCCCAGGGCACCAACTTGCCTCAGGCTCTGTGTTGAAATTTAAGGTCTCTAAATCAGGTGCTGGGGTTAATAAGCATCACTTGCAACTGTTTCATTGAGGAAAGACCTATTATTTTTCTTTATCCCCTGCCAAAATTTAGAGACATTGCTTAAGGTAAATTTGGAGTGGGTTTTTTGGCTTTGTATTCTTTGTTCAGGGTTTTTTAAAATCTGTCTTTGGCTTTGCTTTAATTGGTGAAGTGTCATGTCAGTTACTTAATGATGAGAGCAACTGAATGTTTTGACTTATATCGAGTTTCTATACCTTCCAATTTGGAACAAGGATGGCAGAAAAATATTTTAACTGTCCCTTTAGAACAAAACTACCTGGCCAAAAGACATGACACAAAGGATGTTGATCAGGACAGAATCGGATCTTAGGCAGGATAAATTTGCAATTTCAGGGGCCAGTTATTAGATCCTATGAATCTGCCTAGTTTCACTAAATAAGACTTTTATCATATCACGGAATGTATCTCACACTGTCTTCAGTAATAGTTCTGTGACTTCATAAAAAGAACATTTTACTTGAGTTTTTGGTGGTAGGATAGTTCCTTCATATAATCTCTTTTAGATAACTCAGTTTGGATAAAAGACAGGAGAGAAATTTATGTCTGTTGAATGCTATTGAACTCTGTACCCTCAGTTGACTTTAGTTACAGAGCTCACTGATACCTCTAATGTAGTGTAAATACTGAGGCTCTTTGGTTGATATACTATGTGTTGATGAATTACTGCTTAATGATTGGTCTTAGTGGGTTTTATATATATATTTCTTAATATCTTGCAAGTCTTAGATTGTGAAATTAAAATTTAGTTTTGTTGTTGGTTTGGGGGGATTTTTTTTTTGCTGCTGTTGATTTGGTAGAGGCAAGCCAGAATGGAAAATTAGGTAGTTGCAGTCAGTAAACACCTTATAGCCAGATGAGAAATTTGTGTCACTCCTACATATGATTGAAGCATTTTGTCTGTTCAGGAACTGTCTTTTTTAGGATGACATTAGTTACTGCAAATTGGTAATCAAACTAGACAAATCTGGAGGAATAAAAAGAAAGATTAAAGATATAGTGAAAAATACGTATGTCTCTGCCAGTCATAACAGCTGTTAAAAATGTCTCTTAGATGCTTTCATCAGCTTTTGTTTCATCCTGTTATTCTGTGATAACTGAAAAGAAATGAATGATCTTTCAGATTTTCTTTTAAAATTTATTTCATAGGATGAGTTACTTTAGACAAGAGGTGAATCACAGGGCGTGGAAGAAGTATGCTGAATGAAGAAGAATATGGAGATACAAATTATATGGTCAGACCCTCTCTCATAAAGAAAACACTAAAGGAATCTGGAAGATTCTTTAATCTGTAAAATTAAGTATATTTCTAAAATGAAGTATATTTGCAGGAGAAGGCTAAGCACTACAGATGGCATGGACTTGATCCCTTACTGAAAATGTGACAAAGTTTCTCATTGGCTTTAATGAGCTTTAGCCTCTTGTGAGATGAATTTTAAAGCTGAAAGTGGAGATATGAAAGAGACTTGTGCCTAGTAAGAGAAGAGCACACCTCATTCCACCAGGGATTATTTTTGCTGTATTTCTGCCAATAAGAAAGGCTTTGCATTCTCTCAGCTGAGAGCTGGAGAAAAACTCCCTTTCTTTGAATACAATAGTGAAGGGAGAGAGGTTTCCAAATTCCTACCAGAAGACAGGTCTGTTTGTCACCAGTTTAAATGCCAAGAATAGATATAAGATGTGGCACAAGAATTTTTGTTGCAAGGTATCATCCAGCAGATTTCAGAAAATAATGCTTGTTAGGACTTGCCTGAACAGATGGAAAATGTCCATTGGGTAAGGCAGGGAAGGTAGTTAAAGCAGGGGAAACTTTTAACTGTTTTATCCTCAGTGAAATATTTTTGACCTAAGGGAGCAAAGGAAAATGCAACAAGGAAGATGAACAAATGGTTGAAACACAAATAAACCTTCAAAGGAGTTTGAAGAAAGCTTAAAAACTTGGAAGTGTGACTAGAGAAGGGATTGCTTACCTCACAGCCTAAAGAAATAACATTTTTTTGGGCTGAGCTTGGTCTATACTGGCAAAAAAAAACCTTAAAAATTTAAGAATTTTCAGAGGTATGTATGTAACTTTACGCATGACCGTAAAACATGCAGAGAAGAGCTGATAAATGGAGGTATGGCAGCAGGTAAAACAGGATTAGACATCAGAAAGATGTAGAGTTACAGGTGAGAATTGCAGGTAAGTAATGTAAACAGTGAAAGCTTGGATGGGACCTCAAAACAGCAAAATCAGTAGTTGAATGGCTTGTGCTCTGTTCCAGATTTCAGACATCAACTAGTGCCACCAGAATTATTGAAAGCAGTTATTAATGTGGCAATCATGACATAGCATACCTACTGCCTGACACAATTCATTCTGGAAAGTCAGATATAAAAGTAAGGATGATGAAAACCACTGCAAATGGTTCTGTATCAGATGCAAAGGAAAAAGGATAGCCAAGAATAAACTAAAACCTGCTTCAAGAAAACATTCATTTGAGGAAGGGTTTATAGACCGGATTGTATTTGGGTAGTACTGCAATAGAGTCCCTTGACTGGATTTGAATAGGAATAAAATATGCAGAAATAAAGCAGGAGAATACATACAGAAGATTAGGTCAATACTGAAGACCTTAATCTCCTAATGATAGACCTGACAATGCAGTTACAGGTCTCTATATTCTGGAATCTCATAGCTGACAAAGTTTTTCATCAGCTAATCAATAACGAAAAATAATGCCAAAGTGATTTAGTGAGATCTTAAAATGTGATAAAAATGGTGATCATGGTGGGGAGAGACGGATGGGAGGAAAATGGTATCAACAATCAAAACTTTATTTCTGTAAAATAGGAGAATGATAGAGTTCTGTGATAAATTTTTGAATTTCAGATGCTCACAGTTGATCAGTGAAAAGAACTGGTTACTAAAAGTACAGGAACTAAAAGCTTAAGAGCTTGAATTTAGAAGACGTTAAGAGTTTCTTGAAATCAAAGAGATCTGATTTCTTAGTAAGGTAAAAATGCTATAAGAAATTTAAATAAATTCTAGATCCTTTTTCAGGGCATGATAGGATTGAAGAAAGAATTTAGAAAAAGGGACATGAAAAGCTTCATTTTTTAAAGAAAGTTGAATGTTACAGATCAAGAACTGTACAGATAAAATAAATATAGCCTAAAGTAGGACTCATCGTATGATATTAAAATCAAGAGTAAATATTAAACACTCTCCATACAAAAAACAAGCTACACAAATAAAAGCAGAATAAGGAAAAAGTGGTCATTAGCTGTTCAGATGATACTAATCCAAAAGACAAAATGAAACCTTCACCTCATTTTATCCTAACAGGGGAAAATGGTGAATAAACTAGCGTACCAGACAATTTGAAATGAGGATAGAGATATTTCCATTACCAATTCAAGTTAAAATAATTCTCCAAGATTTTGAGGACCAGCTAACTCTTGCTAGGAAATTCAATGAAAGAAAACCCACAACAACGATGAACAAATGACATGTCTGATTTGGTAGTAAGGATTTTTAGGAGGTCAGCATGTTCTGGGAAGGAGAACTGTTTGAACTAAATGATGATGCTAGTGGAGAACAAGGTTTTTTGATGGATCACAACAAAATTCTTCTAAAATTGGGAGGTTTAAATACTGCAGGAGGGGTGGTCTGAATGAATGAGGCTACCAACTAGAGTACAAAGAGCCATGAAAAGTGGTACAAGTCAGTCTAAGAAAAGTTATACTGAGCTGCAATATCTCGGGACTAGATTGCAGAGGTGTCTTCTAATTCCTAATTACTGCAGTAACTAATTCTAATTTTTCCAATCTTTTTTTCTTACACAGTTCTTCCCAAACTCCATGATATTTCGGAGTTTTAAATGTCAAAATGAATTATGCAATGGAGTTGTCCTCTGTGCTCGTAATTTTGACAGACTTCATTCTTTTATGTTAGACATAATTTTTCTTGCAAAGTTACACGGATTATTCAAACACTCAAAGCAAAAATCAACAGAAACGGAAATGGAAAAATTAACTTGAATTGGATGTATAGCTTAAATGTATTAAAATCCAAGTTACAGACTTCATTCATTTGTCTTTTCCCATAATTTTCAGGATATATTACTTGAAATTATTGCAGAAACTTTTAGAGCCATTCAAGCCATCAGTACAGTAAAAACAAAGCGAAAATCCTAAGAAAAAGAAGAACAGAAACTACATAACATGAAGGCTAAACTCTATGCTCTAGCAATCAGTTTTGTTTCAAAACATCCTTAGTTTTTGCTGTGCATCTTTAGCAAAAATGTTAGTGCCTTGGTCTCTGCCTGGCCTTTGCTGTAATTAGTG
Source organism: Platysteira castanea (assembly GCA_013397175.1). Classification (NCBI taxonomy): domain Eukaryota; kingdom Metazoa; phylum Chordata; class Aves; order Passeriformes; genus Platysteira; species Platysteira castanea. Next base: position 2,066,991 of record VYXC01010094.1, read on the forward strand.
CTACAATTCTGTTCAATGCACCTCTGAAGAAGTTGTCATCCTTCATTGAAGCTTCCCTCTTCAGCAAAGCTAAGCTTCTCTTCAAAGTATGAAACATCAAACGAGTCTCAGCATTTTCAGAAACAAACTTTAGTTTGATGCTCCCTGTGTCTTTCTGCCCACAACCTAAGCACTCTTGTGGTTAAAAGAAAACTAATTCCTTCCTCTGGGAACTCCTGCCAAGGACTGGGAATATTGCATGGTTTTGATTTTTATGCTAAAGCCGTAAAATTTCAAAGACCCTCCAGCTAGTTTTATTAAGTAAAATGACATCACTCAGTATTTCTGAAATTCTACTTCAGTGCACATAGGGGAGAAAAAAGAGCTAAAGAAGTCCAATGAAATCTCTCTCAAAGTATTTTAGTTATTTAAGTTTCAAATCTCAGGTACTGTATAAAAGTAAAGCTTTTCTGCCTCTAAGCTATCTGCATAGAAAACATTAGGGGGTTTTTTTGCCTATCTTTGTTAGACTTGCTACAAAATTTCAGCAGCAGAGATGAAGAATACAATTAATTTGCTGAGAAATATCTATGCACACACATGGGTTTTTATATCCATATGCTGACATGTAACTATACATCACCGCAAACTACCAGATGAAACACTTGTTAGACAATCCCTAAGCCAGTAAGTTCTCTTGAGACTTGCATAAACCCTTCATCAGTCAGATGAGATCAGTGCCAACACTGCAATTCATTAAAGATAGCACATATTTTTCTTGAATCTTTAAGCAAGTGATATTGACTGGCAGTACATTCCATATATCTTGCACTGAAACTTAGACTTCATGACTTGCTGATTGTTTGGAATATTTTACTTTGTATGTTCACCATATTGTTCAACATATTTTCCTCCAAATTTTTATTTTTGTTCACACACTTATTTCTTTTATGTCCTTGATTTAGTTTTAGCACTTTCCAAAAAAAGTACTACTTACCAATGGCAGCTGTTTATCACCTGGCCTTTTTTAGATTATGTCAGGTTTTAAACACATTTCTGTAAAGAAGTAACTCAGGGTTGCTAAGTTTCCTTCAAGACAAGTATCCTCTAACACTGGTGGCAATGTTCTTAAGAAAACCTATAGGAAAATGCCATTATGCAAATTTTTGCTCCCCAACAATTACAGTACCTGTTTTCTTGACTTAATTATGGTCCTAGATGGCCAACAGTCTGACTTGCATAGATTTTCATGCTTTTTAAATAGTCTCTTTAGATGTGCTTTAGAGGTAAGAAGATCCATACATATTATGAGCAAAATAAGCAATATAAGAAGCCATATACAAAATCACTGTATGACATTTATAGATTGGTTTACAGTAGTGCTGTAGATGAGAACACTGATCATTCTAATCTAATATATTCTGCCTGACAACAATCAGTGTAATTTTGAGAAAAATGCAAGAACAGTGTGGTAACCTATTTTCAGAAGCTTTTTTACAATTCCCCTCAGTCAGTCATTGCACATGTCCTGAAGCATCGAAATATCAATGGATTATTTTAATTTTCTCTGAAGTAACTGTAGAAGATCTTATGGTGAATTCTAAAGTTGCCTGTAAAATCTTTATAATTTTTTTAAATGTAGATTTTACAATACATTAATTACACTTTCAGGTAAATAAAGCATGTACTTTATTAACTTTTAATTGTCTGTCTTGTAACTGGAGCATGACTGATTTCAGATGACAAGATGAGGTTATTTTAATTTTAGTTGTGTTTTAAAATCAGAGGCTGTTAATGAAATTTAATTTATCCTTCTTTCGTTTCCTTACACATGTATCTTTAAGTGGTAGGAAGTTTTTCTCTTGAGCCATAACACTTGATTTTCATTTTTTCATTCACATCTTGTGATATGAAAATAAATCTTTTAGTTTTGGATGAATGGCTCTAGTGGCAATGCTGGTTTCAAAAGCCCCTGTCATCCTCCAAACCCTCACAGTGCCTGCTCTTGTTACTGCTCCTGCAACTTGCTAGGTTGTCAACTGTGTCAAACCAAATGACTGCGTGGCCAGGTTCAACCTGGACCAAAATATTCTCTTTAAACACTGGCGCCTCTTCCTCCTTCCCTCCTTTTTTTTTTGTCCCTGTATTCTTATATTTTAAGCTACCCTCAGCCCACAGGGGAATCCAGCAAGTAACTGAACAGAGGACAGTGAGCTGTGACAGCTTGGCAAGGCAGGAACTTCTTCAGCTGTACTGTTTCCACAAACCCTTCATCTTCAAATTGAGGCTTCTATCTGTTAGAGAAGCTATTTACAAGATTGGATTTTTCCAGGGAGTCAGGAAAAAAGTTTCATTGCTTATATATAACGATCTGACAGGTATGCTGATATGCCCCTGTTCAGGGAAAGGCTCAGCAGCTCTTGCAACCTGCTGATACAGGTGCAGCTCTTGCAGGTTGCACTTTAGTTAGCTGTAAATATTGTTTTAACTTGTTTGAGAAGGTGTAAACTGATAGCTTTGCCCCTATAACTCAGCAGCTTCCCAGTTCACATCAAGTGCAGATCAGATTTTTGTTTCTTAAAGCCTTTTAAATATAATGTGCCATTTTCATTTTAAATTAGTCAGGGAAGTTGGTTGTGTGTAGTCATTTCCTAGTTTTATAGAACCCAGATTGTATTAAGTGAGGCGGTAGATATTTGTCTGACAACAAGGTCTAATTTGCATGTATTTATCTGCTCAGACGTTCATGATCTTTGTGTTTTACTCCACATTCTTAGAGCTGTTCTTAAGGCTTTGAAGATGAAGCAGCAAAGACCTACTACTAGAAAAGCTTTCCATCTTACAAAGGTTGAACAAGAGTTGAAGCCTTCTGTTCTAAGGAGAACAAATAAAATGACTTTACCAGCAGCTTAGTTCGTCTATATCTGCTCTTTGTTCAGGTGTTGGCTTTTTTCTCTGAAATCTCAGGCAGTTTTCAGCCCATTATTCATATCCAGGATATACTAGTTCTGCCTCAATTCCAGTGCTGCTTATCCTGATCTGTTGCTGAATTCTGTTTTTCCCTGAAAGTTGTAAGCACTTAAATATAACCTACAGAAGCTGTAGATCATTCTCAGAAATCGTCTTGGGTTTATAACTGCATAGAGCAAGAGTCCTTTATCAAACCGGGGCTCCAAATGTGTTAAAGTTTATAGCAGCCCTGCCCACATAGAATAGGTGACATTAAAGGTGATCTTTTTTTTTCACTAAGAACACGTTACATTTTTCTAACAATTTAATTTTGGTTTATGACCTTTTTAGGCTGAAGCTCTGTTATTAAAGGTGAGAGTCAGTCATTAGGGAAATGAACTTGAGCTGTAATCTGGAAATCAGATTTCTTCAATTTTATTGTTCAGACTTGGCACCTGGATTTTCAGTTTTAGTATGAGACAAGGAGGCAGTGTGAATCACTGACACATGGGTTTTTCTGCTCTTGGATTTGCAGACACCTGATCATGTCCATGGAATATAACCAGAATATAACCATGCATCTACAGTAAGGCCAATGTCACACCAGCTGCCTGAGTATTGCACAAATGATTTGACTTGCTCAGGGTGGGAGTGTGGGATATAAATTCTCTGTACATTTGCAGCTAATGCCTAGCTGGTCTGGCTCTTACAGAAGGTATGAGGCTGACTGCATGCATGTTAAATAGCACCTGTGCACATACCCCTGCTCAGAAGGCTTCCAGCCAGAAATAAAGAAGTTTTTCCTTGGCAATTAGCTGGCATGTATATCAAAAAAGACTGATGTGGACTATAGAACCAACATGTAAATAATGTCATTTTCCCCTGTAAACTATAATGCCAGGGTTGGCTGTACATGAAATGACTATTCTGTCAAATGTTTTTGTGGGGGGGGAAATAATTCAATTAATTAACAGAAAGGAAACATATTTAAAACATGGTTTGGGGCCTAAATTTTAGCACTATAAGTCATCTTGTTCAGAATTGGTAAAGGCAAAGATATTTTTAGGAAGAATTCAATCATTATTTAATTGATTGATTAATCCATTGTAGAATACATTTTAAGAAATTGTTAAACTGTGAGCAAAATTTCTGGCTTAATATGATGGTTATCTGATGAATCAGAAATTTTACTGCTGGTTATATTAAGGTGCATATTTAAGGGCTGAAAATAATATTGATGCAAGTCATAAAAATAGATCTTAATTGCCCTTTAAAAAAGATATTGCGAATGATTTAAAAGCATTATACTTAAAAAATATAGATGTGGTCACAGTGACAGTGAGGAATATCCACTTTCTACAAGGCAAAAATTTTTCTTTTTTTTTTGGAAGAAGGATAAAGGACTGGGGAAGAGGGAGAGAAATGCCTGATCAGAGGTTTTCTGTAATTAAATAATTAACAAAGACAACTAGCAGTTTCAAACCCATCCTCTTCCATCAAACCTTGAGTGTGGCATACAATTTAGCAACCTCACCGGCACTTCATATAATACTTCCAAATAAAGATAAATAAAACCTCTTGTTTTCAAGAAAACATAGTTATGTAATATTTGGTACCTTTTTTCCCCCCTGCACTTCTTTCTTAATTCCTGTAATGCCTGGTATGGGGGATCCACATGGACTTCTTAAGCTTTGTTAGAAATACTCACTACTAGTGATGAAGATATTCTGTAGTTTTCCATGTTTCTTCATAAAACGAAAGTATATTTTTTTCATAATACTCATTTCACTTGCAATCACAACACCTGCTTACTTTTTACCTGGGTTGTTGGGAGCATTTAAGACTAGTTCAAAATTCTTCATGTGAACAATTATCTGCTTAGAATGCTCTCTACAGGGCTGTTTCCAGTTTTGTAGAAATGGAGGAAACTAAGTTTGGCATTTTCTCATTACCCATGAGAAATTTGCACAGTCTTTAAAACTTGCTTAGAAATGTCAGCCAGATCACTGACACAGGTTTTGTAAACAGTTCAAGGTAGGTCTGTGCTCTAGCTTCCAGCAGGCTAACAGATGCTATGTACCATAGGAGGGGGGAAAGCCTTACAAGGAGCAGTCAAAGTGCTGCAGTGACGTGGACAGAGCTGGCTTCGGTGTCCAGGAACAGGATGCAGCACATCACCTCTCCTGTCCCAAATGACCACCAGAACAGATGGAGCCCCAAGTCATGGGCTGAAAGAACTCAGTGGGCATGTTTCAGGAGTGGCTCGTAGACTAAGTGATTGATATCTACGGAAATCAAAGGATGGCAAGGAGATTGGTGGTTAATGAAAACTTATTGGGCAGAGTGGGGCCTGTGAATGGCCTAAATGCTGTGGAATAAGGAGTAGAGATTATGCTGATTTTGGCTGAGATAGACTTCATTTTCTTCATAGTTGCTAGTATAGTGCTGTGTTTTGGATTTGTGATCAAAACAGTTTTGGTAACGCAGGGATGTTTTATTGATTGCTGAATGGGGATGGACAGTGTCAAGGTCTTTTCTGCTTCTCATGTTGCTCTGCCAGACAGCAGGCTGGGAGTGCCCAAGAAGCTGAATCCAGATGGCTAAAGGGATACCACAGGATACCATGTTCAGAAAAAAAAAGCTGGGAGAAGATGGAGGAAGGAGAGACATGGAGTTATGGCATTTGTACTGTCAAGTGATTGTTACATGTGATAAAGTGCTGCTTTCCTTGAAATGAAGAAATATTTTCCTGCTGAAGTGAATGAATTCCTTACTTCACTTTTCTCAGCACAAAGCATTTGCTTTACTTTTTAAATTGTCTCTATCTCAACCCACAGCTTTTCTCCCTTTTACCCTTCTCATTCTCTCTCCCGTCTCACTGGGATGGGGAAGCTGAGCAAGAAGCTGTATGGTACCAAGTTGCCTGTTGGGGCTAACCCAAAACAGTACAGTTAGAGAAACCATGACAACAGCAGCGTTGAATAGGAACAACACTGTGGATGGCTTAAAAATGAATTACTTTATTTTTAAGAATATAGTAATCCATTTTAAGTGGAAAACAAGTTGTATTACATATCCAGTTCAAAATTATATATATTTGACATAATTAGATGCCTGTGTTAGTAGGGCTGTTTAGATGAAACAGTCACAGTTTATGTCTGCAAATTTTGAAGCAAGAAACCTTTCCTTAGTAGCACCATGCTGTCATAGGGCTGAGTGAGAAAATCGAAATCTGGAGTGCAGAGAAACCTCTGATTGTCTTATCTAGAAATGCAAAAACTAAGGACAAATACGGAAAAAAAAAAAAACAAGAAAAAAAAACAACAAAAAAAAGATAGGGCTTAACTCTAGGAAGAATCACTTGTCACTGGAAAAGTTTTGAAACTTGCCATAAAAGTCAGGTGAAGCAGATAAAACCTAGTTGGGACCGAAACTTCGTAACCTCCAGAGAAGCACTTCTGTTGTTTCAAGAATATAAAGGGTTTATTGGGCAACAGTACGTAACAGAAGAAGGTGCTTAGCAGACTGGCAACCTATCCTTGTAAAGAAAGAGTTTTCTCCACTCAGCTTCATTTGAGTTATCAAAGATGTTACTCAATGAGCATCTATGTCCTGATCTCAAAGGTGCAGATATTTGTGTTCTTTTGCGTTCTGCCACTAACATCTCTAGTCTGTGCAAAGTCCCATCTAAAGACATTTTAAATAAGGGGGCAGTTGAACACATTTTCACCCTAGCAGTCTTATTAAATGACTTACTAAAGCTTGTCTGCATGTAGATGTTAGTATACAGCATTGAGGGCTGTGATTTACAGTCTACTTGATACTGCTGCCACAGTTTGGCACTCATAATGACCATTAGTTACTTACAAGCTGATATAGGTTTAAAGTTTCCCTACCCTGGGTGTACAAGCTAGCAGGTGAAGGCAAACTGGTCTGCCTATGCTGTCTCCAAGGCAGAACAGCAAGGTAATAGAGACACTCTAGCTGAAAGGCCCAACTCTGGATGCAGTGGTCAGGTTTGGTTTATCCTTTCTACTTAATGCAACAGATTAGTAAATTACATTTCATCTGAGCATGAGCTAATACACTGTGGCCTTAGTACTCTGGGTGTCCCTTGCTCAGATCAGTTCTCTAATTCATATTTTGATATTTGTCTGCCTTCAGTATACATTCAGGGTATGTAGGATAGGAACTAATAATGATTTTGCTAGAGGAACTATAAACTCACAACCTAACTAGTTGAAATTACCTCCATATAAATCTTAAAAGAATTACCTTGTCATATTTGGAGATGTAAGCTAAACAAATGTTATTTCTTTTCTGTTTAGTAGGGGTTTTTTTTAGAAATTAGAGAAGTATTTGTATGATCAGTAAGCCATTAAAAGCGCTGCTCTCCATATCACTGATCCTTGTAAGAAAGATAAAAGCTTTTCATTTTATCATGAACCAGTTATAGTATCTTCCATAGTAACCATAAAAGAAAGGAGCCATACAAAGTCTTATTTAATTACATACACACTATTACATTTTTATTGAGATAGAATTACGTCAAAATGATAACTATTATTTCTATTGTGCCTACATAAAGGGAAAACTCAATATAGTACTAAAGCTTGAGCAGTTAGAGGACAGTATCAAACAGCTCTAAAGGAAAAGCTATGTCTTTCAAGATTATTTTTGTCTTACTCAATTGCATTTGACATATGCCTTTTGTAATGTGCATTCAAAGAGATCAATCCATTGGTTTTAGAGGAAAAAACAAGTAATTTCCATGTTAACTTCTGCAATATGCCAATGATTGAACCACCAGTGTGTGTGCTTTGTTTCACAAGCAATGTTGTAAAGCCCGCGTCAGAAGCATCTTTATTAATGTAGAAATATGGATTATTCACAACTTTACAGTGAAGGCTTGACAATCCAGAATCAGTCTCGTTAGGGCCCCAGAACGCTCACTGGTAATTGCAGTGATAATTGTGATCATTCTTTAAGAGCTACAACTCCTTGTGCCACAGCAAGTACCTTCAAGGATGCTGCTAAGCCAGGAAGGATGGCTTTCTTGCGAAAAATATGTATATTATCTCACAAGGGGTTGTACAGTGCTCAGAAATTATGCAGATGTATGCAGAGAGAAAGGAGAATCTACTTTTTCTCTTCATCCAGAGCCTGTGAGACTTGAATAAGGACATTGTGTAACTGTAGCCTTTGGATTTGGCGGACCCCAGGGATTTCTCCTTTGCTACATCTCTAGAACTGTGAGACTGCCCCAAAAGTGACGTGGAAGAAGAAGAAGGTTTCTTGTAAGCCATCTATGTCAACTTGAAATATGTAGAGGAGAGAACATAGGTGATGCGCTTTGGAGATCAATTACCCGAGCAGCATTCAAGTGCCTTGGCTTTATGGTTAAATACAATTAAGAAGGTACCTTGTATGCAAATTATCAAAACAGACTTGATTTACTCATTTGCCCTTGAGGTATTGCTGAGAAAAATCCTAAGTTAATAGTAATTACCTCTAGAAACAAACTAAGCAATGTCCCAACTTATTTCCAAGGGCAAATTCCTTCCATCAGTTTCTGAACTGTGAAGTCTTTAAGCTTAGTCATTAACATGTAATTTAGATATTGATTATGAGCCCTCTAATTCTTGTCATGAAGTATCTCATCAAAATCTACTTATGAAGTCTTGCGCTGCCTTCTGATATTGAAAGTTCTGCACCTCACCATACAGACATAGGAATACCCATTTATTATGTGTACTTATAATAACTCCTCTAAAAATTGTCAGCTTGTTCTTTAAAATTGCACACAACAAGTACTTCAATGAAATGTTTCAAAAGTCATTAAAATAAACTCAATTTCTATTAAGACACTATGTAAAATACATTCCTGATAAGGAATACTAAGTTCTTGCTTTCAAGTTTTGTTTTGGAGATAATGATACTGCAAATTTTTAAATTTCCTTTGTCTGTACAGGAATTCTTCTTAACTAGATGGTTACCAGTTCTATTCTTCATTCAAGATTACTGTGATGTAGCAATAAATAGTTGCCAAAAAATATTCCTGTTAATTTCACAGGGTTTAAAATCTATTATAACCACTAGCAAGATATTTTTATGTGTCTAGAAGCTCCAACTTTAAATCACACAAATCTATTAATGAATAACCTTTTTCTATGTATTAGGACTTAAGACCACCTGAGGTTTTAGGTTTGGCCACAGAGAAAAATATCACCATATGAATTTTGACATTGCTAATTTGTTACACTAATTCTTTTCCCTGAAAAGTATAGCACATTCCATTCATAGAATTAACATTTATTCCTTAAGAAAATATGTCAATAAGCTTAAGATTGTTTTGTGTTAATTACAATTGAAATCAAACCCACCTCAGTTTTCTTACAGTTGGCAAATATTTCCAGATATTCTTCCCTAGTCCACATGTACTAGTATTATAGGATAGTATAAGGTCAAGGTTTTATTGTCTACTACAAAAAAACCAAAACCAAAACCAGGTTTTGGTAAGGATTTTGAAATTTTGATTTTCTTATGGTTTATATGGCTACCTCACATCCAAAGTAGTTGGACCAATTCTTACATTTTAACATATAAATGAAAACTAGAGGCAAAAGAACAGCACAGAGTTGGTTTACCTAAGGAAGAAGAAGGACTGAAATTAATATGCAGCCCTTAAACTAAGGTTTTGGATAGTTTTGACTGATTACCATTGATTAGTTTGGCATGCTCTTGTGGTGAAGAGTAACACGGTGGCTTAGGTGGGGAGCCAGGTATTGCCGACGCCAGCCTCCTGATACAGAAGACCTGTCACTGTAGTACAGTCACTCATGATCTGTTTAGTATTTCTGGGCTCTCAAATAACTGCATGAAGTTCCTTTACAAAGGACTTGGCCCTTCATATACACTAGATTCTTCTGCTGAAAAAAGTATTTTGTCCTCTAGCAGGTGGCATGTGCAAAAGGAGTAGGAGCCACCATGTTGCTAGAGTATGCTGGAACCTCATCTACTGGTTATCTGCTTGGTCACTTGATGAAAGATACAAATGACTTGCTCTAGTTGGGACAGAAGCAGAACTGTATTTTACTGCACTGTGCTATTGTTGCTCCAATTTTGTCCTCACCACATCAAGACTCCAATTTAAAATGTATACCATTGTTTGAGTTGATTATACTACATGTATTAAGTGGCTTTGTTTGCCATAATGCTCTACTCAGACATCTGATTGTAGAGTTCAACAGTCAAAGAAGTAGCTGCACATTATTAGCATCTACTAATGAAACTAATTATTAGCATCTACCCTGAAACACACTAGTGAATGCAAATGAGGTTCTGCTTTGTAGTTCTGATACTTAATATTCATACAGGTATTTTTCACTTGTGTTTAAGTCAGAAGAGAGCATTATATCATCTACTTTTACCTTATGTATGATATCTGCCACTGAATTTCAGCTAGTTGATGCCAACTGTTTATTCTTTAAAAGGACATTTGGTCTTGTATCAAAAATCAACAGTTAGATTCTATCTCTTTCCATCATTTTGAGTCAGTGTACAAAACATTCTTCGTCTTAAAAATTTATGTCTTCTTTCTGCCTTGACTGTGTCTGGATTCTAGTTATTACGGTTTATTAAAGATTTTCTTTGCTAATAGAAAGATCTTTAATGCCAGGTATCTGCTCCTCAAGGAAATACTTATGCATTGTGTCAAACCACCCTTCAATCTTCTTTTTGACATGCTAAACAGATTAAGTTTTTAAGTCTCTTCCTCCAAGGCATTTTCTCAGCACTCAGTGATTTTTGATTCTTTTCTCTGCCTTCTCCAATTTGTTAAACACGAACAGCAGTAGAATATGCAGTATTCCAACCATGCAGTCAGCCACATCACCCTGAGAGATTAAGCCCCCACTTCTTTATTTACAGCCAAGGATCAGGTTACAATGAGGTTACTGTAAACTGTTTTTCTCTTGTAAATCCTTTTCAGGATTCCCCTGTCCATGACCAAGGACTGAAATTATTTTTTATAGATGTATAAAACATTATTTTCTTGAATATCTTATGCCTGCTATGTGATCTAAGTGATTCAACAAGACTGGTGATGATGGCAGATAATAACAAAACAGTGTCCAAGTTTTGTCAGCAGTATGTCTGAGGAGTTTTTCATGCAAGAACACCTAACAAAAGTGTTCAACAGTAGCATTCAACTGCTCTCAGCAGAGCACCACCAGAAGCATCCTGATTTGATGACTTTTATTCTGATACATGACACATAGCTGTTCTAGATCTACTTTGTTAAAGTTACTTAAATTTTTAATTGTTACTTAAATGTAGTTGTATGAATAAAAAGTGTCAAAGACCAAATTTATTAGATTTACAGTTATCTTAATTCACCTAAAAACAATTTCATCAAAAGCTGAATATAATCCATGTAGATACACAATATCCCCAATAATTAAAAACCACAAAGATTTTGATGAATTTTGGAACTGCTGTCATTGTCATTTGCCTTGATTTCACTAGGACATTTATGATTTTGTGGCTGTCATCCCAGTTTTTTTAATGTGCATCTTTGGGATGAAAATTGCCTATTTTTCTTTCTTTATACCTTCTTATCAACAGTTTCTGAACACAGAAAAACACAGTGTAGTTGTTTTCTCTTGTATTATGCTCTGTATTGCAATATTTTACAGAGTATTTCAACAATCAGAAAAAAATAAAAGAAAAAAATCAACAAAACCAATGTGCTAATGTAGCATGTGTGTGCCTGTATCACCACAAGTTTTAGTCAAACGTGTTCAAGAAGTAACTGAATAGATTTAGAAAGCAGCTGGTTGTACTTCCATATTTTTTGCATTTTTAATGTGAAACATTCAAATAAAAACATATCAAGGTTTCACTGGGTTTGCAAATTGAAACAAGCACACAAATTGGGAAATACCAGCAGAAAACCCTCATGCATACCATTGTTGCAGAATCCCGACACACTGAGATTTAGATTGTACAGCAAGAAATTGTATGAAAAGTCTGTAGTAAAGACATCTTCGGATGTCTTCAGCAGACCTTAAGCATCTCAGTCTCGCCCAAATTCTGTTCAATTATCACACAGGTAATGAAGCACCAAACACTACGATGCAAGGGTAGATTAAGATATGTGTCTATGCAATTGGTAATAGGTACACTGCTCAAATATGTTGCATTGCCAGTGTGCTATTTCTGAGTAATGAGGTACTCCTGATTTTCTTAAAGCAGAGGTGGCAGTGGTCTCAGGAAAAGCTGTCAGTGGCACCAATGAGCTAAAGTGCCTGCACTGCTCTGTGTACCTGGAACTGTACCAGGTACTTGCTCTGGTGAACTCAGGCTGTACCACTGCTGGTGGACACTCCTACAAATATTTGCACCACATGAAGAACTAGTGGGAGTCACTGTAAATCCCACAATATTGGAAATCCCCTGGAGTCACCTGGATAAATAAAATGGCCACAGAGGAATTGATAAAAAGCTGATCTCATAACATGTTACTTCTCTTGGAAGAAGTGCTAACATGAAATAGATTGAGAGATTTCTACCATGAATCCTACAGCAAGCTAAGAGTGGGTGAACTGCCCATGGCATTTCTGCCAAAGACCTTGATTTGGCAGAAGAAATTAGTTCTGCATAGCATCTGTGAGTGACTGACATGATAGGGTGGTGGCGATGCAGCAGTGGAAGTGGTCTTGGCCTAACATTACCAAGGAAAAGGACCGAGACACAAGGTACAGCACAACTAGGATGCAGATTACCCTAGACACTAGGTCAAACTCTCAACCACAGCTTCGCAGGTAGGTAATGCACATGGTGTAAACCCAACTCTTATCGTGTGATTAGTAACGTTGCACTTGGTTGGCATAGTGGCATTTGCAGTTCAAAGTATCACAGTAAGCTGGAATAGCAATTCTTCCTCACTTTAAGTTTTACTAATCAAGTGGGCAAAGCATCCACTCAGCTACCTGGCCGTAGTGGTTTAACCAGGACACTGACCTTAAGGGGAAAGTGACAGCAGTCATCAGCTGATGTCCAACATGAAACACAGGCAAAAAAACCAAAAACAAAAACAAGACCAAAAATCTCCCAACAAACTGGGAAAATAAAAATAGCTCCATTATTAGCAACATAACTAACAGGTGAAGAACATATTTGCAGAGGATACCGAATTGCCATTTTTCTGATCCTTATAACTTCCTAAGCCAACTAAGTGGGCTTTGCTCTCTGAAAACAGGAAATTAACAACCAGGGAGCAAATCTAAACATAGCAATTAGGAGTTGAAAACTAAACAAGAGCAAGTGGGAAGAAAACCTTCCAGAGCAGAAGTTTTACACTATCTGAGAGTCTGATCTCAAGAGTCAATAGACCAAAAGGGTAATAGTGCTATATTTGTTGTGAGTAACTTAGTCAGTATCAGGTACAGATTACAGTCTAAGACAAATGGTTTAAAATACATTGTCACGTATGGTAAAACAAACAAACAAACTGAAAACCAAACCAACAAACAAAACAAAAGTAAACAAAAAAAAAATCACTCAACTTTAATCACCCCTAAGAAAAAAAATAATAAGCACAGTAAAAACCCTTCCTAAATCCATTCTGTGTAATTAGTCAACTGAGATCATGTGTATGGGGGGGATTTGTATCCAGCATGGTTAATATCTAAAAGTGGTGCCTTTCTTGAAGACACTAGTAAGTATTGTCCAAGTTGCCACTAGAGAGAAGCACTCATACATGTTCTTTTTTTCTTGTATATACATTTTGACTTGTTAAAGGTCAGAATTTTTACTTCAAATTAATTTAAGAGTAATTTAGGACTAAGAGAATATTATTCTGTCTAAAGAAAAAGAAAAATACAGCACTAAAATCTGGTAAAGTCTTTAGGACCAGTATTTTATCTTTCTCCACAAAACTAGCAAGCATGAGAATGACATTTTAAAGGCTGTTTCTGAATCTGGCCATCCAACTGCATGTATTGCAGTATTGAGACTTAGTAAGTAGTATGTCAAAGTTACTCGTCAAAAGTAGTAAGATCATAGGTGCCCTTGTTCTTTCCCAAGAAGGAATCTAAACTACCTACTTGAACCTGAAGGTTCAGGCAGAAATCATAATCTTTCCAACACAAGTAAGTGCTTATTGTATTTTTAATAATGAAAGAAAAATTGTGAGTCTGTTACAAATATTGTGTAAGTGGAGGAATTTTCCAGAACATCCAATCAGTGACATTATTGACTGTATCTTTCAGGAGTGTCATGGGGGAGGTCAAAAAGGTGGGAAGAAGATGAATTTGAACACTCAGAGCATAAAATGCAAAGTACCCACAGCTTTATTTAAGTCAAGACTAAATAGTAGCATATAGGAGACTTCAAACTCTGAAAATAGACTTTGAAATCTTCACTCAACGTATGTTAATGGAATGAAAAAGCCAAGTCTTCAGCTTTCTCTTAAATAACTGCTGTTTTCTGGTATTGCTGATACCATATCCTGTGACTTTTATGGTAGAGGGTTGTAACTGTAGCAGATACATCACAGTTAAATAGAAACAGGTGATTTCGTATTGGAGGCCTAATTGAGATTAGCCTGAAATTGTTTTTCCAGAATCTTAGGAGACTCTCAGTAAAGCCTACAAGAGTGAGATGCTTACAACCCACAGAACTGCCATAAGGACAGTTGCAGTAACTTTACATGTTTCACAGGAAATTTCGTGTCATTTTCTTTTCACCTAAAGATTATATTTTTATATGTTAAAGGTGCTTCTGCAGTTCAAAAGTTGCAGGTATTACTTTGTGTTTTAAGAGTAATAAGCATAGAATTCTGAGTAAAATATGCAGTCACGCTTGTGTTGAAGGCTAGTTATCTATAGCAGCAGAGGGAGGATAGGCCAGCAAACAGATCCATCTCCTCCTTAACATGCACCATTCAGGTGTGACACCATCACAAAGATACTCTTCAGTTTAAGGCAGGCATAATAACGGTAGGGTTTCAAGAATTAATGGAGTCTAACTTACCCAAAAGTGAAATAATGTGCAATATGCATGTCACAGATATTATGTCAGCCTAATTAAATTGGAAAATGTAATTAATCTAGCATCTCAAGCAAATTTGTGTGGATAATTTTAATTTACACCTGTCCAATTAACAACAGCCTACTAAATAGGGATGGTAAATGATTTGCCTTTTGCATTAGTTTAAAGGTCTTTACAAGGTGCTGTCATTGGAGAACTAGGTGCATAGATTTACTTCAATATCCTTTCATGCTGCTGCTAATTCATCTCTAATCGGGTATCTGTAAGTGAATCTGGTATGATTCACTGAAATATTTGTGAAGAGCAAGTGCTTCAGTATGAATTTAGTCCAGACCATCAGACACATATACATGAACTTTAATGAATGTGGTACAGCATGGTGCTCTACTTGCATTTTCTGCAATCTAAAGACAAGACTGAGATCAAGACCTTGAAATTTAAATATTTAAAGTGTTTAAAAATGTATATCCCTTTCATTACACATATCAAGTAAGTTAACTCCTCATACAGTTAAGGACAAAATAGTTGGTTTAGACAGAAATGAATATGTACAATGTTTCATATGTATCCACTATAGTAGGGACAGGCTTCATAATTTTTTCATTATGCTTTATCTATACTCCCAGCTTCACAAAAAGAAGCTTTCCTAATTCATTTGCTGGTGTATGGAGGTATTTCTTGCAATCATTAACTTTCTAAGAGACTGCACTTTTGTTGTTGGTTAGGAAAGGACCTGGAGTTCACTACAATTATCTTTCAGATCCCTTACGCGTTATAACTTTCCTCTTACTTCCAGAACAGAAACCATGTAATTATTGATAGGTAAAATTTTAAAAAGCAGGTAGGTCAAACCAATATCTTAATAGAAAACCAGAGCAGGTAAGAATATGACAATTAGTTTGGGTATGTCTGATACTCTCAAAACCAATGAATTCCAAACTTCTTCTCAGGAAGGTGTCTGTTGCTTAGTCTGTGGAACAGAGGTAATGAAGAGCAAATGCTTGCTCCCACTGAAGCAGAACATAGAGTTGAAGCATACAGCTTACAAGAAAAAATCTTGATAATGATTTCAGGTGAGACTGTATCTGAACTGAATTCAGCTTTCTAAGTCTTTTCAAACTTGCTGTGCAGGTAGATAGTACAGTTCAGCATATTGAGCTTGGGGTTTTTTAAGTGAGACATAATTATAGCATAAATATATTTAAATAAAACTGAATATTGTGAAATAACCAATATAGTTCTGCTATTTTGCAGAGAAAATAAACTTTGGGTGCCATTTTCCACATTTCAGGACAACTTTTAATTGCACTAATAAGATTTCCAGTACTGCTTCAACATTTTATTTATATGGTCTGTTATTTCTACAAGCCTTCTAAATTCTTTTACTTAATGCCTCTCAACAGCACACCCTTCTTTTGACTGATGTGTCATTCAGGTTTGTACTCATATATATACATGTGTGAGTGAGTGTGGTGGGTGTGTGGGTGGGTGGGTGTTGGAAACAGAAGTAGTATCAGCCAAGCAGCCAAGGTCTCTGCCTAACTGTCCTCATTTTCTAAGGCAAACCCATTTTACCTGTTTACAATCAGAGTCCAACTATCTGGACAGAAGCATGCTTGAAACTCTGGTGCTGAATAATGTGGGTGAGGCTTTGAAATTAATTTAAAGTATCTTGCTTTAAAAAAGCACCCTTGACTTGCACGTGGTTGGAAGTAGAAGGTCTGGTGTGAAGTGTGTGTTCAGACCCCTGCTTAGAAATATAGTGCCATGTATTCACTGCAGGAACAGTTTAGTAGTTTTACCCTGAATGTTTTTTTTCATAGTTATTGTTGTTCTCATCTTTTTTGTTATATTTTTTGTTCATAATGATAAACTAGTAAGCTGTTCTGAAAGGTAATCCCCTGTTAGCTTTGCAGCTTCTGTGCTAATCTCTTGTTAGCTTTGCTACTTGTATTCCTGAAGCTGATTTGCATTTCCTAATCCACAGCCGAATCTCTTTGCTCTGGGTACTTACATTTATATGGATATGCATTAAATAATTAGCTGAAAGATTGTCCCCATAGGACCTAACACAGATAGAAGACATTTTGTATAAGCTGATGTTTAAATGGCTTTCAAGCCAAGTATGATTTTTTTTCTGATTTATCTTTTCATCTGGGAACACACAAACTGTGGTGAGGCAGATGTGACCCTGCAGCCCATTGAGCTCCACAGTGGAGCAGAGATCCACCTGCAGCCCCTGGAGGACCCCTTGCCAGAGCAGGTGGGTGCCCAAAGGAACAAGATCTTGGCAGGACCTGTGCACCCATGGGGAGAAGAGCCTGTAGTTGAGCAGATTTGCTGGCAGGAACTTGTGACCACGTGGGAGGGACACACACTGGAGCAGTTTGTGAAGAACTGCAGCCTGTGGGAAGGATTCAGGTTGGAGAAGTTGGTGGAAAATGGTCTCCTATGGGAAGGTCCTCATGCTGAAGCAGTGGAATAGTGTGAGAGGTCCTCTCCCTGGGGAGGAAGGAGCGGCAGAGACAACATGGGATGATCTGACTGCAGCCCCCATTACCTGTCCCCCTGTGACACTGGAGGGAAGAGGCAGAGAATTCAGGAATGAAGTTGAGCCCAGGAAGGAGGGGTGGCAGGGAGGTATTTTTGGTTGGCTTGGAGTTAGTTTTATATCTCATTACCGTACTCTGATTGGATTGGTAATAAATTGAACTGATTTCCCTAAGTCTAGTCTGTTTTGCCTATGACGGAAACTGGTGAATGATCTCTTCCTGTCCTTATGTTAAAGAATAAAATGTCTTTTGGGGGTTTTAATCCCAATGCACATTTTCTATAGCTATTTTCTATTTATACTCTTTTTAGATGCTAAATATTTATGCAAATCATAATCTAATTTCTATATGGGCAGAAATAAAGAATATAGTTATTTTGGTACCAGGCACATGTTCTTAGCCATATTTGATTCATTCAAGTACTTTTATCTATTAATACCAATTAAACAATTGCAGTGCAAATGGTAAATATGGACCAGATTAGCTTTGTCTCTGCTAATTTTATCATGAAGAGGAATCTCTAGAATTTAAGCATATTGACTGTCTAGGACTGGTGATCACACACAGATCACCTCAAGTCTTTTTATCTTACTGCTCTATAAAGTACCTGAAAGGTGGTTTTGGTGAGGTGGATGTCAGTCTCTTCTCCAAAGTAACAAGCAATGGGACAAAAGGACATGGCCTTAAGTTGTGCCAATGGAGGTTTAAATTTGATGTTAGGCAAAAGTTCTTCACTGAAAGGGTTGTCAAGCACTGGAACAGGCTGCTCTGGGAAGTGGTTGCGTCACCATCCCTGGAGTTATTTAAAAGATTTGTAGATGCAGCACTTAAAGACATGGTTTTGTCGTGTTTAGTGGTGGGTTTAGTAGTACTAGGTTTATGGTTCTTTGATCATAAAGATTTTCCCAACATAAATAGTTCTATAATTCTGTAATTATTTGATTGAGTTTTGAGAAATGGAGGAATAGAAATTGTTCCTTCCTGCAGCTCTGTTTGTTCTAGATCATCTGAATAATATTTGTTTTATCACTGATTCTGTCTTCCAGATTCCATCTGTATGATAACACATATAAATTTAAATTGCTTCCAAGCAGTACTTAGTGAACAACTATATCTATGAAGTTTTGTAGAGTAAGGCAAATTTTAGGAAATTCTGACTAAAAACTGTGAGGAAAAATACCAAGTCCGACATCTCTTGCTTGATGAACATTTTTTACTTGTTTCTGATTACACTTGTGACAATAACAATCTATTTTGACATAATATTTCAGATAGATTTTATAAATAAAATCAAGCAAGTAATTTTGGTTTTGACAGATGTCCTTGAGCTGAAAGACATCATTTCATCTTAACTGTTGACTTTTTCTCAAGGTGCAGGTTTTTTTCAGTATTTGAATATTAAGAACTTTGAAAAGAAAATTTAAAATATCCATTAATGAAACAACACAAAACTCAAGGCAAGTCATTGTTTTACAGTATTACATAGATTATAAATGCAAAGAATACTCCTGAAAACATGCTTTCAAATATCTGGAAGAGACCACTGAATTTCACTTGTTCACTCTGGAGATAAGCTGTAACTTTGAACTACAATGTATACATAAGAATGGTATTCAGTGTTGATTTCGAGTGATTGAAAATATCTGAAGCAGCCTTTCAACAGCACACTGCTAATTTTGTTGATATTTTGCACTTTCCTTGGAATGAATCTAACTTCAGTTTCTAATCACTGTTCCTTGCTAATGTCTTTTGCATATATGTTAAAGAGAACTATTGTTTAATTCTTTTCTCTACACTTATACCTGTTAACTCTAATCATGTTATGCTGTACTCATTTTTGCAATTACATTGTTTGAACTTTCTCAGTCTTTACTGTAAGATATATTAGAACTTACATTAATCTCCTAAGTAATTTTTGTACATTATTCTGGTTTTAACTGCATTTCATGAAGTGAAGGTACTATATGTACATAAAATGTTCCAGATTTGGTCTCACTAGTTGCTATAGAGAAGCAGTAGTACTCTTCTAATTCAATTTTATATCTCTTTGTTTATGCATAGAAGAATTGTGTTAGGGAACCACCACACGACTACTGCACGGCAATGAGAGGTTATATTATATGATTGTAATCCTAGGTCACTTGTAATTGCTGTTTTTCCATCCTTTAACTGTTCTCTAAAATTACTTTTTAAAAATTATTTCTCTTTGGTTTTCATTTGCTGTTATTAGAATGCCCATGTTATCTTATATGCCCAAGTTTAATAAATTAATGTAAATGATATTATTTTTACAAGGTGATACAGGATGGATCTGCAACAGGACAAGGATTTCCTGTCATGTTGTGAAGCTGATTCTATTAGTGGCAGCAGTTGTTAACAACGCTCACAAAACTAAGAACCTACTAAATATCACATCTGGCAAACTTTGCTTAATCATGCAAACATCTGAGCTCTGCTTTGGCGGTGGTCGTACCATAACAGCATGAGGTATTGAGTCACAGCACCATAGGTAACAGCTGAAGCATGCTGTAGGGTATGTGTGTGTGATGTTTATAATAAGCTGTTTGAGATGGATGGTTTAGGGTTTCCTAAAAGAGGTTAAGAGAGTATATTGAAGCTGAACAGGGAAAAGGTGGGGTGGCAGGTGGTCTTTGCCTGCTAATTGTGAGAGAAGTGATTTATGACTGGCAACAGTGGTCTTTGAAGTTCTCAATGTACACTGTTTATGGAGGTATGTTGGTCCTTGTGTTAGGCAGGACAGTGCTGGTTAATCTTAGGAAGTTCGGAAAATGAACCTGAAAGCTGGCAGTTCCTTTGGGTACTACAATTTTTATTTCTGAAGATATTATCCCAAGTCATGGGGAGTTAGGGAAACAGAAAGACTGTGAAAAGGTTTCCATCAGTCCCAGGTCTTCACGGAGTAGCAGGGGAAGTGAAGGGAAGGGAGATGGTTCTCACTGCCTCTAGGCTTATTATTTCCTCTCTTTTCTCTAATATAGGCATATAGGTAGGCCTTAAGATACATGAAAATTAAATGTTAAAAATTTATCTACATGTAGGGAACATGTACAATAGCTTGAAAGATTTGCTAAGTGGAGAAAACCTTTTTCCTAGTATGAGTATTAAATAGTTTGCAGCACTCAAAGAACACTAAAATGATTTCAGAATGATAAAAATGATAGTGGGAGGCATTCATAGTCTGTGAACTGAGCTGCCATCCCAACAGTATAATTTACTAGTCTTCCCATTTGGAGAATCTCTCCTGATGACTCTCAAGAGTCTGACTGAACCTTGTCTCCAGTGGAATTAATGAGGGATTTTTTTTTTTTTTAGGAAATAAATAATTATCAGCCAAAATCTCTCTCATATTAAATATAAATTAGCAGATGTACCAGTACTTTGAAATATGTGATCTTTCAGGAACATTAGTATTAAAAGTAATAATAGTCAGAAGGCTATGCAATTCAGTGTCATTTTCTATCCACAGTAAGTTAAAATTGCTTTCTATGAGGAATAAATATCCACAGGGATGCAAAAGAAGTCATTAAGAAAATTATATCTTTTACTCTGATTATTATAAGTCGTTAAAATATTTCCATTGCCTTCACTTAATATCAAGAGTTTAAAATTATCCTCATATGCTTGATGAATAGCATAATTTACATATTTATGTTGTTGCTTACTGTAATAAGTAAAATATTTAAGATAGTTAAACTTACAAAATCCTTTTCCTCTGAAAATGGCATATGCAAAAAGCTTCAATAGGCGTGATTATTTTTCTTATGCTGGAGAAGCACACCTTAGGTTACCATGTTTTGTATTTCTCTTGCTAGAACCATTTGATTTTTCTAGATCGTCGGGGGAGCTGTTTAAATTTGGGACTTACTGTTTTAACTAAACTTATTGTTTTGGTTAGAACAATAAACAGCACAGAGGATTTTTTTACACAGCAGAATCTTCTGCTCCTTCTTTGAAGAACTTTGGTTTTTCCCTAGAACCTTAAAGAAGCTCATACATTGTTCATCCATCCATGATCTAGCCATCTCTCACAAACTGAGTCTAGAGCCCTTTATCATATTTTAATTCATTGCACATTCTCTAGAGTAAATTTCACCTTTTGTACTCACATAAATAAATTCTGAAAGTGATGAATACTTAAAAAGGGCAATTAAAATTTGTGCGCTATCAGCATTCACCTAAGAGTATGCTTGAGTGAATGCACATTCATTTTCTCTTAATATCATTCCTTAAAAGTTTACTTAGATTTTAAGTGATGTTATTGCAGTTGACTAACTCTTTAATGGCTTATCTAAAGAGACGAACTGGTTTTATTTTATTATTTTCATTTATAATCACGTCACCGTTAGTGATTAAAAATAGTTTTGACTATCCACAGTAAACTAAACAATATTCAGTAGTCCTTAAATTATGTTCTTTTGACTAATATAACATTAATTTGTTTTCCTATGAAAAGTCCACAATGTGAACTGGTGTTTTACAGAAATATTTAGTATCTTCATTTAAACAGCATTTCAAGACTCTGTAATAATTATTACTGGAACAGATTAAACCTTTTTCTGTACAATTAAAAGACTCATTATTGATGCAGAAATGATTTATGTTTGTCTTAACTTTCCTAGAGATGAAATAACTAGCAATCTCAAAGGGGCTGTTTTTATTTAAAACTTTCCACAGGGAGACATGTAAGAGATTGTTACTGAAATAACCACCTGAGCTGCTTGACTTGATATCTTTTTTCATACTCCTCTCTTTGTTTGCCAGTGACAGACATACCCAAGACTACTAAGTATTTTACATGTCCTGAATTTTGATGATCCTCAAAGCAGTAAAAAATGGCCAGCACCACAACCCTAAATCAGCATGCACAACAGTAACCAAGACAATGACTGAAACTGGGATGATAATTTTTAGTACTATAAATTTTTTAGAGGTTTTGTGCAGTTTGTCCCTCAGTATATTCCTGTCTTCCTCGTAGGTCCTATAACAACTACACATGTACCATTGTATTTCCAAAAATAAAAATCCAGACTTCGTGTGGCAGGATAAAGCTCCTACTCTTGGCAACCATTAGGAAATGCAAATTTCAGGGGGTTTGGGGAAGTTATTGTAGTAACTGCACTTCAAAATGCAGACTGCTTTTCATTCATTCATTCATTCATTCATTCATTCATTCATTCATTCATTCATTCACCCGAAGTATTATATTTATTGATTATATTTCCATGGATGGCATTCGTCTCATCTTCGACCAGCCAACAGTTCGATGTCTACTCTGAAAAAAGCTGTCTATACTGTCACCTAAAATAAGTGCTAAGAGTGATTCCTCTGATCCCCCACAAAGTTGTCTAAACAAGCCAGTATCCTTCCATAGTGTAGAAAAATTTAACTCAAACAGAATTAGGTGATATTCTATATCACCTAATAACAGATATTCTATAATTCATATCTAACACTTACTTTAGTCTTGATTCCAGAGTGAATTATAGAAATGCATGAGCAATTTCACATCCTTTTTTAATAATCAAATGCCAAACACTGATTTCATAGATAATAGCACAGCTGTTGAGAGGAGAATGGGTTACAGTGACAGTCATTTAAGACTTACGTGTGATCATTGGCATAACTTTTAAGTTTTACCTGCTATTACTTGCTAGCAATGGAAAATTGCACAAAGCTTGTAAGCCTAGAGTTTCATGAGCAAGAACTGGACAGATAACCCTTCCCTTCCCTTCCC
>VYXC01010095.1:0-18116 GCA_013397175.1 Platysteira castanea
TATATACCTATATATACCTATACCTAACTATAATATAGTTAGTACAGTAGTGCATATAATTCATAAATCAACATATTTATTTGGGGCATATGCCCCTAGTATATGTTTTATGCTTCTACCACTGTGGGTGCACAGCCAAAAGGGCTGGCCTAAATTACCAGCCAAAAGGTTGAAATCAAAGCAAAGGGTGATGCCTGAATGCCAGAAACCTGTTCAGCAGCATGGATACCTCTTTATGGAGATAAAGCAGCCAAGCTTTGGTGAGCTCCAAGGCTTTGGTCCAAGGGTTTGCCCCTCTCCTCTTTTTCCCCCTAGCACAACACAGCCAGAGACCTTTCAGTCACTACGTGTAGCTGAAAAGGGAGGAACTTGGAGCTCTACATGCTCCACGGAAAAGGGAAATGCAGGATGAAAAAGGAATGGTTAGCACAGAGCAATAAAACCATTCAGATGCAGGGAGATATGGTAGCAATATATTAAATGGGGAACAGAAAAAAAGCCAGATGGTTGATCCAATTTACTTTACAACTCCAGATGACTTCACAAGAGGTCACTTAGTGAAACTGAAAGGCAAATGCTTCAGCTTGGATGAAAGGAAACAGCTCGTGCCTGCCAACGTAAGGCGGAGGAGACCGAGGAATGTCCTGCTGCAGAACGGCAGCGACAGAGCTGGAGAAGTAATATTTTTAAAGGTTTTTAATAGGTGATCACCTCTAGCCTGCATTGCAGCTGTAGTCACTGTTGTGCTGGGATTAACATTTCAAGTGCCAGGATTTTAGAGCATGAGTGATGAACTGCTCATGCTTTTGGTCAAGAATGGTTCCCCCATACACAGAACAGCAGCATTTCCTGCCACACACAGGTGGGATGTGGATGTCCTCAGGGTTAAAGTTCTCATGTGCCCATTCCTGAAGTCCAGTGACTCTGCAGTCCTATCCCACAGAGCCCACCGGTGGTGGCAAGGACACCTGGCAAGTCACCCATGCAGCAGGTGAAAGGAGCCTCCCAATTCCTGCTGTCCCAGCCCTGGCTCCCCTCCTTCAAAGTGTTTGGAGCTGAGAGCAGAAGCATGGAACAACTGGCTGTGCTTGAACTGCTTTATTTCATGTGCATGTGGGAAAAACGTGTTTGAACTGCTTTATTTCATGAGCATGTGGGAAAAACAGTCATAACTTAATTTTTTAGACATTAATAATTTCCTTGTGCTGCCACCCAAGCACTGCTTTGGGACTAACTTCTGGCATTTTGCTGCTGATTGTGAGGGTCCTCTCTTCTTCTGAGGAGAAGCACCAGCCTTTCTCCAGAAGATGTTCCAAGAAGGTTTTGTCTGTGACCACCTGAGTAAAAGTGGCCTTTCCTGGGAGGAAGGAGTTACAGTGGCACTGCAGGCAATGGTCCCAAGAGAGCGAGGTGGAGATCGGGCAGTGTGGATGAAAGAAGTTTTGCAAAAGAAAACTGCCCCTCCCAATACCAGGAATACTTCAGTGTGTCCCTCTCTCCCTTAATTGTGTTCAGTTCTGCAGCTAAGACAGCTCCTCCCTTCTCCTGTCCCCTTCCAGCCATGCGTCAAGGTGCTGCCTCTGTGTTTGGTACGCTGCAGCCATGCAGAGCTGAACAGCCCCAAGGTTTGCTCTGGGGTCAGGTTTGAGCAGTCACTTGGTGTTCAGGCAGTGGATGTGTGGGTCAGGGGCTGTCTGGGAAAAGGAGCTGATCTCCTGCAAACCCTCTTGGACATAGGAAGGAAAAAAAGGCCTCCAGAAATGCTGGGGGAGACCATCCTTGATAGTTTCTTTGCAGTCTCTCCCAACATATCAGCCTTGAACTACCTAAAATAACGTGGTAGCCTTGATTTCCACAGCTTTTGATTTCCAGCATGTAACAAGGGCTGGGAAATGACATTTTTGGCACACTGTCAGTATGACTTTAACCCAAGAATGCTCCTGTACAGATGTTTTTCTTGCTTTCTCTAAAGCAAAGCCAAAGAAACAGTATGGGATGCTCCGAACAAGATGCCTGGGAAGACAGATTTGGGGTTTCCCAGCCAGCTCTACTTTGGCTGAGAGCAGCAGGAACTTCCCAGCCCTGGAAGGGCCTTCTTGTCACGGCCTGTTCCCTGCAAACATGTTTGAGAGGCAGGATGGGGCCCCCACCTGCCTCTCTGAGCTGCCTGTATCAAACAGCACACCCAGCCAAACCACGCTGAAGTCTGTCTGGGCTCTTGCTTAGGGCTAAACACCTTTTGCCAAGTTGCTTTACTGCACTATCAAGCCTTTACTGCCCAGAATCACAGCTCGGAGTTCACCTCACCAAAGAAATTTTTTTGCTTTGGATCTTCCCTTGGGGTGGTTCACTTCTATTTCCAAATTTTTCTGTTGCTCCTTCAGTGCACTTTCTTTGGAAAAGAATAAATGGGTGATTCTCTCTTAACCTCCCCAGCTATTTCAGGCACAGGTTGTGTGTCCACAGAGGTGGCCCCAGCCTGGCAGTTCTGTGTGTGCTATTGGGCTGCTGCATTTCCTCTTTTCCAGGAGACACAGATTCTCCTTGCTAACATCAGCAGGTCAGGACAGGGCCATGCAACAAGCAAAGCACCCTCCTCCTGCCAGTTTCTGGGTGCTTTCTTCCAGGCTTTCTCTCTTCTTGACACTTGGGTGCACTTCCAGGGATCCTTCACACAGCCCGATATCCCTGATTAATGTTAATACCCCTAGGTGTGAAAACCACCTTCTAAAACAGGGTTGTGATTCAGAAGTGCAGGAACATTTCAAGTCCTCTGGTGACCACTTAGTGTCAAGCCCGCTCTTACATTTTCTGTTGCCAGCTCTGCAGAACAAGTGCAATATTATCCATTTCCCTGACTCCTTTTCCATTAGACTGAACTACCTCACTGTTAATCTGCAGTGCTTGCCTCTCCCATCACAACTTCACAGAGAATTTTTTCCTGATTTAATGCCTCCTTTCTTCCCTGTATTTGTCCAGTTTCCTAATGTGCTGATCTGGCTTAGGGCTTGTTTACTGTGCCCAACTGGAATATTATGCATGCTTATACAACAATGGATAAAGATCAATATTCCCATTGATTTGCCCTAGGTCATCAGGCTACGTTCAGGAGTACAGTCCAACTTATAAAACTGTGCTGCAACAATGCTCCAGCAGGAACTCTGAAATCCTCCTGAAATGCTGGTTTTGTTTCACATTTGACTTCCAAAAACCTGTGTACAAAACCGAAAGAAGTTTGGGTGAAGACATAACAGGGTTGCTAACTACACTAGGTACACCTGGATGGGATATCCCATCTTTCTCTGCACCTCCAAGGTAAAAAATTTGGTAACAATTCCTATTACCTGGAATAAAGGACTAGGATGTTTCAGATAATGCCTCAGTCAGCTTGGGGGAAGCTGTAGGGGGTACAATCCCACAAGTCCTGGATTTCAGCTGTGATGTACATAAAGCTCAGGCCCATTGTTAATGACCTGCATTGAATCACTGCTGTCATTGACTAACACTGAACACATTCTGGAGGACACCCAATTTTTGAATCCAAGTGTAACAAGTTTCTTCCTCTTTCCTGAGCAGGAAGATACAAAACTAACAGAGAAAAGTAAATTCTCTGGCAAGTAACTCCAACATCTTCCAGCATGAGAATCACAGTCAAACACTTCGCTAGTTATTATTTTGCTTTTCAAAAGTATGCAAGACCTGGATTTGTGAAGGTCTTGCCACCTTCCTGAAAAAACAGACCATCAGATGCTGTACAAAGGATTTCCTTTTGTCACAGACCAAAATCTGCAGATAGCTTACTGATGAGCTGGATGAAACCATCAGAAAGGACCAAAGCAAATCTGCTGCACAAAGTACTCTTTGAACCAAGAAACAACACAGCTAAGCACGCCCACGCAAAAGCTTATCCTTCTCTACATGTGTGTCACAAAACCTGAGCCCAGTGCTTAGTCAGGGAGCTGGAGCAGTGACTGTTGCAACAAAAGCTGTAACAGGTATCCAAAATCTAGAAAGAGGGGGACTTTAATCCACACACACTTATTGCCCAGTCACAGAAACATGTGCTGAAAAGCAAACCACTAAAGGAATAAATACCATAATTATCTCTGTGGAAAACAAGAGCTGGCACCTAAATGCAACAGGAAGGAGCAGTAAAACCAAAAAACCCAATCTTGCTAAATAATCTTATTTTCTAAGAGCAAATTTAAAGCATTTCTTACAGACACAGATCAAATAAGCTTGGAATCAGAATTTTCTTAGCAGTCAATCTCCATCTGAGAGAAGTGAGGCAGTATAAGGCTTCTCTAGCATTTAGAGTCTACTTCACACGAGGGCACATAGACAAGGGCCTCAGGTTAAAAACACTGCATAAAGCAGTGTTGCTGCAGCTTGGCAAGGGCTCTTCATGGCACAATGTAAAATTCCTACTGTTCCTGATTCACTGCTATGCTTAGAGAAGATGATTTCAAATCATATTTAAGTAGTAATTCATCAGCTTCTATTTTCACAGAAGAAGTCTCAGAAATGACCATTAGGAAGAGTGAGGGCATGGTTTGGATCTCCTGCACAGAAGCAACAAACTTGTGACTGGAAATGGATTGCGTTTGTTTTATCTAAGTGGCACAGTCGTGTTACTGTAGTTCTCTATAGTGACAGAAGATTGAGGGAGCAAAACTACTGACCCATTTTTCAGGGAGAATGATGCTCCAGAATCCTGGAGTCCTGTTCAAAAGCCTTGCCTACAATCCAACACTATTCCTGCAAACAGCTTGACACTACTCGTTGCACTTCAATTCCAGCTTCACAGAACAGTTCATACACACAGCTCAGCCAGAAGTCCTTCCACAACTAATCCCACTTTTCAAAGGTTGCTGCCAGTGCCCCAAGAGAAGTGACAAGGAACTCTGTACACACACGTATTTTTATTTTAATAAATAGAGTTTTACAGGCTCAGGCTTTTTTTTTTTCTTTTTGAATCACATATACAGAACAGGAAATGCCTGACCAAGTAACATGAATCAAACTACTACCCTTGGGAAGGAATACATGCCCTCTAGAACACTGAAGACCATAACTGAAAGGGGATTTGCCATCAGCAGCATAGTAATTTACTTCACAGATCAGACAACTTGAGAGAGATGTGGCCAAAGCAAAGAGAGTGACCCTCAATGGAT
Source organism: Platysteira castanea (assembly GCA_013397175.1). Taxonomy (NCBI): domain Eukaryota; kingdom Metazoa; phylum Chordata; class Aves; order Passeriformes; genus Platysteira; species Platysteira castanea. The sequence continues at coordinate 5,175 of VYXC01010095.1, forward strand.
CACTTGTCTTTATAGAGTCACAACAGTGTAAGGAAAGCCAAGAGCCCACGTGCCTCCATTTTCTAGTGCCACTTCTGGATGAATATGTATGTCCTCACATCCTTTGAGCAATGCATTCTAACCACAAGTAGAGAGGCTAAGCACAGCAGGTATGCAAAATTATTCGATTGAAGAACAGATACTGGATGACACAGTAATGTTAAATTTCAAGATTTTAAATCAGCAGATGCTTTTGCATCCCCTTCAGTATGGCAGTGGAACGGATCCCACCTTCTCTCATAGAGGTTTAGTCCAAAAACTTCCTGTTGGCATTAGCACCAAAGAGAGCCACTCTGATTTCTGGCATCATCTGTGGAGAAAGAGCACATCAGTTATGTGAAACGGGCAATAAAATGTTCTTCCTGCAGGCACTGTGGGATAGTTAGGTTGGCTTCAAAATTAACAAGTCAGTTCATCTGAGCTTTCTGAAGCCTTTCTCTGATCACACATTGCCTGCTACTCTACAGACTGAAAGGACTGCCTGTACTGCAGCATAAAGACATGCCAGAGCTAGAGGTTTTTTGCATTTGGGTGTAATAGGTCTCAGCCAAAGTTTGTACTCAAGCTAGCTTCAGTAATTCAAGTGAGCCTCAGCATTTCAGCATCTTGACTGTAGTATAGTCATAATCAAGTCTTTCAGTATCATAATTTATAGAGTTTTATGCTTAAGCTCAATTCAAAAGGGATCATTCTGGGGAAAGCCACAGTTTTACAGTAGGTAATTCTGCTTCTTTCCATTCAAAAATACCCTCCTACTTGTCATTCCCAATGAAATCTGATCCCATGCACTACTGTGACACTTCGGAAACACAAGGATTTCATTACAAGAACAAACTAGTTAATTGTATTTTGTTTACCTTGGTTGTTGGAGAAACTCACCTGCTGGGCTACAAGGTCCAGCCGACTTTCCAGGGTATTGGAAACTTTAATTTTACCATCACTGTTGTAGATTTCAACACCTCCAGCACTAAAGAGGGGTAATTAAAAAAGAAATAATTCAGTGATATCCATGGGTCAGAGTCAGAATGTGGCAAAAATATCCCAAATGAGCATTTATAGACAAGTCAGATACACGGGTAAGATTTCTCTTTTTTAAAAAACAACCTTTTTGATCATGTCTTAATAGGAATCAGCACAAAGAGATCCAGTGAAGCAGCAGTGCAAAGCATCTTTGGAGTTATCAGAGACTACAGCTGTGTGCAAGGGTCCTCATTAGCATGATCTAAATCTAAGTGGAGCTATGCAATTTGTCCCTTCAAAAAACAGCTTCAGACTCTGTGTTATTAAGACAGCTGTTACATTTTGGAAAGTGAGGAAAAGTGCTAAAAGTATTGTTTGCTGGCCCATACATAAAGATGACAGAATACACAGTTTTGTATCAGGTATCTCAAAGATACCATGTGGAAATAGAGCCTTGCAGACAGAACAGACACAAACCCCAACACGTGATTATCCTGCAGCACCTTGAGACTCAGTTTGGTTCATCTTGAGACAGAAAGCATGGCTACATCCATATTCTCTCCCTTTAAAAGACCACTGGTTCAGTTCCTATGTACAGTTATTCCCTACTTCAGTACTGTGGATCAGGCTGGAGATTGCCCAAAACGTTTCCTGACATTTTTTATGGAGGCAGAGCTTGTCTGGAGAAAACTGCAGAGTCTGTGTCTGATAAACACCAAGAAGTGCCAGTTCCACAAGACCAGCAGCAGCCACTTTGAGGATATTTCATTCTTAATTTTCTGACACTGTTCTAATGCGAGCTGTGGCTTGAAAAGTTGCATTAAGTTAGTGCCCTGTATAAAACAATCCCATTTTCCTTACATATCTTCTGGCAGGAAGCTGTCTTGGTCAATATGAACATCCACATCCCTTTTTATGGCATTTTTGTAGACGGGAATGCTCTTCTGTACAGCAGCCTAGAACACAAGATAAACCTCCAGTTAGCACTGACAAATGCAACTGCAGCACTTGGGTTTGATCACTCAATCACCTGTACTAATAAAATCAAGGGATTGAGGCCTCTTTGGCTTTTTTTTAATTAAGAAAATGCATTTCAGTTTGGCTCTTGAGCCAAACCCAGTTATTATTCTTAAGACAGTAACAATGTCTAAAGTTTCCAAGGTAATATCCAAGCAGGGAAGTCATCCCCAACTTTGGAAGCACATTGTAGCTGCAACACAAGTGCAATAAGCAAAGCTTGTTTTCACATCGCACAGAGAGGGGGATCTGAGCAGCAAATATCTGCAGTCAGGTCTCAGCCTCTGCGAGCAGGGCACCGTCCAACTATTCCAGGTGTCTTACCTTAACCATGGGGAGATCCTGCTTCCTGCACCGAACAACTAATCTGGGCTCAAGCAGCTGGTAGAATCCCTGCAAGGAAAAACCATTTCAGTTTCAGAAGTCAACATTTTCATTGTCAGAATCATTTAACCCCAAGAACGGAAAGAAGCAGATCAATTTGAAACCCAAGCCCCAGTAATATCAGCCTCTTTTATTTAGTTCTTTGTTCACAAGTTCACCTCCCGCAGACATTCTGAGAGGACAGCACCAATATTTGGGGAAGAGCCCAAATATGGATGATGTGTTTGGAACTCAAGTGAAACTAAACATATGGAATCTCAGGATTGTGTTGGCCAGTTAATGTTCATGTACACACACGGATCACTGCTGTCTAAGCAGACAGAGCATGGAACCAAGCTCTTGAAGACAAGCAGCAGTTTCAGATGCCTGTTCTAACAACTGCTGCCTTGTAGTTCCTGTGGTAATACCTGAGACTAGAACAGAACAAAATAAGCCTAATTCCAATGTGAAGGGACCTACAATGATCACCTGCTCCACCTGTGAGCACAGATCCCTCACTGGATCTGACACAATGAGCCAAGACAAGCGTGGCCAGTTTGCAAGAACAAGAAAGGTTTGTTTGATGTACAGCAATACCAGACCTGAGCGTGACAAAGAAACAACACCCAGCTGGAGGCACAGGCTGGTAGGAGACCCTGCTGAGAAAACTCTGCCATCCAAGTGTGGCAGGAGAGCTCGTGGGTGGCTCCTGGGAGTTCACAGCAACAGGAGCAGTCTGTGCCAGAAGGAGGCACCAGAGCTCACAGGACTGACTCGGCCAACGCTTACTGGACTTTCAGCAGTTCATTCCTGGGGCCTGAGGATGTTCCTCTAGGCAAGCAAAGCTGTGGTTTCTGCTTTCTGTGCCTGCTTCTGTCACAGGCCCATTCCACACTACAGTGAATTTGTCAAATTTGTCAGGGCTTATCAAGTCTCAAATGCCAAAAAGATTTTCGAAGGGGGTATCGACTGACTCGTGGGTTTGGATAAACAGCCTCTGCCAAAGGTGCATTTGATCCAGCTGACTACTACAGGAGATCAGTGTGCACCCTAAAATGTGTGTGTGCACATCTGCAACTATTCTTACAATGGAACTGCTGCTGGTATATCTCAAAATAAGGTTCTACACCTCAAAATAAGCCACAACCTCTTCTGTTCAGAATCCAAGACTCAAAGATATTGAAGTGATGTTTAAAACTCAAGGATCACCCAGCAGCACTGGATCCAGACTCCAATATAAGTGTAACTTCCAGCGGGCTATTTCTGACAAGACAAACTTAGGGGGCCAGGGCAGCAATGATCCATTTTTTACAATTTAAATATTTACCTGTAGAACTAGTCCATCCAGCAGTGTCTGGTACCTGGCAGTATCCTTCACCACCTTGGCAAGTCTCTGCTTGGCCTCATTCAGCAAATCCTACATTCAGAAGAAATCAGATCAGCAGAGCCCATCTGTTTGGCATTTGGTTTCATGCCTACCAACTTTCTGTACTTCTATTATAGCTCTCACACCCTGCCAACACGTAAACGTACACTCCAGCTGGTGTTCATCCAAGCTAGACCTCCATCTCTGTGCGTGGCACACTATCCCTGCCCAACACTTCCCTTCTTCCTGCCCCGAGCTGAACTCATTAGAACCTGACAATAATTCCTTTTGTGTGAAAAAGGGAGAGCTCCGCAGCAAAAGGATGGTACTTAGAATGTTGACTTAGATAAACTAAATACGTAGTAAAGAGTTGCTTAATGTAAAGTAATACAGTTGTCCAAACACATTTTTTCAGCTTTATGGTTGAGCAAAGAAGTCTAATCTATTTTTCCACCAAATAATATTCAGGTTAGGTATTCTTTAATTGTAAGTGAATGCAAGTCAAAATTTAAAAGATAAAGCTTATATTTTATATTATATATTTTATATTTGAAGTAGCTATCTTGATTATTTTTACTCAGCAAATCAGTATTGGATGGGATTGAATTTTTAAGAAATTTTTGAAGAAATTTGAGTCAACTCAAAGCTCCTAAAAGTGAACCATCAGCAGTATTTCAGATAAAGAAACTCTGTGATTTGGTATAAACCCTTCTTTCCTGTGCTACCTCCTGGTGTTTAGAAAAGGAGTGCACAGTAATACAATCAGTATGAGGATATAAAACTATCACCATTTACTGTCATGGTCAAACCTAGTTATTCTGTCCTCCCTAGAGTAACACTGCATTTCTGGAACTGCTCATCTCTCTTCATGAAAGAAGCCAAAGATCTGATAAGGGAAGAAAGAATGAGCAGCATGTGACTTTAAATGTCTTAAAATGAGGAAGAGTGTTTAGAATTACTCAGAAGCATGAGGCTGAGTCAGCAGATAAATAAGGAAGAGATTACCCAGCAGAGACCATCACAACAGAGTTAGCTCTTGAGCCACCCACCTTTCTCCTCCCTGGGAATACAATCCGAAGTTTGAAACTCGGTTTAAAGAGTCAATAAACTGATGATTTTCTTCTGCTAACTCCTCTTTTTCACGGTAGCATCAACCTGAACATTTACCCCATCTTCTATTTTTGACTTCCACGGCTTTTCCAATGGCTCAACAGCCCCATCTAGCAGGACGTGGAACACCCAAACTGTCTCTGAGAGAGAACAGCAAACCTGCTCACTGCTCAGGGAGCAGAATGGGGACGCACGGCACGAGGTGAGAGATAAACACAGGAAACCCAGACCAAGCCTGAACGTAGTGAATGATTACTCACCCTCTATGTCAACACACACACACTGGTCACCTACCAGAACAAGAAGCAAAACTTTTCATGTACTATGGGCTACTGAAGGACACCAAAAATCCCAGTTGGTGGTGTTTTAAGCCTCCGTATGCCATGCTGGGTTTTTCACGTAAACGTTGCTTCAGGCAAACAGAATTTCAAAGTTCTACCAACTGTGCAAGAGAGAGTTCCTGCTCCTTAAAGAAACAAGCTACTGTGCAAATGACAGATACAACACTGCCTGCAATGTTCCTGGCAGACCAGTGTATTTCCCTAAAACAGCAGGTCATGGAAACTGTGAAAATAAGGAGATTAGCAAAGCTGGACTGAATCCTCAAGGCCTTTTCAGAGCAGCTTGGAAAGCCATTTTCGTACGTTGAAGCAAACATCACTCAATCAAAAATCGTGTTTTCTTTAGAGAATGGTTCCATTTCCTAACATATGGTAGGAACAGAGACTCTGTGTGTTTATTTCAGAGATACTTACTGCAATAAGGTCATCCCTTGCCTTGAGGACCTTCAGCCTTGCCTGATTCATCAGGTTGGACATCTGACTGCAAGTTGTATGAAAAAGTTGAATCAATCCATCAGCCTTTGACAGAAGAACTGTAACATTTAACTGCACGCTTTGCATTTAAAGGTAACAATCCTACAACACTAAACAACAAGGTCTGTTACCTGTTTGAATCTGTTTCTGAACTTGCACAAAAGACTAAACTGCAGAACCCCTTTCTTCAGTGAAGACCCAGCCAAACTAAACCTGACATGATCATTTGTCCCAGGGTAACAGACCAGGGCAGAGTTCTAGACACTAACTACATAAAGAAACATGAAAGATTCTTTCAGCACACTTAGTTATACTTTTGTGCCTCAGCTTTGATAATTTCTCCCCGGAAAAAAATGGAAGCTCATAAGTAGAACTAAGTATGTTGTCTACAATTTGCCTGTTTGCAAGGGAAGAAGAGTTTTGTGTAAAATTAGCAACAAAATGCGAGCTCGGGCTCTGGAGTCAGCCATTTAACCCTAGCAACTTACATTTTCTTTTGCTGTTCAATTTGCTTCTCCTTCTTTTCATAATACTCCATGATTTTCAGCCTCTGTGTCTGAACAAGGCGACCCTTCTCAATGTTGAATTCTTCTTCTGCCTACAGTAAAAATTAAATAACTGAAGTGGAAATTGATTCCTTGGGCTGAAAAAAACAGAACCAAAATGTAACAGAGCACATTCTCAGACAAGATAGGATGATACAATTTATGGTTCCACATAAAAACCCTTCACCTCTTTAAGTAATTCCTACATGAGGAGAATGACAGAACAGCTGTTACTGTTTTTTGGTAAAGCCTCACCAGACAACATGTAAAAACATGGTCAATCCTCCTACTTATACCTGAAAATCCAATCTCAACTTCTGAATTCTATTTGCAACTCTTCAGGAATGCCTGCTTTAGTTGTGATTAAATATTTGTGTAGATCTAAATGTTTCAGGGAGATTAAATATTACTAGCAACACATATGCTGGGTCCAATACCAACAAGGCATTTAAGCAGTAGTATAATGCAGATTGCTAGGACTGAAAGGCACCATTAATCCCTCTTCAGTAAACATCTATACTCTATCACCAGGTTAATATTAAACCCAGTCTCTCGTGGCTTAATCTAAGTGAAGAATTCTGCAAGTAATTCAACTCATGCCTTAAATACTAATTTAGTGGGGGAAGGTGTTCTGCTTAATCCAATTGAGTCACGTTACCACTCAGCTCTCCTGACTGCTTAAAAGAAGGAGTGAACTTTGATATGAATAAATTTATATTTGAGAACCACCAAAACTTTGACCAAAAGCAGCTCTGAGTTGTTTCCACTTGTCAAAAGCTAAGAAATGATCTTATATAAAAATGAAGTTAACTTCATTTGGTACACCATTTTTTGCTATGTAATAACTAAACAAAAATAAGCTGTAGCTTACAAAGGTATTCTTGTTCTGCTCTGACTTCAACTTTCAAAACAGGATGTGGGATGCAGTTTTCCTTTTGCACTTACTGACAGTGAACTTCCATTTTTACCTTTGCATCTATTTCTTCAGCCTTTTCATTGGCTTCCTGCTCAATGAAAGCCATCATGTGCTTGATCTGTACAAGAGAGGAAAGGAAATATCTTCTGTAGGAAAGGACATTGACTAGAGGAAGTAAGTGTAGATATACCCTCATTTGTACATACTCCATATCCATTTACTAATTCATGTAATATTGTTTGCCAAGGAAATTTAATGGAGCATAGACACTAAAGAGTCAGTTCATCTTGACATATATTACAAGAAAACTATTTTCCCCAATAATTCTATATAATGCTGTTTCACTGGCTGCCATTAGGAGAATGCACTTCAGGTATGCAACTATAAAAAAACCCCAAAACAAACCAACCAACCCAAAAGTAAATTTGTATAAATGTGAGGCTGTGTATTTTCATTCTTCATTAACGAGACCAACTTTTCCACCCCTGGGTTTATTAAGAAAACCTCCTAGACTTCAAAAATCCTCACACAGCAGAATTAGTCTGTTTGTTATGACATTTACATGAAACATAAAGATTAACACAGATGGCATCTGAATGAACCTGGGCCTTCCACAAATGAATGGTGAAGCAAAGGGCTACTGACCACTCTGGTCAGATTGGTACAGCCAGAGGCTCCTTTGAACACCAGAGACACTCACCTTGAGAAACCGTAATAAATTCTGTGAACACTTTTAAGGTCAGTTTGGAGGGGCTGGGGAAGGAGACAGCAGCAGCAGCACTCTGTGACCCAGACCACATCAAGACGTCACGTGCTGCTTCAGAGCCCCACATGCACCAATAAGTTCTACTTGAAAAACATTTCTGAAGCCACCACAAAGCACCACAAAGCCCAGGTCCAGCAGCTTAAAGAGCAGGAAAGCAACCAGACCAAGTTCTGCTCATCCATCACATGCCTTTGTGGGACCTGACCTCAGTTCAGGTTCCCATTTGGGGCAGACTGGAAGGACTCATTCCCAACCAGCCTGCAACTGGGATGAGGTACAGACACGTCCATGGCCAGATGGAGCAGACCATAAAAACCTACTGACTTTTTGCTTGCACTTAATGACGAGACACATTTTGCAGAAAATCCAGTCTGAAAAAACTCACACAAAAGACTCTATTTATAAAATCTCATGTTAAAATTACATGTGTTAAAGAGATTAGAAAGGTGCCAAGGTGAAAACTGAGCCAACGTGCAGAACAGCACGAAGCCCATAGAGATGAAAAAACAGAAGTGAAGAGACAAGTGGAAGATTTTAAACACGTGTTAACACAGTGGAAGAAGTGAACAGTCAGATCTACATCCTCAAAATCAAATCAGGAGGTTTTCTTTTAATTAATGTCTGCGAAGACTCTCAAGCACTTGTCTACCTACAGCATCAGCTTCCGACCCTGCATTTCAGAAAGGACAAGAGAGGCATATAAAATAAGGATATTCTTTTGCTAAATAGCCTGTTGTTGAAGAAGACTGAGAAGTAAGCAGCAGTGGCCTTTACATTAGTGAGTCACTTCCTCCCGTGTGGTCTGGTTTCTGAATTTTGGAAAAGCACTTTTAACAGTTCTGGGTGTTCAGGAAACATCCTCTGCATAAAGAAAAGGAATGGGACTGAAGCAACCCACTTCTCCTAAACTGATAAGACTGAACAGTGTTACTTCCTTCAAAAGCTGCTGTACTGAAATCCCTTTCTGCTTTTTACAGAAATGAAGAGAGATCCGAAGTGAGATTTTCTGATCTATAAATTGGATTAGTTTTAATACTAATACTGACAAAAATGCATTTTGAAATGACAGATTAATTTTAGAGTAGTATTTCCTAGAGAAAGGAAGAAGGGGTTTTCCCACCAGGAGCAGTGTAATTATCTTTTCCAAGGGAAATTCTAGATGTTAGATGGGCTCTAGAAGTGACCAGACGGAACAACACATTAAACACCTTTAACAGAATAACAAAGCAAGTCTGCCAATGGGAAAAAGTCTCAATCAGAGGTGATTTTCAGAGTGAAAATTACTGGAAGTTAACAGGATCCAGTTAACAGGATCATCTTGGGCTCAGGAGTGCAAAGCAATGACAGGAATGCTGCAGATGTGAATGCTGTTAGTATGACATGTTTAGTACATCACCAGAGCCTGAACTAACCTTTGAAGTTCAGGTCCATTCTGGCTGAGCAAAACCACCCTAAGGTCAGCTTTATTTTTATTATATTCATGGAAGAGGCAGGTAAAACCCCTCGAGCTTTGCAGATAAAAGGAATACAACGTAATGTTACAATTCTCCCTCTGGAGAAAGGCAGCCTACCAATTTTACTTTCATTGTGATGTTTCCTTGCCAAGAGACAATGTTTACTGAATGAGAAAGTGAGACACGAGTACTTGTGATGCAGAGGACAAAGGGAACTTGCCTGATCTGCTCATCACCTGCAGGAAGCTGCTCAGACCAGAGCTGACTGGATCCCCACAGCCTTTAACACCACACACCACCTCCAACCCAGCTGAAAGCAGCTTTTTTAGGTGAGGGCAGTATTTACTGTCAACAGGGACAGGGTGTCCTGCCTCTGGAGGAGGTGTCCACAGCCAGACTTCAGGGCTGGAAGTTTCCATTGTAAGCCATCTGCTCAGGAAGCAGACCTGGAAAGGACGTTCAGAAATGCCGAGCAGCCCACCCAAATGCTAAGATACAGCTAACTGCAGGTGGCACAGCCACAAGGAAAAAGAGATGAGAAATCTTTAGGGAACTACAGAAGCGTTAAGGTTGGAAGAGACCTTCAAGATCACCCAGTCCAACCATCAACATAGCACTACCACTGTAACCTTTAAACTACTAAACCACATCAGATCGAGACGCCTCCTAAACACCTCCAGGGATGGTGACTCCACCACCTCCCTGGGCAACCTATTCCAGTGCCTGACCACACTAACAGTGACAGCTTTTTTTCCTAATATCTGATGTGAATCTCCCCCGTCGCAGCTTAAGGCCACCTCCTGTGGTTCTCCCACTGCAGGCACGGAAGAAGAGACTGCCCCTCACCTCTAAACATCTACCGCAGAAACATGTAAAACCACAATACTCGTGTAAGGCACACATTCATCTGCCTTGAGGTGCGGTTAAACACTGCAGATAGCACACAGCCTCCTCATGAGCCCTCTCGTTATAACTTAGCGTAACATGTCACCAAAATGCCTCAAGAAAGTTCCCGGGTGGAACCCATCCACCCCGAGAGGGGAAAAAAAATCACTTTGTCCGGAGGAGAGCCAGACAGGATCCTTCCCCCTCACCGATCTTCCTTTCCCACGGGAGGGCCCAGGTCCCGCGGCAGAGCAGCAGAGACGGGCCCAGCGCTGCACTGCGGGATCCAGCGCGCTCAGCCCCGCTCCCCACGGCCCTTCAGGGGCTCCGCTCGGGCCGGGGCCCGCGGCCCTACCTGCTTCTGCACGTCGGCATCGCTGAGCGCCATGGCCGCGGCGGTGACGGTGACAGTGGCGGTGACAGTGACGGTGACAGTGACGGTGACAGCAGCGGTGGCAGCCGCAGGCCCGAGGAGATGCGCCCGGTACCGTCGGTGGCCGCGAGCGGAATCAGATCCGGTTCGGGTCACGTCTGGGGCGGGGTCGTCTCACGCCCCGCCCACAGCGCCTCCGGACCAATAGGAACGCGCGAGCTATGTGACGTCACATTACCATATATGGCGGGGGCGTGGGGCGTGCGTTTCGCTCCCGCGGCCGGGAGGGCTCGGGAGGGGCGCGGTCCCGCGGAACGGCCGGGGCTGGGAGGGACCTGTGGGGGCCACCCCTTCTAACCCCTGCCCAGGCAGGGTCACCTGCAGCCGGTGACACAGGAACGCCTCCGGGTGGGTTGGGGATGTCTCCAGAGAGGCTCCATGACCACCCTGGGCGGCTCTTCCGGTGCTCTGCCACCCTCAGTGTAAAGTTCTTCTACGTGTTGAGGTGGAACTCCTTGTGTTTTAGTTTGTGGCCACTCGCTCCTCGTCCTGACGCTGGGCACCACCAAGGAGAGGCTGGCACCTTTGCCTTGGCACCTTTGAGATATTTATGTGCATTGATGAGATCCCCTTCAGTCTCCTCTACCCTGAACTAAACAGTCACAGCTCCTGCAGTCTCCTCTCATAACAGAGACACTCCAGACCCCTCATCACCTTGGTGGCCTCCACTGGCCCCTCTCCAGTAGCTCCAGTCTTTGCCGTACTGAGGAGACCAGCGCTGGGTACAACAACTTGTTGGCTTTGGTGACAATACCGCGAGCACTGTCACAGAAAACCGAGCCACTTCACAGAACCGCTGCAGTGAGCTGAACCTGCAGCAGACAGAAATGAAGCACGGGGACAAACTTGCTTGTAAGGCCCTAAAGTAGCTTTGTTTTGGCAGTGCCCTGGGCTCCCCATCACAGGTGAAGCAGGAAACAGCCGGGCAAGGGGAGAGGAAGCACGGTCTTGCAGGAGTTCTGTTAACTGCTGCCATTCTTTTCTTTANCTGCATGACCACCCTGGGCGGCTCTTCCGGTGCTCTGCCACCCTCAGTGTAAAGTTCTTCTACGTGTTGAGGTGGAACTCCTTGTGTTTTAGTTTGTGGCCACTCGCTCCTCGTCCTGTCGCTGGGCACCACCAAAGAGAGGCTGGCAACTTTGCCTTGGCACCTTTGAGATATTTATGTGCACTGATGAGATCCCCTTCATTCTCCTCTACCCTGGACTAAACAGTCACAGCTCCCGCAGTGTCCCCTCATAACAGACACTTCAGGCCCCTCATCACCTTGGTGGCCTCCACTGGCCCCTCTCCAGTAGCTCCAGTCTTTGCCGTACTGAGGAGACCAGCGCTGGGTACAACAACTTGTTGGCTTTGGTGACAATACCGCGAGCACTGTCACAGAAAACCGAGCCACTTCACAGAACCGCTGCAGTGAGCTGAACCTGCAGCAGACAGAAATGAAGCACGGGGACAAACTTGCTTGTAAGGCCCTAAAGTAGCTTTGTGTTGGCAGTGCCCTGGGCTCTCCATCACAGGTGAAGCAGAAGGATGCAGGAAAGAGCCGGGCAAGTGGAGAGGAAGCACGGCCTTGCAGGAGTTCTGTTACTGCTGCCATTCTTTTCTTTATTGCAAAATTTAAGCAAACTTCATAATCTATAATAGTATTTGTTTGTTCTAATCGTCAAGAGGCTTCCATTTCCATTCTGCAGGAACATTTGGTGGAAAAGACACAACTATTCCTTTAAAATCAGTCTTAAATGTGGTATATATCACATCCATGCTTCTTCCTGATTTATTTCTATTTCCCTAATTATTTCTGTGCTTTTTTTTCTACGTGAAAAAGCTTATTATAAAATTATATATGTAAGTTTGATGTCTTTTCACAGTGCAGTTGCAATGCAGGAAATCAACTGATATTTTGGGTCTTGAGAATGCTTTACTATCATTTCAGACACCATCTAAATAATATTAAAACCAAGTTTTAATAAATAAAAGAAGGACTTATATATAATTGTAAATGATAGTAATGTACATTATTAAAAATAAGTATTACTAAATGAAATAGCAAATATAGTTGGAACTATATCCAGACTGTTTCTTTTCCCTGTGCCCCCTACTTTGTGGGCGGGTTCGGTTTGGGACCGTGACCCTCCTAACCCACACCTGTAGCCACGTGCCCTGGCGGTCAGGCCCACGGAAACCGAACTGCCAAGGGGTCCTTTTCCTCCGAACCCAGCAGGAAAACGGGAGAGGTTGGCACAAACCCTCCCTCCCACGTTGGATCCCTGCTG